>JAFMOB010000662.1:46868-51505 GCA_018985215.1 Larimichthys polyactis | reverse complement strand
TGATGGTACTTTTAATGGTCTTTTTGGTGGTTATAAAAGTTCTCTTAGGAGGTTCATGGCATCCTTCATGAGGTTGCAGTGGTCATTGATGAGGTTGTAGTGGTCATTGATGAGGCTAGTGGTCATTGATGAGGTTGTAGTGGTCATTGATGAGGTTGTAGTGGTCATTGATGAGGTTGTAGTGGTCATTGATGAGGTTGCAGTGGTCATTGATGAGGCTGTAGTGGTCATTGATGAGGCTGTAGTGGTCATTGATGAGGTTGTAGTGGTCATTGATGAGGTTGTAATTGGTCACTGATGAGGCTGTAGTGGTCATTGATGAGGCTGTAGTGGTCATTGATGAGGCTGTAGTGGTCATTGATGAAGGCTGTAGTGGTCCATTGATGAGGCTGCAGTGGTCACTGATGAGGCGGTAGTGTGGTCAATGATGAGGCAAGTAGTGTTCATTGATGAGGCTTTAGCTAAGCTAGGTCATTATGAGGCTGTAGTGGTCATTGATGATGCTTTAGTGGGTCATTGATGAGGTTGTAGTGGGTCATTGATGAGGTTGCAGTGGTCATTATAGAGGGCTGTAGTGGTCATTGATGAGGCCTGTAGTGGTCATTGAATGAGGTTGTAGTGGTCACTGATGGAGGCTGTATGGTCATTGATGAGGCAGTAGTGGTCATTGATGAGGTTTGTAGTGGTCATTGATGAGGCTGTAGTGTCATTGATGAGGCTTTAGTGGTCATTGATGAGGTTGTAGTGGTCATTGATGAGGTTTGTATTGTCCCTGATGAGGCTCGTCCGTGGTCATTGATGAGGCTGTTAGTTGGTCATGATGAGGTTGCAGTGGTCCAGCTGATTGAGGCTGTAATGGTCATTGTATGAGGCTGTAGTGGTCATTGATGAGGCTGTAGTGGTCATTGATTGAGGCTGTAGTGGTCATGATGAGGTTGTAGTGGTCATTGATGAGGCTGTTGTGGTCACTTGATGAGGGTCGTGTCATATGAGGCTAGTGGTCATTGATGAGGTTTGCAGTGGTCACTGATGAGGCTGTAGTGGTCATTGATGAGGTTGTAGTGGTCATTGATGAGGGCTGTAGTGGTCATTGATGAGGCTGTAGTGGTCATTGATGAGGCCTGTAGTGGTTCATAGGTAGCTTGGGGTGGATGGATCAGATTAACACAGGACTGTCACACACGTACATGACATACGTGATGAGGTGTTTTCCTGAACCTTCACGTCTACAACATGAACATTGTGTTTATCATGTGCTGAAGAAGTGACTTAAATTTAAATATTGACATCTGTAACAGCATCACATGACCTGAGCCACGCCTCGCCTGTAGTTCAGCATGTAGCTGCCAGTAATTCCTCAGAGGACACTGATTGGTCCAAATGATTCACAGAGTCAGCAATGTGATAACTCCACAAACAGACAGAAAGGACACAAATGTTTCTTCGCTAATGCAGATAATTAAACAGCTGAACACAGACATACATGGATGAACATATTATGATACGTGTTCACATGACTCCACATACAAACACACATATGCACATAACGTGTACACTCCCACCACTGGGCGAGCTCAAACCTCGGCGGCTGTTTTTGTTGGCCGGGCCGGCAGGAAAGCTCCGGCTCTTCACTGTGGCGTTCGGCAGAGATGGACACAGGTAGGTATTGAGTAAGACAGCCATAATCACTCTCAGCCATCTGGTCGGTGTTGTGTATCAGAAACAGAGCGGTGGTTCGCTCTCTGACAGACGAAACGTTAAGAGCAGCACTGAAAACTTAATCACTGGTTCTGTGTTTCAAGGCTGCTGCTGAGAGTTTATTCTGTGCAGTCCATGTGAACATGCAGAGAGGTCAGTCTGTCACGGAGCCGCTGACGACATCCAATCAGAATAAAACAAGGAACTTTCAGCAGCCAATGACGTCCAAACTGAAGTCCATCTGTCCATCTGTCCTCCAGTATCTGAACCATCCATCCATTATCTGTAACTGCTTCTCCTCATCAGGGTCAGGTGGTGATTAACATATTTATTATAATCTACCTGTTATTTATGGAAAGAGTCAGAGAAAGTCTGTCTTTGAATAAAATTCAATTATTTTTATTGTTTAATGGTTTTAAAATGTTATAGGCTGAATATTGATGAGATGTCTTTTGGCCAAAAGGCATCTTTAAAACTTACATTCTTTCTTTTGTTTATTAATTTTGTCATTTGCAAACATTTCTTTCATTATTTTCTTAAATTATATTTTTGTCAGTTTTGGATTATTTCATAAATATGTTAAAATATTTTTTTTATTGTGGTAAAATCTGTTTTCAAACATCTTTTATTCTGATTTATTTCACACATTAACTCTTTAAGTGTGTCCTTTTTATTTTAATCAGGGTTAAACTGATCAGTGCTGCTCACTTCTGGTCCAGACATCTCCACGACCCTCCACCGCCCAATTAACCAATTTCAGCAGTTCACTCATTAATCGAGGTCGTTAGCGGCGTCCAGGAGATCACTGCAGAGTGAGCGTCGGCTCACAGCTGACTAATCAGCTGATAAATCATCAAACCTTCAGAGAGAGGCTGAAAATGAAGGTCATGAGAAGTTAAAGTGGTGGAGAGAGGACACGCGTGGACCGCTGTGTTGTCCTGGTGACGAAGAAAAGAAAGGAAGTGGTATGAACCTCCGGCTGCGAGCGTCGCCCAACAAAACATCCATCAGAGTCAATGACTTCTTCATGTTTGACTTTAACGCTTCATTTCCTGAAAACACGCCAACATGGTGACATCATCGAGGTCCGCGTTCGTTTACATGTTAGACGGTCTGGAAGCCACGTGCAGAATAACATGTATGTTACATATTACTGTGACATACACAGACTGTACGTACATGTAAAACTACTACATGTTTCAGGTGCAACTATTCATTTTCCATCCATGTATCGGTCGGACCAAACAGAACCTCTGAACCAGCAGTGTCCAGTCAACAGTGAACACAGCAGCAGAACCTCTGAACCGCAGTGTCCAGTCTAACAGTGAACACAGCGACAGAACCTCTGAACCGGCAGTGTCCAGTCTAACAGTGAACACAGCGACAGAACCTCTGAACCGGCAGTGTCCAGTCTAACAGTGAACACAGCGACAGAACCTCTGAACCAGCAGTGTCCAGTCTAACAGTGAACACAGAAGACAGAACCTCTGAACCGGCAGTGGTCCCAGTCTAACAGTGAACACAGAAACAGAACCTCTGAACCGGCAGTGTCCAGTCTAACAGTGAACACAGCAGCAGAACCTCTGAACCAGCAGTGTCCAGTCTAACAGTGAACACAGCGACAGAACCTCTGAACCAGCAGTGTCCAGTCTAACAGTGAACACAGCAACAGAACCTCTGAACCAGCAGTGTCCAGTCCTAACAGTGAACACAGAAACAGAACCTCTGAACCGGCAGTGTCCAGTCTAACAGTGAAACACAGCCAGCAGAACCTCTGAACCAGCAGTGTCCAGTCTAACAGTGAACACAGCGACAGAACCTCTGAACCAGCAGTGGTCCAGTCTAACAGTGAACACAGCGACAGAACCTCTGAACCAGCAGTGTCCAGTCTACCAGTAACAGGGAACTACAGCTAAGCCTAATCGAGGTGGTCTGTAAATCATCTCAGTTCTGTCACATTATTCCCTGTTGGTCTCAGAGGCTGTGCTCCAACCCGGTCCGGTCCCAGCTGCTGAGCCCGGTTCTGTTTCCTGCTAACGGCAGATTCAGTTAGCAGCAGCAGATCTTAGCAGTCAACAAAAGCACAGCTGGGCTGATGGGAGTTTAAATCTTGCCATTAGCTCGACTGAAAACTTTTTTTATTTCTCTGAATCAAATCAAAGTTTTTCGTATCTCGTGTTCGTGTTCTGGAGTTTTGGGGAAGTTTCCTCACAATGAATTCTTTCTCATGTTAATTTTACTGCTCGTACTTCACGTTAACGTTTCCTCCTGCAGTATTTTCCCGTCTTTAATGAGACGCTCCAGCTTTTTATTTCCACTCCTGTTTTTTGTGTCGACCAGCGGATGCAGAAAAGCCTGGCCGCTCTGCAGATCTGTTTTCCTGGAGGGACGGGTCTATGTGCTGGGTTCACTAGGTGTTTAGTGGCAACGCAGGACTGCCAAGTATGATGTTACAGCCTTCCCATGTTAATGTTCATTCAGGAAGGACCTTTACTGCCAGAGCAGCGGGAGGGAGGCGGCCAGCTGTGAAAACACTGTTAAAGAGGCTTTAGTGCTCATTTCACGAATACTTTAAGTTTACTTATTGAAGGGGAAAAAAAGAAATTAATGGACTATGCGCTGGGCTTTTCCGTATTGTTCTTCCATGAGACTTCTCCATATGTGCCAGCAAACGGCCGTCCAAGTTCAGCCCCCCGTGAAACCGGATCCTGAAGTTCCACGTACAGAGGCGCTGGCCTTTCCCCCCCGATCCTGTTCTGGGATTAGTTCCCCTCAGAGCGGCTGCCATGTTGAATCAGACTGTGAAGTTTTACCTCTGAGACGGAGGTGAAGGACGTCCTGCTGGTGGAGGGTCCTGAGGACACCGGGGGTCCCCACAGGGAGGCTCGTAATGATGTTAAATACTGCTGCCTGATTGGCTGGGAGCTGTGTGTTAACAT
>JAFMOB010000662.1:26868-41868 GCA_018985215.1 Larimichthys polyactis | reverse complement strand
GGGAACCATCAGGAACCAACACAGAACCATCAGGAACCAACACAGAACATCAGTAACCAACACAGAACCATCAGTAACCATCAGGAACCAACACAGAACCATCAAGAACCAACACAGAACCATCGGGAACCATCAGTAACCATCACAAAACCATCAGGAACCATCACAGAACCATCGGGAACCAACACAGAACCATCGGGAACCATCAGGAACCAACACAGAACCATCAGGAACCAACACAGAACCATCAGGAACCAACACAGAACCATCAAGAACCAACACAGAACCATCGGGAACCATCAGTAACCATCACAAAACTATCTGGAACCAACACAGAACCATCAGGAACCATCACAGAACCACCAGGAACCAACACAGAACCATCAGGAACCATCACAGAACCATCAGGAACCAACACAGAACCATCAGGAACCAACACAGAACCATCAGGAACCGTTGGCCATATATATACTGTATATATATGTATATATATACTGTATATATATATATATATATATATACTGTATATATATACTGTATATATATACAGTATATATATATACAGTATATATATACAGTATATATATATGTATATATACAGTATATATATACATATATATATATATACTGTATACATATATATATGTATGTTTATGTATATATATATATATATATATATATATATATATATACATATATATATGTATGTATATGTATATATATATCTAGTATATATATATATATATATACTGTATGTATATATATATATAGTTATTATAATACATTAGTTATGTAACGAAGTACATATTAACCACGTGTTTATCGTTACCATGACAACTATCATTAATTGACTTTGATTGATGGATAATATCTATGAATCTTTATCATCCTACGTGTATCAGGCGGTTTGATTACAGACATAAACTGGACTCAGTCCTGTGTTGACTCGGTTCCAGGTCCGGTTGAGGCTGTGCAGAGTTTTAGTGGAGCAGGTCTGTCTGAGCAGCTGTTGAAGTCATCATGAGTCACTTTTATCGATCAGTAACTCTATCAGATATATTATGTTCACAGCGTCCTGTGGGGAGTCTTATCATTCATGTTAATAGTGTGTATTTGTTCCAGCTGCTCGTCTGGATCCAGAAACATTTGAAATATCAGGTTAGTGAGATGAAAATAGACAGAGTTGGTTCTGATCCAGGACAGAGCTGGTTCTGATCCAGGACTGTGCTCGAATACTTACAGGACATAAATAAGACGTGACAGCTCGTGATATTAACTTTAAGAGGTTCAACTGTCCAACCAGAGCCAAGATACAGAGCTACATCCAGACTGCTACCACGCTACATCCAGGCCTCCATCCTCCACCCTCACTACAGCCAGGCCTCCATCCTCCACCCTCACTACAGCCAGGCCTCCATCCTCCACCCTCACTACAGCCAGGCCTCCATCCTCACTACAGCCAGGCCTCCATCCTCCACCCTCACTACAGCCAGGCCTCCATCCTCCACCCTCACTACAGCCAGGCCTCCATCCTCACTACAGCCAGGCCTCCATCCTCCACCCTCACTACAGCCAGGCCTCCATCCTCACTACAGCCAGGCCTCCATCCTCCACCCTCACTACAGCTAGGCCTCCATCCTCCACCCTCACTACAGCCAGGCCTCCACCCTCACTACAGCCAGGCCTCCATCCTCCACCCTCACTACAGCTAGGCCTCCATCCTCCACCCTCACTACAGCCAGGCCTCCACCCTCACTACAGCTAGGCCTCCATCCTCCACCCTCACTACAGCCAGGCCTCCATCCTCCACCCTCACTACAGCCAGGCCTCCATCCTCCACCCTCACTACAGCCAGGCCTCCAGCCAGGCCTCCATCCTCCACCCTCACTACAGCCAGGCCTCCATCCTCCACCCTCACTACAGCTAGGCCTCCATCCTCCACCCTCACTACAGCCAGGCCTCCACCCTCACTACAGCTAGGCCTCCATCCTCCACCCTCACTACAGCTAGGCCTCCATCCTCACTACAGCCAGGCCTCCATCCTCCACCCTCACTACAGCTAGGCCTCCATCCTCCACCCTCACTACAGCCAGGCCTCCACCCTCACTACAGCTAGGCCTCCATCCTCCACCCTCACTACAGCCAGGCCTCCACCCTCAATACAGCTAGGCCTCCATCCTCCACCCTCACTACAGCTAGGCCTCCATCCTCACTACAGCCAGGCCTCCATCCTCCACCCTCACTACAGCTAGGCCTCCATCCTCCACCCTCACTACAGCTAGGCCTCCATCCTCCACCCTCACTACAGCCAGGCCTCCACCCTCACTACAGCCAGGCCTCCATCCTCCACCCTCACTACAGCCAGGCCTCCACCCTCACTACAGCCAGGCCTCCATCCTCCACCCTCATTACAGCCAGGCCTCCACCCTCACTACAGCCAGGCCTCCATCCTCCACCCTCACTACAGCCAGGCCTCCATCCTCCACCCTCACTACTGAATCCTGAATCTGTTTGTTGGTGCTGTTGAACATTTGATAAAAAACAAAAGTGAAACTGTATTAGTGTGTATTACATATTGCAGTATTGTGTCGTCTGTGTGGTACTCATTGTAATATGATAATCAAACATATTAGATCATTTAAATGTTACGTTACGTTACGTTACGGAGACCGCTGTTTGTGTGGTGACTTATTTCAGAGTGTTTATTCTGGTTTCCATGACAACAAAGCCTGATCGACCTTTCCTGAACAACCAAAACTAAAATAAAATGTAGCATCCGTGACAGCTTTTAATTAGACGAGAAATGTATTTATACGTAATAACCAACAATATGACACGTTTAGTCAAAAACAAAAAAAGAAATATTAACGATTAACACAAATAATAATCTCAGTCAGTCAACTGACACATTTCTGCAGGTTCAATAAGAACTACAATAAATCTAAAAACTACAATAACTGAAGAAAGAAGTGAGGATGAACTTTGAGGACGTTTATTCTCTGTAACCGTTTCAAGCCTTAAAGGTGATTTGAAGTTGATTAAAACAGATCTGTGACCTGTGATGGGAGCAGGAAGGTCACATTAAAGGTGATAAAATATTGAAGTGACCTCCTTTCCCCCTGTTGAAACTGTGACCGAGCGGAGGAATTTTCCGGGTTATAACTCCATTTGGCGGCTCTGATTACAGCCTGGACGCCTTCCACTGGAATAAAACCCACCAAAGATGGACCAAAGCCGCCGCGCTCGCTCTGATTGAATTCCAGCATTTTCTTTCCCCTCCAGAGAAGCCAAAGTTTGATCTTTACTAATTGATATATCCCGGCTCTGCACATGAATCTCAGAAAGCTCATACCTTGGGCCAATTTAGCTGTTCCACTGGCTGAGTTTTAATTGAGTCCACATTAAAATTTACTTATAAAATAATAATGGGCTCCCATGCAAATGAGCCCATCCCGATATTGCTGCGGCTGCATTTGCATATCCACAAGCAGTCTGGGAGTTCAGAAATCAATATAGATGATTAATAATATATGGGCTACAGGAATAATTAAATTCATTTGATGCAAGGACTCAGTCAGCCTTGGCAAACCAAAGGTGCAATTTTGCCACAATCTAATTTAATACAAGTTGCCTGGATTGCAGTTTCAATTACAAGGATTGAAATAATAATAATGTGTGTTAAAGAAAAATTACACTTTCAAATATATGTTATTTCATTTCATTTCATTGAATGTATCACGGGATGAATCCCTCTTTCTTCACACATTAACATATTGCACCAAATTGCTAAATTAAACTGCTCTTTAATTTATCGTGAACGCATTAAAATAGACGGCTCGTCAACCGTCGACCGCGCAGCGATTTAACGTGTTTACACCGTTTAAAGAGGCAATATGTCAAATGTGTTTGTGCATTTATGAAAATACAGTTTAAGGGGTTAAAATCCAGAGAAGAGACGTTTGTCTTCTGTGATGAGAATAAATAAAAAAACATTTAGTGAATCAAAATCATGTTTTCACAGCGACGTGGCTGAGATCACAGTGAATATATGTCACTTAGGAACACACTGGAGGTCGGAGTGCTGACCTGTTTAACCTCCTGGAGTTGATTTAACGCAGAAAAAGTCTGAATGTCAAAAAGACCTGAATAACAGTCAGTACGAACTCTCCTGTCACATTTGATAAATGTCCAGACCAGCAGTCAGTCGTATAAATCATCGTCTGTGGTAAATATGATCAGCTGTGCTCGACGCTCGCTGATCCACATGTTATCTGTAGATTTCCAAATGAGTTCAAAAGCTAACGTGGTCCATGATGCTAACTTATGTATCCCCCAGCTCCGGTTCTAGCATGACACTTGCTCCTGTAAACGTCCTCGTACTGTCCAGATGAGATCAGCAGCTGACGTGCATATGATGTATTCTCTAACAGCAGTGAGATGCTCTGTAGCGCTGACATCAGAGGAACACGAGTTCATCTTAAAAACTTTGACTTGTTAAAGTCGGCTGGTCGCTGAGCGGACCTGGTGATTCTTTAATTCATGTTTGTCTCTCAGTCGGAGTATCGACGTCGCCTCCAGCTGCGTCTCAGCGTCCTGTTTGTCAAAGCTCGTGGACGTGAAGAGGACTGTTGTGAAGCAGCAGGTCTGACCTTTAACTCAAACCACTGAACCGGCTCAACGCCACCTCCGTGTCCCCTTCCTGTCACCTGACCCAGCCGTCACGTGACGCCTCCTCTCATCAGCATTCAGCTCACAGACGTTCATCTGGAGCTCGGCGGAGTTCAGGGAGTCTTGGACCGCCGGAGATGAGATTATGGCTTCTTGACATCCTGTTACGTCCCGAACGCTGCCAAGGCGATGTCAACAATGCCCAGAATGCACTGCTGCTCGTAATGAATGCACTCCAATCTGTAATGACTGAGTAATCACATTATTTGCAGTCTCGACTTTATTCTGACGGAGCGGCCGCCCGCATCTGTGCTCCGTCAGTAATTGCCAGGCCGGGGCGGCGAGCGCAAGCAGCATTTGCATCCCGCACTGGGGAGTTGCATCGCAAATGATTATGCTGAATTGTTTTTGCAACAGGAATGTCCAATCCAATAAAGTTAATGATCTCGAAAGACACGCAGGGCGGAGAGGAGGAGGGAGGGACTAAATCGATTAAAATGCAGATGTTCGCCATGCGACGGAGGCCATGATGGCGGCGCACCGTCGATGTAATTAAGCCTGTTTTTGTAGCTCGGCGTCCGGCTCCACATTCATCACGGTGTGTTCGCTTTAAGACGTCGGAAAGAGAGCTTGTTTCCTCGCCTGATGAGCGGCGTCATTATCCAACACTAACTAACTAATTAACTGTAATTTCCTGATCAATCTTCATCTGAAAACACACACAGCAGTTTGAGCCACACACACATTTTATATATTTCACCTAAACAACCCGATCAATAAAAATATCAAAGCTAAAGTTTAACATTAGAGATCAAAATAAATGCTTAAAGGGGCAGTACACCAAATTTTAAGTGTCTAACAGACACCAGGTGCACTATGGGAAATGTAGGAACCAGTGATTTTGGACTGTGTCCAGGTTTTAGACAGTCTGCGGGGACGTCACGGAGACTACGTCCAGGTTTTAGACAGTCTGCGGGGACGTCACGGAGACTACGTCCAGGTTTTAGACAGTCTGCGGGGACGTCACGGAGACTACGTCCAGGTTTTAGACAGTCTGCGGGGACGTCACGGAGACTACGTCCAGGTTTTAGACAGTCTGCGGGGACGTCACGGAGACTACGTCCAGGTTTTAGACAGTCTGCGGGGACGTCACGGAGACTACGTCCAGGTTTTAGACAGTCTGCGGGGACGTCACGGAGACTACGTCCAGGTTTTAGACAGTCTGCGGGGACGTCACAGAGACTACGTCCAGGTTTTAGACAGTCTGCGGGGACGTCACAGAGACTACGTCCAGGTTTTAGACAGTCTGCGGGGACGTCACAGAGACTACGTCCAGGTTTTAGACAGTCTGCGGGGACGTCACAGAGACTACGTCCAGGTTTTAGACAGTCCAGGTTTTAGACAGTTTTCAGCTCTGTGTTCAGGCCCGGTCCTGTTTCATACACTGAACTGCAGACATGTTTCAGGATGTGAACCTGCTCTCTGCAGTCTGAAACATCCAGCTTGACCTTTGACCTCTGACTGCTGAGAGCTGAACCAGTTGCTTCACTCAGACTAAAACCTGTGACAGACGTGATTAATCCACAGCTGAAAGTAGTCCCTAACAAATGCATGTCGTCCTCTGATTGATAAAAACTGTTATGAGTTGTGTGTTGGGCTTTGTCATAGATACTGAGGAGTGTTTACAGTGTCCAGTCTAACAGTGAACACAGCAACAGAACCTCTGAACCAGCAGTGTCCAGTCTAACAGTGAACACAGCGACAGAACCTCTGAACCAGCAGTGTCTGGTCTGCCACAGACAGGAAGTGAGGCATGTTAACGTGCTGAACCTTTACTTAGCAATAAATCCAAAATAATGTGAGAAACCGAGTCAGTTTGTATGAAATCACATTTAATGTGGCAGAACACACACACACACAGTAACACACACACACACAGTGACACACACACACACACAGTGACACACACACACAGTGACACACACACACACACACACACACACACAGTAACACACACACACAGTGACACACACACACAGTGACACACACACACACAGTAACACACACACACACATAGTGACACACACACACAGTGACACACACACACACACAGTAACACACACACACACAGTGACACACACACACAGTAACACACACACACACACACACACACACACACACAGTAACACACACACACAGTGACACACACACACAGTGACACACACACACAGTAACACACACACACAGTAACACACACACACATAGTGACACACACACACAGTAACACACACACACAGTGACACACACACACAGTGACACACACACACAGTAACACACACACACACAGTAACACACACACACACACAGTAACACACACACACAGTGACACACACACACAGTGACACACACACACAGTAACACACACACACACAGTAACACACACACACACAGTAACACACACAGTAACACACACAGTAACACACACACACAGTGACACACACACACAGTAACACACACACACAGTGACACACACACACAGTAACACACACACACAGTAACACACACAGTGTTTTGGTGTTTTCTCATGTAATTAGCCGGCCCGTGTGATTACCAGGTAAAACAAATGCTGTGTTTTGTTGGCAGCAGATAAATCTGCTCTCAACTCTCCGTAATGACCCGTGTAATTTCTAAGCAGCGCCTACACGGCGGCTCTTTTAACACGTGTCATTAGTGGGGTTGTATATTAGATATACATTGTGCGCCTTAATTTGGTCTCCCAGGAGCACTTGTAATGATGCAGCTGCCGCGTGCAGGACACCTCTAATTTATTTATTTTAAATGTTCACAGTAATTGAGTTCTTGAGAGATGTGAGGCGAGCCGGCTGCTGCTGCTCCTGAAAAATGCATTAATTCAACACCGCAATCTGTTGAGGAAATTAATACGAGGCCGTGCCTGACGGAGGCGAGAGCCAGCCGGAGAGCGGAGAGCTCGGCCTGGCTCGGCCTGCGACCAGGCCAAGCCGAGCCAGGCCGAGCCGAGCCGAGCCAGGCCGAGCCGAGCTGGGCCGGAAGAGTTATTTATCCCCTCTGAAGGGTCGTTGATTAAATTCACGGCAGCTGCAGGTGATCACAGGAGAACCTCAACAACAACATGAAGGAGGCGGCACGCGTGGGCCAATGATGATGATGATGATGATGATGATGATGATGATGATGATGATGTCATCATGCTCTCACCTGTAAACTTTTAAATCAGCTTTAACGTCACTTCTGTCAGCTGCTAAACTGATCCTGGAGCAGCAGGTCAAGTTACACTGTGAGTGTGTCTGTCTGTGTGTGTGTCTGTGTGTGTGTGTGTGAGTGTGTGTGTGTGTGTGTGTGTGTGTGTGTGTCTGTGTCTGTGTGTGTGTGTGTGTGTGTGTGTGTGTGTGTGTGTGTGTGTGTGTGTGTGTGAACAGGTGTTCGTTGACGTAAACAGATGCTGAAGGTAAAAACATAAAAGAACGACGGAGAACTCGAAACCTGTCAGGATGAGACGATCACATGATCAAAGTGTGAGGCACACACACACACACACACACACACACTCACACACACACTCACACACACACACACACACTCACACACACACACACACTCACACACACACACACACACTCACACACACACACACACTCACAGGTGAAAAATGTATTTCTGTCTGTTCAGCGTTTATGTTTATTATATATTAGAAATAATATTTGATGTTGTTTAACATTATTATTATTCTGTAATTTAAATAAATTATGACGTCATGTGATCAAACACAGCTGACCTGAAGTGAGCTCCTCTACAGGTCACATGACTGCAGACATCTGTCATGTCATTGGCTGGTTAGAGTCCTCTGGGACCGGGTTCGGACCAAGGCCCAGAGCAACGGGATCAAATTCAGTCCAGTTATTGTCAAACAGCACCGAGACCATGGAGGGACCAGGAGGAACCAGGAGGGACTAGAAAGAACCAGGAGGAACCAGGAGGGACTAGAAAGAACCAGGAGGAACCAGGAGGAACTAGAAAGAACCAGGAAGAACCAGGAGAGACTAGAAAGAACCAGGAGGAACCAGGAGGAACTAGAAAGAACCAGGAAGAACCAGGAGGGACTAGAAAGAACCAGGAGGAACCAGGAGGAACCAGGAGAGACCAGGAGGAAAGGGGAGGAACCAGGAGGAACCGGGAGGAACCAGGAGAGACCAGGAGGAAAGGGGAGGAACCAGGAGGAACCGGGAGGGGCTAGAAGGGACCAGGAAGAACCAGGAGGAACCAGGAGGCAAAGGGAGGAACGTAAAGGAACCCTCCTTGTGATGATGACCCCTTCGCTTTGTCCCGTCACCCCCGGCGACTGCCTCCTCCTCTTTGCGTTGCAGCGTCCTCCCCCTCCAGCGGGGTGAGGCGAGGGGGCTTCAGTAATTAGCATGCTGATGCTGCATGTAGTCAGATGAGCGCGGCTCGCTCGCCGCCCGCTCCGATACATCAGCGGCGTGGGACTGTCTGCAGCGCAGCATATGCTAATTGTTGATTGTCTCCAATATTATATGCTAATTGTTGTGATTAGCATAATTCATTAACATTTGTGCCTAATTACACAAAGACTGAGAGAGACTGTGCTCCGACTGCCTAATGTGTGATTCAATTAATGCAGCGCTCACATGCATCAACAGGAAGTCCTGACGAGTCACGTGTTGTCTTTAAAAGGAGGAGCCACGCGCAGGTGAGACATGGAGACGCCACGGCAACGAGACCAAGCGCTTTGATTGGACGAGAGCATCCCGTCTGATGTTAATGAGACAAAAAGAAACGAGCTAATCGCTGATTTCATCATGTGACCAACATGGCGTTTAACTGCCAGAGACGCAGTGAGGTCAGAAGGACAGAGGACACGAAAGAAGGAAAGAAGGAAAGAAGGAACTGAAGGGAGGAATCTTCTTTACCCCGATCTGACCTCCCAATAATCCTATTAGGAAATATAAATCATCCAGGGACGCACGGAGACTACGTCCAGGTTTAGACAGTCTGCAGGGACGTCACAGAGACTACGTCCAGGTTTTAGACAGTCTGCGGGGACGTCACGGAGACTACGTCCAGGTTTTAGACAGTCTGCGGGGACGTCACAGAGACTACGTCCAGGTTTTAGACAGTCTGCGGGGACGTCACAGAGACTACGTCCAGGTTTTAGACAGTCTGCGGGGACGTCACAGAGACTACGTCCAGGTTTTAGACAGTCTGCGGGGACGTCACGGAGACTATGTCCAGGCTTTAGACAGTCTGCGGGGACGTCTCAGAGACTACGTCCAGGTTTTAGACAGTCTGCGGGGACGTCACAGAGACTACGTCCAATCTTAGACAGTCTGCGGGGACGTCACGGAGACTACGTCCAGGTTTTAGACAGTCTGCGGGGACGTCACGGAGACTACGTCCAGGTTTTAGACAGTCTGAGGGGACGTCACGGAGACTACATCAGGACTCACGAAGAAAGTGGGTCTGCCTCCAGAACCAGAACTGGGAGCTGGCTTTGTGGCTTCACTTCACAGAGACGGAGGATGCCGATTGGCTGCTGGAGGACTCTTCCTGTCCCTTCAGAGGTTCATCTGCTTCCTGTTATTAATGTTATTGTTACAGTTAATGTATTGTTACATTGTTATTGTTGCTGTCCGTCTTCGTCTCTCTGAAGTGAGACAGAGACAAACTGTCTCCGCACAAAGTGGAGGTGTGGTGAACGTGACGAGGTTAACTGTGAGGTAATTGAAGCGAAGCTTTGTATGAACCAACCCACATGAGAGAGGACGGAGCCTGAACGAACGGAGACTCATTAAAATGAAAACGACGTCCTCAGAGATCACTTCAATTTAACTGAGGACGGAGACAAAGACTCTTTTTTCTTCTGCTGCCATTCAAACTGAAAATCTGAGAGATTTCTGGGAGACCAAGACTGTCTTTAAGATCCACGTCCAATTACTGCTGCAGTGTGACACGAGGGACGGACGGACGGACGGCAGGCAACCAAAACCTGTAGTCTCCGAGATGTCCCCGCAGACTGTCTAAAACCTGGACGTAGTCTCTGTGACGTCCCCGCAGACTGTCTAAAACCTGGACGTAGTCTCTGTGACGTCCCCGCAGACTGTCTAAAACCTGGACGTAGTCTCTGTGACGTCCCCGCAGACTGTCTAAAACCTGGACGTAGTCTCCGTGACGTCCCCGCAGACTGTCTAAAACCTGGACGTAGTCTCTGAGACGTCCCCGCAGACTGTCTAAAACCTGGACGTAGTCTCCGAGACGTCCCCGCAGACTGTCTAAAACCTGGACGTAGTCTCCGTGACGTCCCCACAGACTGTCTAAAACCTGGACGTAGTCTCTGTGACGTCCCCGCAGACTGTCTAAACCTGGACGTAGTCTCTGTGACGTCCCCGCAGACTGTCTAAAACCTGGACGTAGTCTCCGTGACGTCCCTGCAGACTGTCTAAAAACCTGGACGTAGTCTCCGTGACGTCCCCGCAGACTGTCTAAAACCTGGACGTAGTCTCCGAGACGTCCCCGCAGACTGTCTAAAACCTGGACGTAGTCTCTGTGACGTCCCTGCAGACTGTCTAAAACCTGGACGTAGTCTCTGAGACGTCCCCGCAGACTGTCTAAAACCTGGACGTAGTCTCTGTGACGTCCCCGCAGACTGTCTAAAACCTGGACGTAGTCTCTGTGACGTCCCTGCAGACTGTCTAAAACCTGGACGTAGTCTCCGAGACGTCCCCGCAGACTGTCTAAAACCTGGACGTAGTCTCCGAGACGTCCTCGCAGACTGTCTAAAACCTGGACGTAGTCTCCGAGACGTCCCCGCAGACTGTCTAAAACCTGGACGTAGTCTCCGAGACGTCCCCGCAGACTGTCTAAAACCTGGACGTAGTCTCCGTGACGTCCCCGCAGACTGTCTAAAACCTGGACGTAGTCTCTGACTGTCTTCTTCCTGTTTCAGACTCTCGTTTTCGATGGCAGTGCATAAAGTTTCTCGATGCTTCATATCTCAGGTTAGTTTAAACCCTCCAGATCTGGAAGCCTCTCGTCTCCTGATCTCTTCAGTTCATTAATGAGATAAAGAATATCCACATTAATTAAATACGTGGCATCTGCTGAGTTAAAGAGCTCCTCTGCTCTGTTTCCCTGAAGGTTAATGTTTTATTTCATAAAAGAGTCGAGGAGAGCCTCGTAAAACTCTTCCAAACAATCAGAGAGAACACTACAGACAGCTGTAGCTATGAGCTAGCCTCAGCATCTACCTTCCAGTGAACACGGCCGGACCGAACAGAACCTCTGAACCGGCAGTGTCCAGTCTAACAGTGAACACAGCGACAGAACCTCTGAACCAGCAGTGTCCAGTCTAACAGTGAACACAGCGACAGAACCTCTGAACCAGCAGTGTCCAGTCTAACAGTGAACACAGAGACAGAACCTCTGAACCAGCAGTGTCCAGTCTAACAATGAACACAGCGACAGAACCTCTGAACCGGCAGTGTCCAGTCTAACAGTGAACACAGCAACAGAACCTCTGAACCAGCAGTGTCCAGTCTAACAGTGAACACAGCAACAGAACCTCTGAACCAGCAGTGTCCAGTCTAACAGTGAACACAGCGACAGAACCTCTGAACCAGCAGTGTCCAGTCTAACAGTGAACACAGGAACAGAACCTCTGAACCGGCAGTGTCCAGTCTAACAGTGAACACAGCAGTCTGGTTTGGATCCTGGCATCCCGGGCTGAGTCAGTTCAGTTAGCTACACATCTGTCCGAGCTAACCACCTCGGTTCTGTCACGTTATTCCCTGTTGGTCTCAGAGCCTGTGCTCCAACCCGGTCCGGTCTGGCTGCTGAGCCCGGTTCTGTTAGCAGCAGCTAATTAGCTGTTAGCTGCCTGAAAATACCTCTTTGTCAGATACTGGAGACTATGTGTGATACAAACAGTTCATGTGTGTTCTTGGTGTCGGTCCAAGTTCTGGTTCTGTCACAAACACATGTATAACAGTTAGTTTCAGCCGAGCACACACACACACACACACACACACAGCGATGTGTTTTGAACACACCATCTTCATGCGTGTGCTAATTGAAAGCCATTATGTTCGACATTATCAGACTGTCGCTCTGCGGGGATGCCGCAGTCGCTCTGCGGTCTGGACTGAACCCAGAACCATGAGCCGGGTCCAGAATCTCTGTTTACTGTGTTTACAACATGTTCAAACATCTGTCAGACGTTACACGAGCGCTGACAGGCCGCGGCCCACAAACAGGCCGAGATGTTGCATAAGACAATATTTACGGAAAAACACGAACGCTTCAAATGAAATGATGCAAGCGAGCGGCGGGCGGCGAGCGAGCGAGCGAGCGAGCGAGCGTCTTCATTTTGTTCAATATTCTTCACACAATCGAGACTGTGTTTATCAAAGAAATGACTGATCATAATATCAGCCTTATTGGTCTCAACAGAAATGCTACAACCATCTTGCAGATTACTCCTTGATGAGGAAAATGCAATTAAAACGTCAAGTGCGTTTTATTAGATTCTCCCGCCCTGCAGGGTTTTACGGCCCGGAGTCCCTCGATGCTCCGCGATGGATGGCAGATCGAGAGCTGCGAGCAACATTACAGCGCCGAGCCAAAATAACAGCCGCTCGCTCCCCGATGATCCGCCGTGATCCGCTTTCATCAGCGCCGTGCCACTCGCACCGAGCCCGACCCGGAGAACCAGCAGAACCGTCCGTAATGTCGGTGCTGGAAACAGGAAGTCACAAAGCTGTGCCTGGAAGTCAGACGGAAACTGATGTGGATAACAATACATTTATTATTAATAAAAATGTTTTTAACACGTTTCAGTTCTAAACTGCTGAATTATAATTATAGTAAATTTGACACATTAACTGTTAATTAACATTAACTTAAAATCATTGTTCATATTTTGTTTGTTTCAGTGAATTATTACATTTCTTTTACATTTTAGATTCATTTATAAAAAAAGAGTCTGAGTTTTCACTTTCAGTATTATTATTGAAATATTCGTCTGTTTCACATTTTAAAGATGAAAAACAGTTTGTGATGGAGGCTGAACCAGAACCACAAGAACCAGAACTCAACTCTGTGTGTAACATTCAAATAACCTTTAAATAACATTATTCAGGACCGGTCGGTCAGAACCAGAGGCCCGGTTCAGACTCTAAAAAATATTTAATATCTTTAACATCTCAAAGTTTACAGAGAACACTGAATCTGGTTCTGGTTTTGATCGGTGCTCCTCAAACTGGCCCAGTTTTTATAATCAGTCATCAATAACGTAACTCTGTTTGTGACGGACACGAGGCGACGAGTCGACTGACCTGAAACACACTAACACATACATGAATATATCATTTAACTTGTAGAGCAGGAACAGACTCTTATTATATATATTAAGTTTACAATATTTATGAAAAGGAAAATTGTATTAACAAGGAGAATAAACATATACACACATATAATGTATGTGTAACAGTAAGAAGGTATATACAATAAGCACATTCATGTATATGCACACACACATTTATATAGGTGCTTATTATATATACATACACTGTGTTGTTATACACACACATATATAAAATCTGTCATTCAGGTTTTAATTTAAAAATATTTAAATTTAAATTATTTAAATTAATTGATGGTTGATTTTCAGTCACTGATACTCAAACAGACAAAAGGCCTGCTGGGAAATGAAGCCTGTCAGCTGACGTCAAACATCCACTGATACTAATACATATAAATATAAAATATATAATATATGAAATATATAATATATGAAATATATAATATATGAAATATATAATATAGAAATATATAATATATAAAATATATAATATATGAAAATATATAATATATAAAATATAATATATAAAATATATAATATATAAAAATAGATGAAAGATAAAATATCTAATATATGAAAGATATAATATATGAAATATATAATATCTAAATATATAATATATGAACTATATAATATATGAAATATATAATATATGAAAAGATATGAAATAAAAATCTCTATAGAATGAAATATATAATATATAACATTATAAAATATATTATATATAAATATATATATGAAAATATAAAATATATAAAATATATAATATATAAAATATATAATATATGAAATATAAAATATAAAATATAAAATGTAATGTGAGGTTTAAAAGATAAAAAACAAAGACAAGTTTCAGTTTATAATTTTATCTGATTTATATTACCGTGTTATTAAAGTGTATTCATTAACTGTTAATGAAC
>JAFMOB010000662.1:7500-20860 GCA_018985215.1 Larimichthys polyactis | reverse complement strand
AAGAGCAGCTAAAATACCCTCAAAGGCCACAGGAACATCATCATGTATGAACAGTGTGTGTGTGTGTGTGTGTGTGTGTGTGTGTGTGTGTGTGTGTGTGTGTGTTCAAAATTCATCAACGTCGTTCTCAGCAGAAAATTAGATTTTAAAATTTAAAAAAGATTTCATGAGATTTTTGAGTCAGCATGATGATTTCTGAGATAAAATCCCGCCTTCATTAAAAACTCTTTCTGACGTCGAGGCCTCGCTCAGCTCGCCACACGATGAAACGTGTCAGGAAAAATGTCATGGGAAAACAGCAAACTGGATCAGGGAGCAGGCGGCGGGCGGCGGGCCCCGCCACATGAAAGGATTCAAACCGGAGCCAAACGAGGTCTGGAGTCTGGAAACTGGCAGGAAGTCTTCTTCTTCTGCTGGTGACCAAAGAAGGTCCAGACAGGAAGTCAATGTGGACTATTATTGTGGAGGGAAACTTCAGAGACGTCTAACGAGGAGTTTCATTTCCATCCTCTTTGTTTCACATTAAAATTCATTTCACAGGAAGTGTCAGAATAAAATTCACACCGTCACATCACCCTGCCATTCAGAGACGGAGTAACGAGTTTAAGAATATTAGAACACCACGAACAAAAGCAAAGAAAGAAATCAGACTTTGGTCTTCAACTTAAATCCAGAGTCCTCCTTGTCTGAGACTGAGACCAGACCAAAGACTTTAAAAAGCCAAGACCAAGTTCAAGACTAAGACCAGTGAGTGAGTTTTACAGATCAGAAGTCTGAACCTGCAGGTAGCTGAAACATCGTCCTGACTCTCGACTTGTCTGAAGGATTCATAGAGTCTTTAAAGACTTCCAGTGGGTCGGGGCTGAGTTGCAGGGATCGATCTGTGGAGGATGTTTGTCCGGAGCTGATCTCCAGTCAGCTGCAGCTCATTAACATGCAGGACCGGCAGCTGGACGCTCTGATTGGACATCTGTCAATAGAGGAATTAACGTGTTGGATAGGCGTCCCCAGGACGGAGGTTAGACAATCCTGCTGAGGACGACCCCCCACCACCAGCTCACTGAGACTGACAGCAGATTAAAGACCCTGAACCCCCCCAGACCTCCTCAGACCTCCTCAGTGCTCCTCAGTGCTCCTCAGTGCTCCTCCTCCTCCCTCTGGTCTCTGAGAAAAACTGTTTAAGACTGACAGCTGAGACTAAAACAAGTCTTATGATTAAACTGCATTTTCTTTTTCTTCTTCTCCCATCAGACCGACGGACAGCGTTCAGTTCAGCTTCCTGTCCTCAGACAACCAAACGTCAGGAAGTCAAACAACACGTCAACACGTCAACGCGTCAACACGTCAACGCGTCAACGCGTCAACGCGTCAACACGTCAACACGTCAACACGTCAACGCGTCAACCGAACTGAAATAATGAGTCTAGTTTGTATAGTTAGCATCATGTATCAGGGTGGAGGAGCAGATCAGCTGGTTGCAGCTCCTTCAGGCGCTCTGCGTGTGGTAACCATGGAAACATGAACATGAAGTGAGTTCGTTAGTATGTTTGACGAGGTCACACTGGCACGGTCACTTTGAGTTTCAGGTTTCTGCTGTTTGACTCTGATCCAGATTCTGAGTCAGCTCCAGAGCAGATCCAGAACAGGCTGAGGGGGTTCTGTTAGTAGACCGGCCCACCATCCAGGACCCGGAGCCAGACAGAGGAGCAGCTTCCAACACAAACTGAAGCGCCGACTGAGAGCAGGAATCTGAAACAGGCTGAGAGCAGCCGGTGAAGCTTCCTGCTGCGGCTCCTTAATGTGTTTATGGTTCTGATGGATCTGATGGTTCTGATGGTTCTGGGACAACGTCCAGACCCACTTAGACCTTCCACAGATGCCAACTGCCCTCCAGCAGAATAACACTGTGACACATGAAGGCCAAATGAATCCTGATCCAGAGTCCAGAACAGCTGCTCCCACGGCCACTGCAGGCCTCCACCAGCAACTACACCAACAACTACACCAGCAACGACACCAGCAACTACACCAGCAACTACACCAGCAACTACACCAACAACTACACCAGCAACGGCACCAGCAACTACACCAACAACTACACCAGCAACTACACCAGCAATGACACCAGCAACTACACCAACAACGACACCAGCAACTACACCAACAACTACACCAGCAACGGCACCAGCAACTACACCAACAACTACACCAGCAACTACACCAGCAACGACACCAGCAACTACACCAACAACGACACCAGCAACTACACCAGCAACTACACCAACAACTACACCAGCAACGACACCAACAACTACACCAGCCACGACACCAACAACTACACCAGCAACGACACCATCAACCACACCAGCAACTACACCATCAATGACACCAACAACTACACCAGCAACTACACCAGCAACTACACCAGCAACGACACCAACAACGACACCAGCAACTACATCAACAACTACACCAGCAACTACACCAGCAACGACACCAGCAACTACACCAACAACTACACCAGCAACGACACCAACAACTACACCAGCCACGACACCAACAACTACACCCAGCAACGACACCATCAACCACACGCAACTACACCATCAATGACACCAGCAACTACACCAGCAACTACACCATCAATGACACCAGCAACTACACCAACAACTACACCATCAACGACACCAGCAACTACACATCAACGGACACAAGCAAACTACCACCAAACAACTACACCAACAACGACACCAGCAACTACACCAAACAACTACACCAGCAACGACACATCAATGACACCAGCAACTACACCAACAACTACACCATCAACGACACCAGCAACTACACCAACAACTACACCAACAACGACACCAGCAACTACACCATCAACCACACCAGCAACTACACCATCAATGACACGAGCAACTACACCAGCAACTACACCATCGACGACACGAGCAACTACACCATCAACTACACCATCAACGACACCAGCAACTACACCATCAATGACACCAGCAACTACACCAGCAACTACACCATCGACGACATGAGCAACTACACCATCAACTACACCATCAACTACACCAACAACTACACCATCAACGACACCAGCAACTACACCATCAACGACACCATCGACGACACGAGCAACTACATTATCAACTACACCATCAACTACACCATCGACGACACGAGCAACTACACCAGCAACTACACCATCGACGACACCAGCAACTACACCATCAATGACACCAGCAACTACACCATCAACCACACCAGCAACTACACCATCAATGACACCAGCAACTACACCAACAACTACACCATCAACGACACCAGCAACTACACCAACAACTACACCATCAATGACACCATCAACCACACCAGCAACTACACCATCAATGACACCAGCAACTACACCAACAACTACACCAACAACGACACCAGCAACTACACCATCAACCACACCATCAACAATACGAGCAACTACACCAACAACTACACCATCAACGACACCATCAACTACAACAACAACTACACCATCAACTACACCAGCAACTACACCAACAACTACACCATCAACTACACCATCAACAACTATATCATCATCAACTGCACCAACACCATTAAAACCACTGCCTTCAACATCAACACCACCACCATTATCAACAACACCACCATCACCACCTAACTAAACACTTCCCCCATGTCTTCCACATTAAAAGCCTCTTCATTGCGATTTTTACTTTTAGAATCAACATTAAATCAAATCAGACGACATTTAAATCTTTGAATCTTTCTGTCAGATTTAAATGTGACTTTAAATCAAATTAACTAAATAAAATGTGCACAGAATAAATACATGAAGTAGAAGCTGACTTGTTTTCGGGTGGAGCTGTGTAAAGTAATTCAGAGTCATGACCTGTAAAATCTGTCTGCAAGACTTTTATTGTGAAACATCTGGAGGAAGTGTTGGCCTATAATTAAAAGACATAATATCTCTCCAGAGACCCGAATCACAAAATCTGATGGAGCCACTTTTTGTCTCGAGTCAACGGACAGCTGGACTGAATCTGATAAAAGCTGAAAGAGTTTCACAGATAAATATTAAAGTGTTTGATTATGTTAAAGAGTGTAAATCTTCCTGCCTTCAGTCATTGAACTCGCCAATAAAAAATGAAAGAAGGAGGTCAAACTCCTGTTTTCCTTTTAAATATTCACACTGATTGAGAGCTGAGACACACGTTTAAAATTCAAACAAGTCGACGGTCGAACATTCAGATTCAGGTCATTAGTGGCCTGAAATGTGCATCTCAATATGTGGGCCAACATTTATTAAGATTATTTTTGACGGCTGAACGACTGAATAATTCATTTTTTGTTGGAGGCACATTATTTATTTATTAATCAGCCTTAAATTTGGACTCAGATCAGATTATCTGACACCTTTTTCTGCCTGTTTTTGACTTTTCTGTCCGTCAATGAGGATTTCAGGTTGGAGCCACGGCGTCGACATCAGCTGCTCATTATTTGTTCCATTGATTTTTGCAAATGGTATTTCCCCAAAATATCAGCCGCCCATTACACAGTATGAATTATAGATGTCAGACGAGCTTCTGGGAAACAAAAAGGCAGGACGTCCTCGTTTGGGGTCGTCCACCTCCAAAATAAAATCCTTTTTTCTTCCCTTTTCACAGTAAAACAGGAAAATCTGCTCTGACTGCAGCGAGCCGTGAAAATCAGATTTACAAGCGTCTGAATGACGTCATCGCTGTAAAGGAAGTGAAAGTCTTGCATCACGTTTCAAACAAACTCCAGAAAAAACAAGGCCTTTAGCAAAATCTCTGCATAATTTAACAGAAAATAAAGTTTTGAATGTGTAAACACTCACAGTCAGTGTTTTGTGGTGTGAAGTAGATAATGAGAGTGAATGAACTCTTAACGTGCTGCAGAATAAACACACAAACATTCTGAACGTTCATGAACACAAACAGATTTTATTAAATGTGTCACTTTGAACGCAGCACACTTTGAAAAATGATTATCAGTCAACATGTTTTAACTTTGTTAAAGTTTGTTTGTGCTGATCTCTGCTGGTCTGGAAGTTCAACTCTGACCTCCAATCAAAATGAAGTTAACGTCTCGTGAAGTGTTTTTGTCACCTGAACTGCAGAATCTGGACACTGACAATCTGCCGTTAGCATGCTAACAGAACCGGGCTCAGCAGCTGGACCGGGTTGGAGCACAGGCTCTGAAACCAACAGGGAATAATGTGACAGCACCGAGGTGACTTACAGACTTTATAAAGGAAACACTGATCAGTTTAACAGAAGCGCTAACTGTGGTTAACTCAGTCAGTAGGCAAGTAGCCAGGAGCCAGACCCGGCAAGAAAACCACCTCGGTAGGCTGCTGTGTTCACTGTTAGACTGGACACTGCTGGTTCAGAGGTTCTGTCGCTGTGTTCACTGTTAGACTGGACACTGCCGGTTCAGAGGTTCTGTCGCTGTGTTCACTGTTAGACTGGACACTGCCGGTTCAGAGCTTCTGTCGCTGTGTTCACTGTTAGACTGGACACTGCCGGTTCAGAGGTTCTGTCGCTGTGTTCACTGTTAGACTGGACACTGCCGGTTCAGAGGTTCTGTCGCTGTGTTCACTGTTAGACTGGACACTGCCGGTTCAGAGGTTCTGTCTCTGTGTTCACTGTTAGACTGGACACTGCTGGTTCAGAGGTTCTGTCGCTGTGTTCACTGTTAGACTGGACACTGCTGGTTCAGAGGTTCTGTCGCTGTGTTCACTGTTAGACTGGACACTGCTGGTTCAGAGGTTCTGTCGCTGTGTTCACTGTTAGACTGGACACTGCTGGTTCAGAGGTTCTGTCGCTGTGTTCGCTGTTAGACTGGACACTGCTAAATCAAGTTTAGTTTCTATTAAATGTGAAGCTAGCTAGCTTTGTTCAAGCCAGCCAGCTTCACTTACCTGGACTCACCTGTTCTTTGTTCCCTTGATGGCCGTCTGTGTTGAAATCTGAGAAATTCAACAGAAATTCACAACAAGAAATGAGCACAGAGCATTTTTTTCCGACGGTTGAAGTTTTGTTCATATGCACACACACACACACACACACACTTCCGTCCTTCCCCTCTGGACCATCTTCAGTCCTGATGAAGAAGAAGAACCAGGATCAGACTGATGGAGGAATCATGCTGAAGTTTCTCCTCCATCAGTCCTGATGGAGCTGCTGAAGAACATCTCTGTCCTTCACTTTGTTTGTCTCATCATGTAGAAGGAAAACCACGTCTCCATGTCCTTTTGGACCACATGGTCCACTGCTCCCTGCTCCTCATGTCCTCCTACGTCTTCACTGGTCCAGTGGGTTCATGTCAGGGCACAGAGGAACTTTTAGATCCACAAGTTGTGAATCCCGCTCAGAGCAGCACAGGTGATCTGAATCGCAGAGGTTCTGTTCGGTCCGGTCGTGTCATCATCCACAAATATTTTATTATAATCTGTAAGATTCACATCAAGTCACTGCTGTTTATTTATATTTATTATTTCTGCTTCTGTTCATGATTTATTTTTTCTTCAATTGTTTTTAAGGTTTTCTGACTTCAGGCCAGAAAGTAATTGATTAGTTTTTGGTTATGATCCAGTTTTTTGTGAACATTGTGACATTTTTAGGTCTTTGACTGTTTTCTCATGAACTGTGGCCTGAATGAAGAAGAAAAATCTGGCTCATGTTTTCTGTGATTGTCAGCGAGTTTTATTTGATACAGATGAAAAATACCAACATTCATTTTATTACAATAACAGACAGAGTGAAGAGCTGATGTTTGAAAATGTTTTATATTTTATCAGGGTGATGGTAATCGGTTTGATGGTTTAAAGGTACACTCCCTGCTTTATTAAAGACCCAAAATATCCTCCAGCTAACGGAGGACGATCCAAACTCAACAGTTCACAGCTGTGGTCCATGGGACGCTTCCAAATACCAACATGATTTCAATGTCATAATATTTCATGTTTTCATATTATTGAATAATGATAAAACTTTTAGGTTTGAGACTCTGAGCCAAGATCTAAAGCTGGTCTGGAGGCTGCTGTGGAACTATAAGAAGGTCCTAGGAGTCCCTCAGAAGGTTCTGGTGGTCATCGAGGAGATTTTTGGGATTCATGAGGAGGTTTGAGTGATCACTGAGGGGCAATATGTTTCTTTAGTAGGTGGAACAGCTGTGGCTCAGGAGGTAGAGCGGGTCGTCCACTGATCAGGTGATTAGTGGTTCGATCCCTGGCTTTCCCAGTCTGCGTGGGCGAGATACTGAATCCCAGAATGCGTGCTCGGTTAAGGTTATATGGGTGTGAAAGCACCCGGAGGGGTGAGAATACTAGAAAGGATGTATATAAGTACAGTCCATTTACCATCTGTAGTCACTGAGGAGGTTCTCTAGGATGTTCTAGTGATCCTTTATTAAGTCATCAAGATGTTCTAGAGTCGTCTACAGGTAATTTAGTCCTGTAGATACTTTTAATGGTTATAAAAGGTCTCTAAGGAGGTTCCAGTGGTCACTGAGATCCATAGCATCCTTTATAAAGTTCTAGTGGTCACTGATGAGGTTCTAGGGGTCTATTAGGTAGCTTGGGGTTGGGCTTGGTTGGATGGATGAAATAATCACAGGACTGTCACCCAAAAGTCATCGGTGACTGTCATGGTGTGATGTTTTCCTACACTGAACCAAAGGTGACACTTTGACCACATGAAACCACGAGTTTATTATTGATACCGTGTGAACATCTGTAAGAGCGTTAAATGACCTGTGAAATGTCCTCAACGTGACGTGGACTTTATACACACAGTGTGTGTTGAGTTGACACAAAGTTCTCAGGCAGAAGTTCACGAGAGGAAACCTCCTTCAACCAAACCACAAATGACTGCACGTCTGCCACTTCAAACATCTTCAAACGTCACCGCCGAAGCTCTCGAGGTCGCTGCCCCGGCGTCCTTGGCTCTGATGTAACTAGGCTGGAGTCCCCGTGACATCAGTCAGTCTCTGTCAGCGACACCATCATCACCACAACAAACAGCAGCGGTGCTACGATCCTGCTGTCAGAAAGCGTTTGTTCTGTCTTGATTCAAGAGCCAATGTGGACCACCGACACCAAAGACTGTGACACCATCAGCACCACAACAAACTGAAGCATCCAACACCGCCAACACGTCTGTGATGACCAAACCTGCTAACACGCCAAACAAAGACACCACAGACACCGCTAATGCTAGCACCAGAGCAACTAGCAAGCCAGCAACACGTTGAGTCAATCACTAAACTATGTGAGCGCCCCGGAACTCGTTAGCTCAGCTGCTAACGGGACAGTCAGAGTCCAGCAGTGTATACTGTGACAGCCTATAACAGCTAACATGCTACGATAGCTCCCTCCAGTTCTGTTTGACTGGATCTCTTAGCATGATGCTGCTGTTGGTGTCATTAGCGAAGGTAGCAATATCATAACCTGACCGCTCCCGATGGTTTGTTACACAGAACCATCCGGGAAGTCGTCTTTGGAAACTGTTTTTTCTGTTTGTTTGTCAGGCATCAAGATGAGGAGATTTTTATGGTTTATGAGGTTCCAGTGAACTTTAATTGTTGTAGTCACTGAGGGGTCTTGAGATGGTTGTAGTAGGTTGTCCATGGTTCTAGGTAGTCCTAGGGGTCATGATGGTACTTTTAATGGTCTTTTTGGTGGTTATAAAAGTTCTCTTAGGAGGTTCATGGCATCCTTCATGAGGTTGCAGTGGTCATTGATGAGGTTGTAGTGGTCATTGATGAGGCTGTAGTGGTCATTGATGAGGTTGTAGTGGTCATTGATGAGGTTGTAGTGGTCATTGATGAGGTTGTAGTGGTCATTGATGAGGTTGCAGTGGTCATTGATGAGCTGTAGTGGTCATTGATGAGGCTGTAGTGGTCATTGATGAGGTTGTAGTGGTCATTGATGAGGTTGTAGTGGTCACTGATGAGGCTGTAGTGGTCATTGATGAGGCTGTAGTGGTCATTGATGAGGCTGTAGTGGTCATTGATGAGGCTGCAGTGGTCACTGATGAGGCTGTAGTGGTCATTGATGAGGCAGTAGTGGTCATTGATGAGGTTGTAGTGGTCATTGATGAGGCTGTAGTGGTCATTGATGAGGCTTTAGTGGTCATTGATGAGGTTGTAGTGGTCATTGATGAGGTTGCAGTGGTCATTGATGAGGCTGTAGTGGTCATTGATGAGGCTGTAGTGGTCATTGATGAGGTTGTAGTGGTCACTGATGAGGCTGTAGTGGTCATTGATGAGGCAGTAGTGGTCATTGATGAGGTTGTAGTGGTCATTGATGAGGCTGTAGTGGTCATTGATGAGGCTTTAGTGGTCATTGATGAGGTTGTAGTGGTCATTGATGAGGTTGTAGTGGTCACTGATGAGGCTGTCGTGGTCATTGATGAGGCTGTAGTGGTCATTGATGAGGTTGCAGTGGTCACTGATGAGGCTGTAGTGGTCATTGATGAGGCTGTAGTGGTCATTGATGAGGCTGTAGTGGTCATTGATGAGGTTGTAGTGGTCATTGATGAGGTTGTAGTGGTCACTGATGAGGCTGTCGTGGTCATTGATGAGGCTGTAGTGGTCATTGATGAGGTTGCAGTGGTCACTGATGAGGCTGTAGTGGTCATTGATGAGGTTGTAGTGGTCATTGATGAGGCTGTAGTGGTCATTGATGAGGCTGTAGTGGTCATTGATGAGGCTGTAGTGGTTCATTAGGTAGCTTGGGGTGGATGGATCAGATTAACACAGGACTGTCACACACGTACATGACATACGTGATGAGGTGTTTTCCTGAACCTTCACGTCTACAACATGAAACATTGTGTTTATCATGTGCTGAAGAAGTGACTTAAATTTAAATATGACATCTGTAACAGCATCACATGACCTGAGCCACGCCTCGCCTGTAGTTCAGCATGTAGCTGCCAGTAATTCCTCAGAGGACACTGATTGGTCCAAATGATTCACAGAGTCAGCAATGTGATAACTCCACAAACAGACAGAAAGGACACAAATGTTTCTTCGCTAATGCAGATAATTAAACAGCTGAACACAGACATACATGGATGAACATATTATGATACGTGTTCACATGACTCCACATACAAACACACATATGCACATAACGTGTACACTCCCACCACTGGGCGAGCTCAAACCTCGGCGGCTGTTTTTGTTGGCCGGGCCGGCAGGAAAAGCTCCGGCTCTTCACTGTGGCGTTCGGCAGAGATGGACACAGGTAGGTATTGAGTAAGACAGCCATAATCACTCTCAGCCATCTGGTCGGTGTTGTGTATCAGAAACAGAGCGGTGGTTCGCTCTCTGACAGACGAAACGTTAAGAGCAGCACTGAAAACTTAATCACTGGTTCTGTGTTTCAAGGCTGCTGCTGAGAGTTTATTCTGTGCAGTCCATGTGAACATGCAGAGAGGTCAGTCTGTCACGGAGCCGCTGACGACATCCAATCAGAATAAAACAAGGAACTTTCAGCAGCCAATGACGTCCAAACTGAAGTCCATCTGTCCATCTGTCCTCCAGTATCTGAACCATCCATCCATTATCTGTAACTGCTTCTCCTCATCAGGGTCAGGTGGTGATTAACATATTTATTATAATCTACCTGTTATTTATGGAAAGAGTCAGAGAAAGTCTGTCTTTGAATAAAATTCAATTATTTTTATTGTTTAATGGTTTTAAAATGTTATAGGCTGAATATTGATGAGATGTCTTTTGGCCAAAAGGCATCTTTAAAAACTTACATTCTTTCTTTTGTTTATTAATTTTGTCATTTGCAAACATTTCTTTCATTTATTTTCTTAAATTATATTTTTGTCAGTTTTGGATTATTTCATAAAATATGTTAAAATATTTTTTTTATTGTGGTAAAATCTGTTTTCAAACATCTTTTATCTGATTTATTTCACACATTAACTCTTTAAGTGTGTCCTTTTTATTTTAATCAGGGTTAAACTGATCAGTGCTGCTCACTTCTGGTCCAGACATCTCCACGACCCTCCACCGCCCAATTAACCAATTTCAGCAGTTCACTCATTAATCGAGGTCGTTAGCGGCGTCCAGGAGATCACTGCCGAGTGAGCGTCGGCTCACAGCTGACTAATCAGCTGATAAATCATCAAACCTTCAGAGAGAGGCTGAAAATGAAGGTCATGAGAAGTTAAAGTGGTGGAGAGAGGACACGCGTGGACCGCTGTGTTGTCCTGGTGACGAAGAAAAGAAAGGAAGTGGTATGAACCTCCGGCTGCGAGCGTCGCCCAACAAAACATCCATCAGAGTCAATGACTTCTTCATGTTTGACTTTAACGCTTCATTTCCTGAAAACACGCCAACATGGTGACATCATCGAGGTCCGCGTTCGTTTACATGTTAGACGGTCTGGAAGCCACGTGCAGAATAACATGTATGTTACATATTACTGTGACATACACAGACTGTACGTACATGTAAAACTACTACATGTTTCAGGTGCAACTATTCATTTTCCATCCATGTATCGGTCGGACCAAACAGAACCTCTGAACCGACAGTGTCCAGTCTAACAGTGAACACAGCAGCAGAACCTCTGAACCGGCAGTGTCCAGTCTAACAGTGAACACAGCGACAGAACCTCTGAACCGGCAGTGTCCAGTCTAACAGTGAACACAGCGACAGAACCTCTGAACCGGCAGTGTCCAGTCTAACAGTGAACACAGCGACAGAACCTCTGAACCAGCAGTGTCCAGTCTAACAGTGAACACAGAAACAGAACCTCTGAACCGGCAGTGTCCAGTCTAACAGTGAACACAGAAACAGAACCTCTGAACCGGCAGTGTCCAGTCTAACAGTGAACACAGCAGCAGAACCTCTGAACCAGCAGTGTCCAGTCTAACAGTGAACACAGCGACAGAACCTCTGAACCAGCAGTGTCCAGTCTAACAGTGAACACAGCGACAGAACCTCTGAACCAGCAGTGTCCAGTCTAACAGTGAACACAGAAACAGAACCTCTGAACCGGCAGTGTCCAGTCTAACAGTGAACACAGCAGCAGAACCTCTGAACCAGCAGTGTCCAGTCTAACAGTGAACACAGCGACAGAACCTCTGAACCAGCAGTGTCCAGTCTAACAGTGAACACAGCGACAGAACCTCTGAACCAGCAGTGTCCAGTCTAACAGTGAACACAGCAGCCTATCGAGGTGGTCTGTAAATCATCTCAGTTCTGTCACATTATTCCCTGTTGGTCTCAGAGGCTGTGCTCCAACCCGGTCCGGTCCAGCTGCTGAGCCCGGTTCTGTTTCCTGCTAACGGCAGATTCAGTTAGCAGCAGCTACTTAGCAGTCAACAAAAGCACAGCTGGGGCTGATGGGAGTTTAAATCTTGCCATTAGCTCGACTGAAAACTTTTTTTATTTCTCTGAATCAAATCAAAGTTTTTCGTATCTCGTGTTCGTGTTCTGGAGTTTTGGGGAAGTTTCCTCACAATGAATTCTTTCTCATGTTAATTTTACTGCTCGTACTTCACGTTAACGTTTCCTCCTGCAGTATTTTCCCGTCTTTAATGAGACGCTCCAGCTTTTTATTTCCACTCCTGTTTTTTGTGTCGACCAGCGGATGCAGAAAAGCCTGGCCGCTCTGCAGATCTGTTTTCCTGGAGGGACGGGTCTATGTGCTGGGTTCACTAGGTGTTTAGTGGCAACGCAGGACTGCCAAGTATGATGTTACAGCCTTCCCATGTTAATGTTCATTCAGGAAGGACCTTTACTGCCAGAGCAGCGGGAGGGAGGCGGCCAGCTGTGAAAACACTGTTAAAGAGGCTTTAGTGCTCATTTCACGAATACTTTAAGTTTACTTATTGAAGGGGAAAAAAAGAAATTAATGGACTATGCGCTGGGCTTTTCCGTATTGTTCTTCCATGAGACTTCTCCATATGTGCCAGCAAACGGCCGTCCAAGTTCAGCCCCCCGTGAAACCGGATCCTGAAGTTCCACGTACAGAGGCGCTGGCCTTTCCCCCCCGATCCTGTTCTGGGATTAGTTCCCCTCAGAGCGGCTGCCATGTTGAATCAGACTGTGAAGTTTTACCTCTGAGACGGAGGTGAAGGACGTCCTGCTGGTGGAGGGTCCTGAGGACACCGGGGGTCCCCACAGGGAGGCTCGTAATGATGTTAAATACTGCTGCCTGATTGGCTGGGAGCTGTGTGTTAACATCATACATGTGGACCGGGTCAACTGTTAAACCAGCGTCAAACTGCAGGTCGGCATAGCAACAGGAGTGACGCTCACAGACACCTAG
>JAFMOB010000662.1:0-2500 GCA_018985215.1 Larimichthys polyactis | reverse complement strand
TCGGGAACCATCAGTAACCATCACAAAACCATCAGGAACCATCACAGAACCATCGGGAACCAACACAGAACCATCGGGAACCATCAGGAAACCAACACAGAACCATCAGGAACCAACACAGAACCATCAGGAACCAACACAGAACCATCAAGAACCAACACAGAAACCATCGGGAACCATCAGTAACCATCACAAAACTATCTGGAACCAACACAGAACCATCAGGAACCATCACAGAACCACCAGGAACCAACACAGAACCATCAGGAACCATCACAGAACCATCAGGAACCAACACAGAACCATCAGGAACCAACACAGAACCATCAGGAACCGTTGGCCATATATACTAGATATATATATGTTATATACTGTATATATATATATATAATATACTATATATATACTGTATATATATACAGTATATATATACAGTATATATATACAGTATATATATATGTATATATACAGTATATATACAATATATATATATACTGTATACTATATATATGTATGTTAGTATATAGATATATATATTATATATTATATACTATATATATGTATGTATATGTATATATATATGTATCTATATATATATTATACTGTATGTTATCTATAATATAGTTCTTATAACATTAGTTATGTAACGAAGTACATATTAACCACGTGTTTATCGTTACCATGACAACTATCATTAATTGACTTTGATTGATGGATAATATCTATGAATCTTTATCATCCTACGTGTATCAGGCGGTTTGATTACAGACATAAACTGGACTCAGTCCTGTGTTGACTCGGTTCCAGGTCCGGTTGAGGCTGTGCAGAGTTTTAGTGGAGCAGGTCTGTCTGAGCAGCTGTTGAAGTCATCATGAGTCACTTTTATCGATCAGTAACTCTATCAGATATATTATGTTCACAGCGTCCTGTGGGGAGTCTTATCATTCATGTTAATAGTGTGTATTTGTTCCAGCTGCTCGTCTGGATCCAGAAACATTGAAATATCAGGTTAGTGAGATGAAAATAGACAGAGTTGGTTCTGATCCAGGACAGAGCTGGTTCTGATCCAGGACTGTGCTCGAATACTTACAGGACATAAATAAGACGTGACAGCTCGTGATATTAACTTTAAGAGGTTCAACTGTCCAACCAGAGCCAAGATACAGAGCTACATCCAGACTGCTACCACGCTACATCCAGGCCTCCATCCTCCACCTCACTACAGCCAGGCCTCCATCCTCCACCCTCACTACAGCCAGGCCTCCATCCTCCACCCTCACTACAGCCAGGCCTCCATCCTCACTACAGCCAGGCCTCCATCCTCCACCCTCACTACAGCCAGGCCTCCATCCTCCACCTCACTACAGCCAGGCCTCCATCCTCACTACAGCCAGGCCTCCATCCTCCACCCTCACTACAGCCAGGCCTCCATCCTCACTACAGCCAGGCCTCCATCCTCCACCCTCACTACAGCTAGGCCTCCATCCCCACCCTCACTACAGCCAGGCCTCCACCCTCACTAGCCAGGCCTCCATCCTCCACCCTCACTACAGCTAGGCCTCCATCCTCCACCCTCACTACAGCCAGGCCTCCACCCTCACTACAGCTAGGCCTCCATCCTCCACCCTCACTACAGCCAGGCCTCCATCCTCCACCCTCACTACAGCCAGGCCTCCATCCTCCACCCTCACTACAGCCAGGCCTCCAGCCAGGCCTCCATCCTCCACCCTCACTACAGCCAGGCCTCCATCCTCCACCCTCACTACAGCTAGGCCTCCATCCTCCACCCTCACTACAGCCAGGCCTCCACCCTCACTACAGCTAGGCCTCCATCCTCCACCCTCACTACAGCTAGGCCTCCATCCTCACTACAGCCAGGCCTCCATCCTCCACCCTCACTACAGCTAGGCCTCCATCCTCCACCCTCACTACAGCCAGGCCTCCACCCTCACTACAGCTAGGCCTCCATCCTCCACCCTCACTACAGCCAGGCCTCCACCCTCAATACAGCTAGGCCTCCATCCTCCACCCTCACTACAGCTAGGCCTCCATCCTCACTACAGCCAGGCCTCCATCCTCCACCCTCACTACAGCTAGGCCTCCATCCTCCACCCTCATACAGCTAGGCCTCCATCCTCCACCCTCACTACAGCCAGGCCTCCACCCTCACTACAGCCAGGCCTCCATCCTCCACCCTCACTACAGCCAGGCCTCCACCCTCACTACAGCCAGGCCTCCATCCTCCACCCTCATTACAGCCAGGCCTCCACCCTCACTACAGCCAGGCCTCCATCCTCCACCCTCACTACAGCCAGGCCTCCATCCTCCACCCTCACTACTGAATCCTGAATCTGTTTTGTTGGTGTGTGAACATTTGATAAAAAACAAAAGTGAAACTGTATTAGTGTGTATTACATATTGCAGTATTGTGTCGTCTGTGTGGTACTCATTGTAATATGATAATCAAACATATTAGATCATTTAAATGTTACGTTACGTT
>JAFMOB010000611.1:0-95223 GCA_018985215.1 Larimichthys polyactis | reverse complement strand
TGCAAACTTCTTCTGTTGAACACGTTTGTCAAAGATATCTGATTGATATTTAACATTCTGAAATTTGAATCAGTTACAGCTGCTTCATACACACACACACACACAGTGTCCATCTCATGATCTCATGATCCCATGATCTCATGATCTCCGATGTTCGACAGTCCGTAACATAGAAAACAAAGATGACTCCTGGACTTGCCCGTTGGCTGGTTCACGTACTTTTAACGGCACCAATTTGCCAAAAGGACTCAAGTTTGCAACATTATACCTCCTGTTTACATTTCCAAAAGCATCATAGAGGATCGCTGCATTAAGTCGTAGGAATAGTTCATGAATCAGTAAAACCTGAATAACTTCTTCCAACCTTGAAAACACCCCCAGTTCTTCAGAGTAACAGTTACTCTGTCGTCAACTTGTTTTTGGCTTCAGTCGGCTGATTGTTGATCAAAGATGTAAGAGGGCGTGTGAAGGTGTCCTGCAAAAATGACACAATGTAACTTATGTCTTTAATTATTCATGACGGTACGTGAGACGAACTTTTTGCAGGACACTGATGACGACACTAAACTGTAAACCAGATCTGGGAGGAAAGCTGCCGTAACATCTGAGATGATGCTTAATGTTACACAGAAGTCCAAAAAAAATCAGACGCTGCTCACGAGATCCTGACCTCAGAGAGCTCGTGAGCTTTTTAAATATCTGCTAGAGGCCAAACTCTGAGTCCTGAATTCCCCAGCACTGGTTTAATGTTTGATAATGTCCAATGTTTTAATGCTGAGTCATCATCCTGTCATCGCCGCCTGTGGCTTCCAGCTTCCTCCATCACGGCAGGAGAGCAGAACCAGAGCTGAGTGTGTGTGTGTGTGTGTGTGTGTGTGTGTGTGTGTGTGTGTGTGTGTGTGTGTGTGTGTGTGCGCGCAACACTTAGCTTCACACTGGATGTGTGACAGCAGGACGTCGTGACTCAGTTCAGGTGTAGCAGCTGAATGATCGTCCAGTTTCTGTTCACGTGATCTGAGTCTGAAGAATATGGCAGCAGGAGAGACTTTGACGTTTAGAGAAACACACACACACACACACACACACACACTGAACCGTTACGTGACCGAGAGTTGGATGAGATCGTTGATACCACACTCACATGCCGCTGTGCTACATATGAAGCCCCAGCAGCCAGGTAGGCTGTGCAGCAGTGTTGTTAGTCGAGACTAAACTGAGACCGAGACCAGACGGTATGAAACACACTGAGGTAGCTGATATTAACAGAAGCTTTGGGTGAAGCGTGGTTTCAAACAACAGACAAACCGACGCTGCAGCACAGACGTGTGTGGTGTTGAACTCGAACTCTCAGCTAGAAATGAGGAATGAGAAATATTTCCCCAAATGTTAAAGTTTCCTTAACAGCAGATTCACCTTCAGTCCGTGACTAAATCAGATAAATCACGTTGACGTCATTCCGACTTACATCAGGTCAGTTTTATCTTTTGATTCTGTTTGTTTCATATTTGAGTTTTTGGTCGTCTTTGAGAAACTGAACGGCTTGGTTGACCTTTGCCCTCCATCCTGCTGCTGCTGCTGCTGCTGCTGCTGCTGCTGCTGCTGCTCTGCTGCTGCTGCTGCTGCTGCTGCTGCTGCTTGTTGCTCGTTGCTCGTTGCTCGTCTCCAGCCTTGAATGCTTCACTGACCATGCTTCTGCAAAAGCTAAGCTAAGCTAACGTGCTAAGAGCTTCTCTCTGAGTTAGCGCTCGTGCTAACGGACTGCTCACTGAGAGGAGGATGAAGAAGAAGAAGAAGAAGAAGAAGAAGAAGAAGAAGAGCTCCATCCTCCTCTCAGTGAGCATCCCTGCTCGTTGCCATGGTAACCCCCATGCCTGCCCTTCATCCCGCCTCCTCACCTCACTGCTCACACGCTCTTGTCTTTGACCTTTGACCTCGGTGTCCATCGGTTAACTTCCTAACTTTTCTTTCTCTTTTTACTTTTCTGGCTGGATCGCACCATGTCTCCTCCTTCTCCTCCTCCTCTCTTCTCCTCCTCCTCCTCCTCCTTGTCCTCCTCTCTTCTCCTCCTTGTCCTCCTCCTCTCTTCTCCTCCTCCTCTCTTCTCCTCCTCCTCTCTTCTCCTTCTCCTCTCTTCTCCTTCTCCTCTCTTCTCCTTCTCCTCGTCCTCCTCTCTTCTCCTCCTCCTCTCTTCTCCTTCTCCTCTCTTCTCCTTCTCCTCTCTTCTCCTTCTCCTCGTCCTCCTCTCTTCTCCTCCTCTCTCCTCCTCTCTTCTCCTCCTCCTCTCTTCTCCTCCTCCTCTCTTCTCCTTCTCCTCCTCTCTTCTCCTCCTCCTCTCTTCTCCTTCTCCTCTCTTCTCCTTCTCCTCCTCTCTTCTCCTCCTCCTCTCTTCTCCTCCTCCTCTCTTCTCCTTCTCCTCTCTTCTCCTTCTCCTCCTCTCCTCCTCTCTTCTCCTCGTCCTTTCTTCTTCTCTCCTCCTTCCTGCTCTTCTCCTTCTCCTCTCTTCTTCTCTCCTCCTCTCTTCTCCTCCTCCTCTCTCTCCTCCTCCTCTCTTCTCCTCCTCCTCTCTTCTCCTTCTCCTCCTCTCTTCTCCTTCTCCTCCTCCTCTCTTCTCCTTCTCCTCGTCCTTTCTTCTCCTCCTCCTCTCTTCTCCTCCTCCTCTCTTCTCCTTCTCCTCCTCCTCTCTTCTCCTCCTCCTCTCTTCTCCTTCTCCTCCTCCTTTCTTCTCCTCCTCCTCCTCCTCCTCTCTCCTCCTCCTTCACATTTCTGTTTGAACTTCTCATCTTCGTCACTTCTCCTCGTCCTCTCCGGTTTTTCCTCACATACCTTCATTCCCTCCTTACTTCTCTCATTTCCCACTCTTCTCCTTCATTCCTTCCTTCCCTCCTTTGTTCTTTTATTCCCTCCTCCTCTCTCCTCCTCCTCCTCCTCCTCCTCGTTCTCCTCTCTCCTCCTCCTCTCTCCTCCTCTCTCTTCTCCTCGTCCTCCTCTCTCCTCCTCCTCCTCCTCCTCCTCCTCCTTGTCCTCCTCTCTTCTCCTCCTCCTCCTCCTCCTCCTCCTCCTCTCTTCTCCTCCTCATCCTCTCTTCTCCTCCTCCTCTCTCCTCCTCTCTCCTCCTCCTCTCTTCTTCTCCTCCTTCACATTTCTGTTTGAACTTCTCATCTTCGTCACTTGTCCTCGTCCTCTCTGGTTTTTCCTCACATACCTTCATTCCCTCCTTACTTCTCTCATTTCCCACTCTTCTCCTTCCCTCCTTCCCTCCTCCTTCATTCCTTCCTTCCCTCCTTTGTTCTTTTATTCCCTCCTCCTGCTCCTTCCGTCCCTCTCTTCATCATTCTTCCTTACGGCGGCGCCAGTCTTCCCTCTGCTCGCCCTATGACATCATCCAGTGCCGCCTGCAGCCGGTTCGCGCCACAGTTCAGCTGCTGGTCGCCTTGGATACGACCTCTCTGGACAGGAAACGTGAAGAGGCGATCTCAGCTCCGAGCCCCGCCTCCTCCGGGAAGTCAGAGTCTCCCTCATTGGTTTCCGTCACTACTCAAACTCCGCCTCCCGCTTGGCAAATCTGGGACCTTATTGGCTCGAGCCTGCTTCACATCCTCTGCCTGGTCCTGCTGTTCGTGGCCTACAGCTGGAGCGAGCTGACGTAATCGTGACAGCAGCATCCTGTGTGTCACCTGCTAGCTCCGCCCTCTTTCTGCCACGCTGCTCCTCCTTCATTTTTGCTGCATTCGGGTCACACGGGAAAGACGATGCTCAGAAATCGACTTTGTCTGGTTCCGTAGAGTCCGTCGACAGCAGTCGCTGGATTTCCCTCAAACATGTCGAGCTCGATAAACAGATCAGAGGCTTTCATTCTAAAATTACATTTAAGCAATATTCCAGTTATTTGAATCAGAGTTTTAGTCGTACTTTCACAGTATTATGACTTTATTTAAATCTTTTTCATTAAAGCGTGCCACTACAGGGAGCCGCAGTTTGAGAACCAGTCACAACACAAAGAAGTCTCGAGCGTCACTACACGTGCTCGCATGGTCGCTCTTTACTGATCATCGCACAGTTATAAAGTGAACACTGCACACAAACATAACTTTATAGAACAGATCTTCAAAAATGTTACGTCTGGGGCAGCTGGGCTCGTTTCTAGATCCGTGAAGATGTTTTGTCACTTCAGTCCTGGCTGACTGGTGGAGAGCAGATCGTAGATCCTCGTAGATCGTCGATCAGCCCGCTGTTCCGCTCGGGTCGTTAGTGCTCGTTGGTGTTAAGACGACTGTCGTTAGTACTCGTTAAGGTCACCTGAGGTGACCTTAACGAGTACTAACGACGACTGTTGAGACGACAGTCGTCGACTGTTGAGACGACTGTCGTCTCAACACCAGGTGAGGTGACCTTAACGATTCTGACGACAGTCGTCTCAACACCAACGAGTACTAACGACGACTGTCGAGGACTGTTGAGACGACTGTTGAGATGACTGTCGTCTCAACACCAACGACCATTAACGACCATTAACGTCTCCGATCCTTTCCCAGGATGACCTGGAGGACTGAGAACCTTCACAGATAATCCAGAGTTGATCCCGTGTGGTACGAATGCAGCGTTCCGCATGAAACGCCTCTCCTCTCTTCACCTTCGACTCCTCTTTGATTTTTTTTCTCTCCTCGTCGCCCGTTCAAGGGAAAAAGATTTTTTTTGTCTTTGCAGTAGATTCTGCATGAAGCAGGGCACGTGGAGCAGCAGGTCGTCACTAACAGTCGTTGATGTCTTATGAACATGCCGCACAGAGTCTGATCTGATCGGAGAGGGTTCAAACATTTACATCCAGTTACTGTCCAAACTAAGACACGTCACAGAACTCGTTCAGTGCTTGTGTTCAGACTTTAGATGCAGACTGTGCGTGTTGTACAGTATTTATCACGGAGCAGGTGACGATGGTGTCGTTAGTGACATTTGGCGCCATCATGGAGGTGCAGTGGACCGTTCTTCCTTTTCCGTGGGTGTCAATCCAGTGACGGCGGCTGTGTGTACATGCACATGACCAGTTATTGAAAAAAATCTGTCAGTCAACGAGACGTGACGACGACATGGCAACATTAGAACTGCCAGAGCTGGAGCAAATAACAACAAAGTCAAAAATCTGAAATGTTCGTAAAATCTGGATGTTATGACATCTTTGTGTCTTCTGCCAATGGAAACACACCAGAACTTATTTATCCAGTCGGCACATGCACCCTTCTGCTGCCCGCCGTCTGTGTCGTTGCTCTGTTAACGAGGGAGAGTGATCAGCTAACTGGATCCAGGTGTGCCAATCACTGTCACCTGAGCCCCGCCCACAGCTCTCCACCGTCTTATACACTAGGAAATGATCTGAATATATATTTCTGAAAATATAATAATATTCAGTGGTATGCTCCGGCTGCAATGTGTGATAAAATCAGAGGTGTTGAAACATTTCTGATGAAGATGGGGGCCTCTATAGAATATGATCTCTGCAGACTTTTAGAATAATTTCTTTAAAGTACACGTGGAGTTCACGGACGTCGATGCCAAATCTGTCCTGAAGTTAGCTCACCTAGTTTTAACGTAGGAGTCGATTGTTTTTGTAGTTATTAGTCAGACTTTCCATGGAGCTAAAAATAAATACGAATATATTTTGATCTTTTATTTTGTTGGTAACAGCTCGTTCTGCATTGTTTGCTTGACTTCATGTTACAAAGTCGAGGTCGGAGGTTCGAGTCATTCATCCATGAAAACAGAAAAATATTCTGCTAACATTCAAATCAACCAATGTGGACTGAAGCAGGTATTCCATCCTTTAATTAGCTTTGATAACTGGTGTGCATGTAAACACGTCCGCGGTGAACTGTCTTTGTTCAGTCACACACTTGAAGCCGAGTAGAGAAGACGTTGATGGCTTCTGTGATTTGTTTTTAGGCGTTCCGGTGACTTAGTGTTGTTTCTCCAGTCTGAGTCGAGCAGTGACCCCACAGCGTGTCTGAACAGCAACAACACAATAATGGTCGGTTGAGGCGCCTCCAGTGTGGCCGCCAAATGTTACTGCTGACAGTCGAAGACTTGAAGGTGTATTTTTTTCTGATTGTTTCCATTATAGAGCTGCACAAGTGTTATTATTATTATTATTATTTCTTCTTTTCAAATATGTGACGTTAAAGTGGGGAGGAGCAGACTGAAGCCATATTCCAAGAGTTTTTATTGTTTAACACAGAATGAATTATTTAAAAGCTGTTTATGAAGTTTGAAGATTAAGATGAATATTAATTTATTTATTTATTTATTTATTTATTTATTTATTTATTTATTTATTTCCGTCCTGCTCTAGCGCCGTTTAGTTCCCATCACACCTCTGCTCTCTCCTGATATGCAACGTGACTGTTTATGAAGGGCTATAGTCACTAGATGAGTTTATGGAGTTAGATATATATTAGTCTTCTTAAGCTGTTTATTTAGATGATTTGGACGTCGCTCTCACACTGAGCGTTGTGCCGTAACGTTAAAGAAAATCATTTTGGCCGGCTGATTGATAATTCACAGAAACTGAACGCCTCGTGTTGTGAGCTGATAAAATCTGAACGTGATGGTTTCAGTTCTCGGCGTTCTGTGAGTCCATTCTTGCAGTAAACCTTCAGCTGCACAGATTTTTTCACTTCGTGCCGATGTGAATGGATTTCATGTGTGACGGATGATTTTTATGACTTGTGTATGATATTTGACAGTGTTAAAGACTGAGGTAATAAATGCAGTTTAGGATGTTGTCTGAGTCATTGTTTAACTTCGCAGACTTCACACGACCAGCTCTTAAAGTTTGATACATCGTTACCACGCGCATATTTTCCCACCAAGCACATTACGGATACGTGACGTAACCCATAAGTTTCTGATGCTGGCTCTGGTCGCCGCTTCCAATCTAAAACCTGTCAATCAAAGCGTCCACGCTCTTAATCCTGCATAACTTTAAGCCTTAATATAATGTGAACAGGTGAGTTGTATATAAATTCACCCTCAGTACAGTTGTCATGAACGGGGAAATTAGCTACAGAGACCAAAACTGTTTTTTGTACCAGGCTGTAAACATGTTTATTTCTGCTGTGAAGTTGGACATTTGGACATGGGGACTTATGGAGACTGACTCACTTCTGGAGCCAGCCTCAGGTGGACGTTAGAGGAACTGCAGTTTTTTGGTATTTCACGTCACAGCCACAGAGGTTGCTACTTGGTTGTCACAAATTAAGAGGACGCTCTCCACACATAGCCGGAGTTTAACTACGAGAGAACCTGCTCCAAGTTTTCCAGGTTTCCGAGTGTTCGGCCTCACACAGGACGTTTAGACGGATAAATCTGTTCACGCTGCCTAAAGCTGATAAATGATTAAATAACAAAGTGTTTCACTGCACGTGTAGCTGAGAGAGTGAGCTGCTTTGGCAGCGTTGGACTGAGTGAAGAATACATACATGCAGAAACACTCCTGATATTTAAGCATCGTGTTTAAATCCTCTTCTGCCTCTCCACCTGCTCCTCCTCTCCCTCCCTCCCTCTCGCCTCTCCTCCTCTCAGGACAAACTGTGTCTTCCTCACCACATCCTGGAGGAGAAAGGCCTGGTGAAGGTGAGCATGACAGTGCAGGCTCTGGTGGACGAGGCCTCCTCCAAACACACCCTCCTGACGTGAGCGGCGGAAGACGGGCGGAGCTCGAACCCACACCTGGATGGACACGCTGAGGCCACGACACACCTGTGCAGCCTTCTCAGTAACAGTTTATTATATTTAAGGATGATGGGAACTAAAGACGTGGATTTATTTACTGATCTTCAGAGAACGTCTGGGTGAATTCAGTATTCTGATGCAGAGCCAACAACAAACAAACAAACAGTGTTTGACTGGTTGCAGGTGACTTCTCACCATAAATGTTGTTTTTTTATTAACTTCAGGGTGGGTGCGTGAACACAATTTTAAAATGATGAAGAAGAATTAGAGCCAAACTCAAAAGTCTGTAGGTTAAAGGTCCGGTGTGTATCTATTGACAGACATTCAATATAAAAACCATGATATGTTTTTATCAGTCTGTAATCAGCTTTGTTGTGTTTATGTCTCTTAGAAGTTTCACTGCAGTTTCTCCTTCATGCTTGAACCAAGAGGGAGAGGTGAGGGGTTTTCAGTCGGCTGCAATCTGAAACTTCACCACAAGATGTCGCTAATTTTTTTTACACACTGGACCTTTAAAACAAATAAGAGTTATATTAATATTACAGGATGATTTGTAAAACTTTAAGGTTTTAATAGAAATTTAAAGTTACGTCATAACAAAACTTATTTAGTCATAAAATGACGCCTGTAATAAGAAGTTAATTTCTTCTTCTACTAAAAGTAACACGTCGTTAATAAATGGAAAGTTGATAGTGGCTAATGAAGGTCCCGTTCCATTCAGCTCAAACAGGGTCAGGGTGTCTGCAAAGTCTCTGCTGCACTAAATGGAACTGAACCTTGATTAGTTTCGTCTGTTAACTGACATTACGTATCCGTAACAGCTTTAAACAGGTCGCAGTCTCCTGTCCTGCGTTGGCTGGAGACCTCCACCCTCCACCCTCCGTCATTTATTGATGATGTTTGTTACAAAGTGTTACGACTTCATCCTGAAAGTGGCCTTAACACTCGATGCAGGGACATCTTATTTCACCAAGCGTCCCCCCGTCACAGACCATCAGTTATCTATCGTGTTTGTGGACTGTGTGAGTCTTTCTGCCGCCGTGCTCTGAGGAGAATAAAACCAACACGTGGTCTCGACGCGGAGAGAGACGACGTGTAACCACAATCTGTATTTAAACTTTCAGATATTTATAATAGAAAGAGACGCTGAGTTGTTGTACACATGCAAAAAAAGAAAGAAAGAAATATCCCAAAAATATTTTTCTCTAATATATTTTAGCTATGGTTGTTTTCTACTTGCAGCTTCAGTGTGGAGCTCTCTGCATGTCCAGGTTACCGTCACTCAGATCTCAGATCTGCCAACGCGGAGCACCGTGTGTTTCCTGACAGCCTTTTCGTTTCTTCATCCCTGTGTAGATATTTTGATCCTCATCATGCTGCGACAGACACTTGATCTGAACAATCAGAGTTGTATACCAGATTTTTATATTTGTAGGATGACGCGGGTGCACGTCAGTGTCGTTTTTTTAAAACTCCTGAAACTCGGTGAGTTTTAAAAAAGTCAGAGCCGCTGAGCTTTAAAAGCCAAACTAACAAAAGACAAGAAACGTTTATACGACACACACACACACACACACACACACACACACGGAAGTGCTGCTGTGTGAGATTTGAGACTCGCGTCTCAGGGTCGGTTTGGGTTCACTACACACACTGTTGATGCTTCACTCCACAGCCTGCTATGTCAACAGTGTGTGTGTGTGAGCGAGTTGCCAGTTGGCCTTTTGACTGACACAAAGACTTTAAAGGGGCAGTAAATAATAGTCGACACACCTGAGCTGCATTCAGACCAATCAGAGTTCACCTGTCCCGTGAAACAATCATGTCAACTGTCAGTCCATTGGTGCAGCTGCTTCAGTATGTTGCCCAAGGATCGAACCGCCGAACATCTGATCAGTGGACGACCCGCTCCACCTCCTAAACAACAGCTGCTTAACTGTCTGTGCTCCCTCACTCTCATTCACTGTCTCTGTCCATCGGACACAAACCAGATTAGAAAGCACAGATTGCAGCGAGACACAAACGAGCAGAAGAAGCTTTGAATCTTTGAGAATGATTAAACTGAGCAGGAGATTCTGCTGGGTCATGATCAAAGTTCATGTTCATGATTTTAACCCTCTATAGGGAACTCACTGAAATACTTTGAAATTTAAAATTTCAACCCTGGAGCGTTATTTATTTTTCTTTTGGTGTCAGTTTTAGGCTGCAAATCAAAGTCAAAGAAGTTACCGTATGAGGTCACACTGTTACTGACACTTAAAAAAATATCACGTGATACAGTTCAAAAAACGTCTCAGATTAAAGGTGGAGCAGGTGGAGTAATGAATCCAAGAATTAACCGGTTAGTTCAAATAAATCATCTTTAACAGTCATAGTTATTATATTATTATACAGATTTGTGTTTGTGTTCTCCAGCTCGGCATCCAAAGCTTCAGCATAAAGAAATGCTTCCACTGGATCGATTTGACAGTTGCCAAAACAAACATTTACACTCTTGTGATAAAAGTATATGTAAAGGATTTTATTTAAATATGTACATATTGTTTTATTTGTCGGAGGAATATTTCAAAAAGGAGTGATGAGTTATGTTTGTGTCTGTTTCTTCATGTACTGTATATCTCACCATGAAACAAACTGAATAATCACGTCATCACAACACTATATCGGTCCAACCATGAGTCAGCAGAATTATTTTAAAGAACGAAACGTTTCCATCATTCGGACTGAACACGCCTGCTGAACACAGTCACAGATTTGATTTCCACAGTTCTGTTCACATCGCATCATCACAGTGTTTTTGGGAAAAGCAATAAAATAAAAAACCAAGCTGGCTGCTTCCCCCTGACAGAATGTGCACTTTAAACTTCTGTATTTATGTCTTTGTTTTGGCAACTGAGAATCACCTTTTCTTTTTCTAAGAATCAGATCAGAGTCGGATGTAAATGTGTAAATGTGTGGTAAATAGAGAAACGCCTGCTGAACGTGGAGCAGTCTGTTTTTGTACATATTATACTGTACTCACACTTTTGTACTTGTTTCTCTCTTCTGACTGGGAGCAGATGTATTTTTATGTAACACCCACTTCAGTGTCTGTTTGTGAAACCTGTTGTGTGATTTGTTTGTACAGCCGCTCTGTTTTACATGCATGAACTGTCCCTTTAATGTCGCCTTAACTGCTGTGAATACTGTACATACTGCACTGTAACTCTCATCACTTTGTCAGTAAAGACCTCGGATGTCAAAAACTAATGTTGCTTTTGTTGCATCGCCGCACAAAACACGACTTATCATTGTGGATCTCTCAGGAGAAGCAGTCAGACGTTTTATTTCATTTATTTTCCTAAAGTCTCAAAGTGATTATGTCATTAACAACATTTGTTATTACGAGATAACGACATAATAACAAACAGAAAATAAAATGTATGGCTGCTTAGGGCTTCCGTAGATATTCATGTTTATTATGTTAAATATAATTCAAAGTGCTGAAAACATTTTGTACAAAAGTATTTGAATACTTCAACAACATGTGCAGAGTTAACGGTTAAACCACATTATCCCGGTGTTTCGGTTTAACGAGCGACCGTGTTATCTGGTGACTGTCTGTCCTGATGATTGCCTGTTTGTTGTTTGTTGACGTCACACCGTCAGATAAAACTACCGGACAGTTACGTTCTGCTTTTTTTCGTAACCATGACAACCACGGATGCATTCGGTCATCAGTTAACACGGTCGCTCGTTAAACCGAAACACCGGAAGTAAACGGGTGAGTCGGATGTCGGTCGTCCTCGGCGCCACGCGGGCAGGTTCGACAGGTGAGCCACCTCTTTACAGCACGAGAGCTGCGCGAGAGGGTCCACACCGACAAACACGAGCTACACGGGCTGCCCTGCTTTAACTGGTGACCGTGTTAACTGGTGACCGTGTTAACAGGTGACCGTGTTAACTGGTGACCGTGTTAACAGGTGACCGTGTTAACTGGTGACCGTGTTAACTGGTGACCGTGTTAACAGGTGACCGTGTTAACTGGTGACCGTGTTAACTGGTGACCGTCAGCCGAATGCGTCTGGTTGTCGTGGTTACGGCACGTAGCTGTCCTCGAGAATGCCTCCATTGTTTAATTTTCTCGTTAACGTAAAAAAAATAATAAAATAAAAATAAAACCCAGCTGCTTCGTCTTTAGTGCTCGTTTCATTTCAATAACTGCCGTAACCACGACAACCACAGATCTATTCGGCCAGCGGTCACCAGTTAACACGGTCACTTATTAAACCGGAACACCGTGTTGAAAGAAGCCGTGAAGGTGTTTTCATGCTCGCACGTGCAGAAACGTGACTGATCACTTTATCTGACCGTCACGAGACATTTGAGACAGAGACAGACACAGAGACGGACACGGAGACGGACACAGGGCTGGACAGAAAGTAAGTGAATTTACTCAAGTGTTGTAGAAATGTACCTGCAGCAGATTTAACATCAGCTGCTAATATAAAAAGTACAGAAATGTTTGTAGATCATTTCTCTGTTGTAACAACGCGCCTCACTCTACTTGGTGATATATTTCATGCCAGCCTCATTATTAATAATTAATAATAATATAATTAGGCTTTGTGCTGTAAGATTGTTACAACAAAGAAATAATCTACTAAACACAAACTTTACTTTGTGTCCGTAGTTTGTATAGAAATGCTGTTGTTACTCAGCACTGTGTGTTATTACAACATGTGTGCACGTATTAGAATAACTCTGTTCATCCTGCAGCAGATCATTTACTTTGAATACTTAAAGTACATTTACAAGGACGATGATGGCTGAGAATATTTGTACTTTAATAATGTAAATAAATGAAACTAATCAAGAGAAATATAATCCTTTGAATAATCACACAGAATGCTGATCGGACAGTAAGCACAGGTTTAATGAGTGAAACATAGAACTTGAAGAAATACAGTTGGACAGATCAGTGACATGATGGAGTCAGAAAAAGTAATAAAAGGTTTTAGCGTTATGTGTAAGAGCATAATTATAAAACAGAATCTAACGAAGTCATCCAGTGAAGAATAAAACAAAAGAAAACTTCTTGGCCTCAGTGGACCAAGATGAAAATATGGATCAGCCCAGGAAGAGTCCGAGTCGCAGGACATATGAAATGTGCATAAAAGGTTTATAAGAAGAAGTCAGAGTAACTATCGGACTTCATTTGGACCTGGAAATCCAGCCTGCAGAGCATGGAACAAGCCGAGTCACTAAGGAGAGACACCGATTAACGAGGAGACCGATTACGGAGAGACACCGATTAACGAGGAGAGACACCGATTAACGAGAAGAGACACCGATTAACGAGAAGAGACACCGATTAACGAGGAGAGACACCGATTAACGAAGAGACACCATTATACGAGAAGAGACACCGATTACACGAGAGCACCGATTACGAGGAGACCCCGATGGGAACGGGACACCCATTACGAGGAGAGCGATTAACGAGGAGAGAACCCGATTAACAAGAGAGAGACACCGATTAAAGGAGAGACCCCGATTAACGAGGAGAGACCCCGATTAACGAGGAGAGACCCGATTAACGAGGAGAGACAACCGATTAACAAGAGAGACACGATTAACGAGGAGAGACACCGATTAACGAGGAGAGACCCCGATTAACGAGGAGAGACACCGATTAACAAGGAGAGACCCCGATTAACGAGGAGAGACACCGATTAACAAGGAGAGACACCGATTAACGAGAAGAGACACCGATTAACGAGGAGAGACACCGATTAACGAGGAGAGACACCGATTAACGAGAAGAGACACCGATTAACACGGAGAGACACCGATTAACGAGAAGAGACACCGATTAACGAGGAGAGACACCGATTAACGAGAAGCAGATCTGCTGTTAACCTTTGCTTCCTCTCTCAGAACTCCTCCCAGTCAGGTTCGATTCCCGCCTTGCTGCTCGGAGCTCGTGTCCAGTCCAAAGTGTCAGCTTCAGTTCATCTGTTCACTGTAGCTGCAGGTGGGAGCTTCTGTTTCATGTTCAGACATTAACCACAGTGTGCTGAACAGCTGTGCTCTGTCTCCGTAGGGTCTCACGATGAGTAAGAAGCTGCTGCTGGACGTAGACTGCGGGGTGGACGATGCACAGGCCATCATGTTGGCGGTCGCTGCCCCTGGAACCAAGATCATGGGCATCACGTGTGTGCACGGAAACACCACGGTGGAGAATGTGTGTAAGAACACACTGCGAGTGCTGCAGGCCTGCAACAAGCTGGAGGTGTGTGTGCAGCTGCTGTTTTCTCCACAGCGTGCTGTGAATCGGAATTTACTGCAACCATGTGACGCGTCCGAGGAGTCGACAGTGAGCTTTTGTTCCGCAGCCCTCATGACCCGGGGCAGGAACTGAAAACACGACGAGCCCGTGTTTGATCAGTGAGATTAGAGTTCCACTGGAAAACCCAAAGAGTCGGTTTCACGTCATCTTCATTCGAAAGCTTAAAATGTCTCCAGAACGTTTGTTAGAGAAGCTGAACATGCACGTGAGCTGGATCCGTTCCAGCCTCACGCGACCCTGATAAAGAGAAGTGCATTTGAGGTCGCCAGCCACAAACTGCAGTTCCTCTAACGTCCACGTGAGGCTGGCTCCAGAAGTGAGTCAGTCTCCATAAGCCCCCATGTCCAAATGTCCAACTTCACAGCAGAAATAAACATGTTTACAGCCTGGTACAAAAAACAGTTTTGGTCTCTGTAGCTAATTTCCCCGTTCATGACAACTGTACTGAGGGTGAATTTATATACAACTCACCTGTTCACATTATATTAAGGCTTAAAGTTATGCAGGATTAAGAGCGTCTCCTCTGGTGGCAGGTCCCCGTGTTTAAAGGTGCTGCTAAACCAATCCTCGGGAACAACATCAATGCGGGACACTTCCACGGCGAGGACGGGCTGGGAGACGCCCCCGACCCCGACGCTCCGGGTCTGGACCTGCTTCAGAAGGAAGACGCCGTGTCGGCGATGATCCGAATAGTCAACGAGAACCCAGGAGAGGTGAGAGGAGTGACACCCTGAGCTCTGTGTGTGTGTGTGTGTGTGTGTGTGTGTGTGTGTGTGTGTGTGTGTGTGTGTGTGTGTGTGTGTGTGTGTGGTTCATGAATCTGTTTCACTCTCCAGATATCACTCGTTGCCACGGCGCCTCTCACCAACCTGGCTCTGGCTGTGAGGATGGATCCGTCTCTGCCGAGCAAGCTGCGAGCGCTGTACGTCATGGGAGGCAACACCGAATGTGAGCGACATCATCAACCAATAACTAACACTCAGACAACGTCAGACAACCTGAAGTCACCTAGTGTTTCTGTAACGTTGACAGAACGTTCCAAAATAAACATGTTAGCAGTCCCTTTAAGAAATCTGACAGCGGTCACCTGAGCTCAGGTGTGTTCGATGGTCGTTAGAGTCACATGAGGCTGAGTGTGAGGATGAGAGGACAGCATGAGAGGTAGCATGGTCTCCTTCACTGCTCTTTGAACCAAGATGTGAACATCGTCGTCACTGTCCCTCGTCTCGCTCTCACTGCACTGGACAATCTGTGGACACTGTCCAGTGCAGTGAGGAGTGCACAGAGCTGAACGTCAGCACAGAGACGAGGGACACTCCTTTAATGACGACGATGTTCACATCCTGGACAGGGAGGACCGGCGGTTAGATGAGCGCTCTGCAGTCAGATACACGCTGACTCTGTCTGCAGCCGTGAGGTGGAGTTCAGTGTGTGATCAGTGACTTTGCTGCTTCAGCTCGAGGAAACACGACAGTCTGTGGAGAGTTCAACTTCACCGCTGACCCCGAAGCCGCCTACATCGTCCTGAACGACTACGACTGCCCCATCTACCTGGCCTGCTGGGAGTTCACCTGCTACAGCAAGCTGTCCTGGGTGAGGCTTCCTTTAAAGACGTGTTCGTTCACGGCGGCACGTTAACGCTTCTAATCTGTCCGCTCTGCGTCCCACAGGAGTTCTGTGACGCCTGGCTGTCTCAGGACAGCGCCAAAGCCCGCTTCATGTCCCGGATCTTTCACCACAGCAGGGCGGTCTCACAGAGCGAGGGCTTCGAGCAGGTGTTCATCAGCGGCGGGGGTTTGGTTTCCTGCGACTCGTACGCCATGGCGGCCGCCGTGGACGACTCGTTCGTGGTAGAAAGCGACCGCTATCCGGTCAGCGTGGAGCTGACGGGCACGCACACCAGAGGCATGATGGTGGTGGACACTGTGGGCCTCCTGAAGAAGGCTCACAAGGCGTTCATCATCAGGAAGGTGGACATGGAGAAGTTCGAGCAGATGATGATGGCCGCTTTGAAATAACGAGTTTAAAATAACGATCGGAGCTCACTGCAGCTTTTATAGAAACGTCTTTACATTTTATTTATCGCTTTTCATTTTACACTCACACACTCATCCTGACACGCTCCATCATCAGAGCCAGGAATCCACGAGTCAGGAGCGGCTGTCTCGACACACACAGACTTCTTCTTCTTCTTCTTCATCGTTAGTATTAACAGCTCGTCCAGTGTCCTCAGAATCCTTTCCTTCCTCTGAACCTCGACCTCGAGTCCAGCTGTGGAGAGAGGACGCACGTCCGTCAGTTTGTTTTCTAATTCCGCTCGAAGACGACGAAGATCACAAACTCACCATCGACCGCTTGCACTCAAAGAACGCCGTCTGCAGCGCTTTGCAGTGGCCTTCCTTCAAACACTCGCTGGGCAGCTTCCCCTCCTGAACACACACACACACACACACACACACACACACACACACACACACACACACACACACACACACACACACACACACACACAGTCAGATGGTTAAAATGTGAATCCAAATCAAAAGCCCAGATGTTCTGTTTGTTCTCCGAGGTGCAATAAAGGTTTCTTTCTTCCTTTCTTTCATCTGTGGCTTCTGATTCTTTCTCAAACTGTTCCGAGACTCCACAGAGGACGTGGAGGAACTCCTCTCACCTCCTGCAGGAGACTGTGGAGGCCTTAACCAGCTCCTTCAGCAACAGACTGCTGCTCCCACCACGTAAGGAGGAGCTCTCAGTGCAGATCTCCCTTAAACTGAATTAAACGTACGTTTAAACGACCATGAAGGAGTTTACGATGTTTAATACGCCGATTCACAAGCAGGCTGTTGTCATGGTAACTAACGCATCACTAACGAAGGAGCTGTTAAAGTGTCAGGATGATAATTTCTCATTTTCACGACTCGAGTTTGGCGCAGTGACGTAGAACAGAAGACTAGTCCCGGTGTTTCAGTTTAACGGGTGACCGTGTTAACTGGTGACCGTTAGCCGGACAGGTGGCTGTGGTCGTCGTGGTTACGACAGCTGTTGGAAACAAGAAGAGAATGTAGCTCTGAAGCAGGGGTCTTCAACCAGGGGTCCGCGACCCCTAGGGGGTCTGCAGAGGGACTGCAGGGGGTCCACCAACTTCTGTCGTAATAATTAATGAAAATGTAATATTTAATTTTTTTTAAATAGAGTAAACTGCAAGCGTTAATGATTCCATTGTGCGTGAACGCTCCATCAATCATAAACACAGTTTAATAACTCAGGTTAATACGGTGACGAACGTAAACATCAAAGTTATTACAGGCTTCACATGTGACACTGTGTCCCGGTTCTGTTTGGTTCTGGTCCAGACTCTGAAGACATAACTGGAAAAATAAGGATACATATAAAAAATATTTTAAATATCCATGGGAGCTCTTTTCATAAACGCAGTATTTGACACAGTAGCCTGAGCTTCAGCCTTTAGACATGAATACTTTATTTCAAGCCATGGACGCTTATGCAACATCTCAGCTGGCAGGTCTGGACCAGGTGGGAAAGACTTTGACAGACTGTTGGTTTCTGGTTTGGTACCACAATGGTGCTCTGACATCACCTAGCATGAACCTGTCATGGTGCAGTACGGCAAAATATATCCAGACTATTTTTTAAAACTAATAAAACACCAAAGACAGATCAGGATTTTTTTTTAGACACTAATATTAACGAGAAAATGAATTAAACAACAGGCATTCACGAGGACAGCTATGTATCTTCATGCTAAAAGTCACCAGTTAACACGGTGGCTCGTTGAACCGAAACACCGATGTTTTTTTAAATGTATATTTATTTATCACGTCATGACGTCACAGCTGATTGGCGTTAGATGTTTTGTTTGACAGCGTCTGGATTCGGCTGACGGTCACCAGTTAACACGGTCGCCGGTTTAGCCGGAACACCGGTGTAGCGGCGCTGCCTGTGACCTCTCAGCTCTGTGCTCGCTGGTTTAGCTCCTGTTACGACAGCTAGCCGCTTCACGGTGACTCGCTCAGGATCCAAAGTAACGTTTAAACCAAAGTAACGTGTCTGCAGAGGACAGGTGTGTCTCAGGTGTGTGTCAGGTGTGTCTCAGGTGTGTGTCTCACCTTTACCACGCAGGCGTGCTGAAGCAGACACGCTTTGAAGTCCTCTCTGATCCCCGCGCATGCTCTGTTGTCGTCCTCTTTGTCCTCGTAATACTTCGGCATGATGCGCAAACAAAATTTAACATTTATCCACAAACGGTTCAACAAATCAGCTGAGCGACTTCAATGTTACTGTCAGGCTGCGGCCATGTTCCCCTGAACGGCATGATGGGAACACGGAACAAGTGCATGCTGGGAGAACTTGTAGTTTTTCATGTGGGTGCCAGCACATTCAAGGAATTCAAGGAATTCAAGGAAATCAAAAAAAAAAGTGGACAGTCAGGAGAGAAGATGTAGAAATAATGTTAAACTTTTAAAATCAGTTTGGAGGGAAACAATCAAACATTTACACACAGTCAGACATGTCGTCACAGCTACGGAAGCCCAAAGAGGTCACACACATTCATACTTTGTATTTCTGAAGTTTTCTCGTGGTAACGAGTTCATTTCTTTTGATTTCTTCTTTTATTTACGTCATTATGTCGAAATATCAAACGTTATCCTGAGATAACGAGGTCTCGCTGTAATATTCCTGCTGTCATGGGCCCACAAGGACCAACATCCTCATCAGGGAACTATCCCAAACTTCTTGTTGTGAAAAAGCTGCACAGACAGAAGATCAGGCAGGTCCTGAGGGTCAGATCAGACAGAGGACACCGACTCTGAAGTGTGGTCATGAGGGAACAAACAGCAGCACTGACTGGACCTGGCTGGACCTGGCTCTGAGCCCGTGTGGAGAAGTCACACAGTGACGCTCACATGTTGACCTCTGGGTTTTCATGCGTGCTTCGGGAACCTTCAAGACAGACAAAGAGTGATCGCCTCTGCGTGGAAGCTGAAGGACGCCTTCCTGTTTGTCTCAGGTGGCTGCAGGATTTCAAAGTCTCTGATGTCTTCAGGGACCTGGACAGGAGACCGGCCTCTGGCTCTGAACTTCCCCGATGTCACGGTTATTGTGCAAAGTTAGAAATGAAATGTCTGGTCGTGTTTGTGATTTCACAGCTGCTGCTGATGCAGATGACATGAGCAGAACAAAATCATAAAGATGGCCATGACTTCTAACAACTTCATCGTTTATTTCAAAGATGTAAAACGATGTCCAAGACATCAGAGGCAGGCAAACACATGTACATGATGAAGGCACATGAACTGATGGCTGTGTGAAGAGGAAGAGGAAGAGTTCCTTGTTTTGTTTTTTTCATCACATGATCACGTGTTCATGCTGTTTTCATGTTGTCATGCATTCAGTTTTCAGGATGACGACAGAGAGAGAGAGAGGCCAGCGGTCAAAACATACTTCCTTTGAGTACAGGAGGAGGAGGAGGAGGAGGAGGAGGAGGAGGAGGAGGAGGAGGAGGAGGAGGAGGAGGAGGAGGAGGAGGAGGAGGAGCAAGCTGCTCCGACCAAAACAAAACTTATAAATTACAAATAATAAATCACCACCCCTCAATAAACCAGCTGTGTGAAACCAACTTCACACTCATGAAGACGAAACATGTCAGCTGAATTTCAAGAAACTATGAAGAGAGACAGACAGAGACAGAGGGAGAGAGACAGACAGAGACAGAGGGAGGGAGAGAGACAGACAGAGACAGAGGGAGGGAGACAGACAGAGACAGAGGGAGAGAGAGAGACAGAGACAGAGAGACAGATAGATAATGCTCATTGCTTCTTTTCTATATTTACAGTCAGAGTTCACGACCTCAGCTCTGCACTGATCAGTAGTCTGAAATATTTATGTCCAAAAAAAAAACACATGGACAAAAGTGTTGATTCAGTGAAATGAGTCACCACCACCACCACACTCTTCTTCACGTAGAGATATTGTTCTTCACATCCAATGACTGACTGGACAGTGTGTGTGTGTGTGTGTGTGTGTGTGTGTGTGTGTGTGTGTGTGTGTGTGTGTGTGTGTGTGTGTGTGTGTGTGTGTGTTTAAATATTAGTATATCCAGCAATCAAAGTGTGGAGAGGGAACAGATTGGAATTATGTCGACCTGGATATAAGGCACGTCTCATCGATCAGGATCTATTCACACTCAGCGCTCCACCGTCCCGTGTTCTGCTGAACCGAGCCGAGCCGAGCCGAGCCGGAGTGACCCCTCCAGTAGCTGTAACAATCATGACAAGAAACTACACAACAACAAAACACAAATAAAACAGTCTGAACTAGCATAAACATCTGTGAATAGAATAAAAATATATTTTACCTCTTGTACAAATTAAAGATTTATTTCAAATAAATTAAATCACCTTCATAGATCGTCATAGCTGTAATAATATCTCAATATAACAATATATTCCTTCGGGAAATGTCTGATTGGTTATTACTAGAAATGGACTCTGAGGCCGCACACGGCCTGTCGGACAGCAGCTGACAGAGAGGACGTGTCGTGGGACTCGGACGTGATCTGGTGACATCCTGAGTTTGTTTCAGGACGGGTGGAGCGTTTGGACTCTGCAGTGAGGGACACGGTTTAGTTTTGGGCTGGTGTTGATCTAGAACTCTCCGTCACCTCCGTCGAGAACAGAGAGCAGCTGGCGACAACATTCTTCAATCATCTTTTTTTGTGTTGGCTGAGGCGCTAATGACAGTGCAAAGCCCCGGCACGCCCAAAAGGTGGCAGCATCGAGTGAGTTAGAGGGTTTGGCAGCATGCGCACCAGTGGACAGGTGAGCGTTCGAGTCCTCGTTCATCCAACGACCATCTTTGTGATTGTTGATCAAAGCTGCTTGAGAGCCAGAGGGGGGAACACACACCTCGCTGTTTGTTCTGGAGACAGTAGTATTCACATTCTCACTAATGAATTAAGAGCACGACAGTGAGAGGGGGAGGGAGAGAGGGAGGGAGGGAGGGAGGGAGGGAGGGGTGGATCAATGAGAAGCAAAGTAAAGAACATTATTTGGAGCGGACAGGACCGAGAGGTGGCGTTTCCTCAGACGAGCAGCTCTATGGGCTCTAATGACTTCACTGCTGGTTGCTAGGTGCCAGAGGCCCTGCGTAAGCAGTCCAGGAGACTGTGGCCCCCCCCGGGGCCGTGATTCATGTGGCAGCTTCAGGAGAGTCAGCCAGCGATCCTCTTTATGTGAATCTGCAGGAGGAGAGCAGAGCGTCGACATGTTGGATCAGAACAGGGCCAGCCGGGATGGGACACGAGTCACACTGCTGTCTTTACGGTAAAAACTGGCAGCAGAGTTTTAGGTTAATAAATACGGTGCAACCTTTTCTGAACATTACAGTAAAAGGACGTTAGTACTTACTCCATATCCAACAGTGTGCTGCCATAAAACTGATAAAAATGTCATGAATGCTGCATGAATGAAATATTACAGTGCTTTACCGCACAGTCAACAGTCTGGAATATAAAACACTTTATTCTGTATGAATTCCTTTAAAATCACGTGTAAATAAAGGTTGTGAAACGTGACTGTACGGTCGTGTTTGACATTATTTCTCTGACCTCACTGAGGATGGCCCACACAGCAGAGTCTTTGAGAACTGAGAGCCGAAGTGCCAGGACAGGATTAAAGGAAGGATCCACAGCCCCCTCAGCCACGCCCTTCTCAAAGTGACCTGTGTGTCAGAGGACGACAGCAGGAGACGTTCAGTTACACATGCACACACACACACGCACACGCACACACGCACGCACACACGCGCACACACACACACACGCACACGCACACACACACACACGCACACACACACTCACCGATCCTGTAGAAGCGGTCCTCAGTTCGTCTGTACTTCTCTTTGGTCTGCAGTCCAGGTTCCTAACGTGTGAACATGCAGAGAGTAAAACATGAGACGACACATGACGCCGGCGTGTCACAGTGTGTGTGTGTGTGTGTGTGTGTGTGTGTGTGTGTGTGTGTGCTGCCTCCAGCAGAGCAAACACTCAGTCACGCTCACATTCCTGTCAATAATCAATATGCTGCGTCTGTAAGAGCGACCACTCAATGTAATCTAATCAAAACTGTTTGCACATCACACCACAGGGGGGTGACAGACTGTGTGTGTGTGTGTGTGCGTGTGTGTGTGTGTGTGCATTCCTCTACCGAAACAGGCAGTATTTCCACCGTGGCGTTCTCGATCTTGTCCCCTGGGTGCTCTTGGTTACCGCTGCGAAACAGAAACCTGCCAGGAAACAAATCAAGAATTTATTTTACATATTTACATCCATGAAGAAGCTTTACACACACACACACACACACACACACACGGTCACGTCACAGCGGTCGACGAGCTTTACCAAAGTTACACAACAGGTTTTCTACATTCTCCTCACGAACATGGAGAAGGATGAATTAATTAATTAAGTAGCTGGTGAAGTCTGTGGTGTGCAGTGTGTGTGTGTGTGTGTGTGTGTGTGTGTGTGTGTGTGTGTGTGTGTGTGTGTGTGTGTGTGTGTGTGTGTGTATGTATGTATGTATGTATGTATGTATGTGTGTGTGTGTGTGTGTGTGTGTGTGTGTGTGTGTGTGTACAGACTGTGGATACTACAGCTCTGTGTTTTATGTGTTTGTTTGTTCAATGAACAAAACCGGACACAGTCACGTCTGTATTTGTTACATAATGTTGCTGTGACATGTCAGTTGGCATGTGTGCAGTGACACGTGTATCATGTGGGATCATTTAGTCGTTAGTCTGTGAGTGCACAACTTCTCTGAACGTTAAACGGGCTGACGGAGGAGACGGAGGCAGCGACAGATCATAAAGGACGGTGCTGCTGATGAGGTTTGGTGTAATGCCACAGATTCAGGAGTCAGACTGTGGAACACTCGCTGGCCTCTGTTCCCACGTGAGGACACTCAAACTCGCATCTCGGTCTGCCGTGCTAACGACGTCTTTGACAGAGCGGAGGTGGAATTCATCCGTCACCAGAACATTCATCTCCACGTGAGCGTCGGCTGCCTCGGCTCCACAGAGAGGAGGAGGCTGGCCTCAGAATGCTTATTTTAGAGCACTGTCATTAGCTCACGCTGATCCCCGGACACACACACACACACACACACACACACACAGGGAGACACACACACACACACACACACACACACACACACAGGGAGACACACACACACACACACACACACACACACACACACACACACTTTTCTGTCTGTGATAATGGAATCGATGCATACGTGTCTGTGCTCTGCGTGCTCGATGCAAATGATGAGGCGCCATGCAAACAGAGACAAACCTCTCTATGCTGACAGGTCTGTCAAACTTGAAGAGGACGTAGTCTCCTGCAGTAGGAGTGATGGCCCAGAAGAAGTCCTCTCCCAGGTACGTCTTCTCGAGTGTGTGACCTTGATACACCTGCGTGACACAACACACACTTTCAGTTCGGACAGTTCTTCTCACGGAGGCTGCAGACGTGACACGTTTGTGGTACGACACCTTCATGGATGTGGAAACCTCAGCTGGGGGGTTGACGTGCATCTTGTGGAGCAGCGGCTTCAGGAAGTCTTTGTCCTGCAGGACACACACAGACAGGAAGCCACTGTTTCTACACAGGAAGCAGATTCTACTGCGGCTGTAAGTAAACGGTGTGAACGCGACACTCACTGTGAGTTTTTGGATCTTTCCAGCCAGAGAAGAATGAAGTCCGACATGTTGGAACAGGGACGGTCTGAAGCGCACGCGAAGGCTGGACTTCTGCCGCTCGCAGTGTTTCTTTAAAAAAACAACAAAGAGGAAGGAATGATGAGAGCGGTTCTCTTCACAGCGACACGCTCACAGTCTTTGTCCAGAGCTTACAGCGTCTTTCTCAGGGTTGCAGACTTTGACCCAGAGGATGTGGTCCAGCAGCCAGTCGATGGGCTTCTCCTTGTAGAACATGAAGATGAACTCCACGATGAGGTTCAGGTCCGGAGCCTGGAACATTTTTCCTACAGGAACGACAACAGAACAAATCATCGATCCTGCACGGGACGATTAAAGTAAAGTAAAGTAAATTACTGTGAACTAAAAACTGTAACAGTCTCGCTTGTACTAAAATATGTCGCTCCTCATTTCCATATTGGAGTGAGTGCAGTCCTTTGGATTCGCTCCCTGCCAAATCAGATTACTTTACAATGACCCAGTTTCTACGGCGATCAATATCATTTCCATCTTTTCTCCGAATCCGTCCAGCTGTTTATCATAAAGTATCACAGAATGTAAATGCCTCGCCAAGTTAAGATAATGAGTGAATAACCACTTTGGACAGGAATGCAGTCAGCTGACTGCTTCGGTATCGATCACGTGCTTAATGGACCGTACCAATGAAGCCCAGCTGAGAAAACTCCAGAATCATCCAGTCCTCCGACGAGAGCTGCAGGGCGAAGTTCTTCATGGTGGCGAAGTAGTTGGGCTTGGCCACGATGTCGTCCTCCAGCTGGAGGGACAGACAGAGCAGTGAGACAGAGGAAGCACACAAGCTGTGTCTGTTGTTGATGGAGAGGGTGAGGAGCAGGAGGGGGAGACGACTCTACGATCCTACGAGGACCGACTCTGAACCGAGCTAAGAAAAGTCACTACGCTAAACTAGAGGAGCAGGAGACGTCGGACAGGAAATACCTCGTCCCTCCAGGTGAGAGCAGAGAGTGGAAATGACACATCCCATGCATGAGACAGAAAGACGGCAGATTAACACAGACTGAACTTCTGCTGGTATTATTACACAAGCATTAGAGGCGAAACAACAGCTCTGATGCAGAAACACACGCTCAACTCGAGTGATGTCATGTGGTGTGACCGTGTTTCACCCTAATGACGGGCTGTGACATACCTGCACGTAATAAACCCCTTTGCTCACGGCGTACATCATGAGGAAGGAGTAGTCCAGATTCTGCTTGGTCCTCCATCTAAAGACACAAAACATGAAAAGTGTGTTATGTGAAATATTCGAATGCAGTGTGTGTTGCCGGAGCTTGCAGCGTCCTTTGAAACACACTGCATTCGAATATTTCAAAACCAATCTCTTGATCCGAATCGTCTGCCCTCGTTGTGATCTGACTTGTGGCTGCAGTGGGCTGCAGGTGTTTCCACGGATACGAGGGCACGGGATGCACGTGTGCTTAAACTCGGCCAGGTGTCGGAGTGCAGCTTCAGCAGCCGAGGGAAACGTTAATAAACCCTTTCTTTCTTTCTTTCTTTCTTTCTTCCTTCCTTTCTGTCTTTTTACACGGCATGCACGTGAAACAAGTGTTTAAAATTAAACACGGTGGGATGTTGAACATGAGGCGCTCACAGACACCCACGTACTGACAGAACTCTTCAGTCCTGCGGGCCTTGAAGGAAACTATCTGAGTACAAACTGCAACATAAACAGATTTCTAATGAAGCCGGTTGTTGGAGGACTCTGAAGAGAAGATAAGTACAGAGGATAACAGGAGGGAGCTACAGAGAGACGGTGCTGCTGATGACCTTGATCTGACTTTGACAAACGCCTGTGGAATACTAAGTGCCTCGGCAGCCTACCTAAAAGCTCTCGCTCGCTCGCTGGCTCGCTCTCCTCCCACTCCCCCGCCTGCACTCCTCATCACAGCTCTCCTGCGTTTCATTTTTCTCTTCTGGCTCCTTCATGATTTCCATAATCATCCTCATCGTTCTAATGAAATGTCAGACCACCGAACTCACACAGACGACACAGATTTCGGCGCACACTGCTTACTTGACTCTCTCTTTGGAGTCTCCGAAAGTCTCCTTGAGGTTGGTGAGTTCGGGGTAATAGGCGGCCGGCGGGGAGATCACCTCGAGCAGGCCTGAACTCAGCTCCGTAGAAAACCTGAACAAAGAGGACGAGCGTGACACACATGTTCACTTCTTTGCACCTTTTTGCGGATCTGTCAGGAAGTGTACTCACTCTTTCTCCAGGCCGGCGACCACGCTGTTCACGTAGTCCACGTCGGTCTGCGGAGATCAAACATTTCGACACGTTAGACACATTTTATTTGGATCTGGTCGTGGCTGTGACTCATACGCAGATCTCACCTCCCCAACAAACACAATAATGACACAGTCGAGTTTCTCCTCCGGTGACAGCTTGTCTATTAGCGAACGCAGCGTCTCCGACAGATACGACTTCACCTTCCGCTTCACTGTAGGGATCCCCATCACCATGGTAACTGAGGAGAAAACAGAGCGACAGGTGAGAGCGGTTGAGTGTCAGAGGTCTGCAGATGCAATCTGATCCGAAAAGCAAATAATCTTCTCTTGTGAGACAACGACTAATAACGTTGGCCCGAATCCGCGAGAACAGAACCGAAGATTTGTGGCCAAACCGACAGACGGCAGTGGGAGGGATGACTCACGCTTTGTAACGCATCTGCAAGAGCCACACTGCACAGAAACATGTCTTTAAACAATCACACACAATGTGGGCAGAGTAACTCACTCCAAAACACACAGCGTTCCACATCCAGCAGCGACAACGTTTAGACAGAGGTAACAAATATTTATCGCTGCTGGCGTTTGCTCAGCATCGTTACTCGTCCAGAGATCTGCAAAGCGCTGCTAAATTAATTTATGAGATTTTCCTCCCAGCTAAAACAAACACGGCCAGAGCAAACAGCAGACGGAGTTTCACAGACGTCTGACGGAACATTTTTATGTGTTCTTCAGTTCATCCATTAAAAATCTAATGGACTCTCAGAGAAACAAACAAATCTGCACTTTGTCTAGCTAACAATCATCTCTGAGCTCGGAGAGGTCACGAGCAGCGCTCCATTCAGCTGATGAAGTGAGACGACAGTGAAGAGAGAGAGGCTATTGTCATCTCCGTCTCGCTCCTATTGTGTGAGGCCTGGAGTGTTTGTGGCTGAACAGACGGCCTCTTCTTTAGTATGGACACATTCCCTAAAAAGTAAACCGGACCGAGAGAAGAACAGACTGTCAGAGCTCATTTCACACGCGAGGAAACAAGGACCACTTTCACTCAAGACCGGAGAGAGTTTACACGGGACCACAGCGGACATTTTGATTTGGAATCGGGTCGACGCGTTCTCTACAGCTTGGACCAGTTCAGACGCAGGTTCTTCCATCCATTTGAGTCGGGGTAGTGTGTGTGTGTGTGTGTGTGTGTGTGTGTGTGTGTGTGTGTGTGTGTGTGTGTGTGTGTGTGTGTGTGTGTGTGTGTGTGTGTGTGTGTGTGTGTGAGAGAGAGCAGTGGTCGAGAGACACATACAGTGAATGAGAGTGAGCGAGCGGCGGCCTCCATAAAGCCGATTAATCAGAGAAATCAAAAGTTAATTTCCTGATTGAACAACAGAATAAACATCACATGCAGAGACTGTGCTGTGATTGATGGGCAGCCACACAGCTGGGAGCTGTTTAGGGATTTAGGTACCTTGCTCAAGGGCACCTTGGCAGTGCTCCTCTCCAGCTACTAGTCCAGCCTGCATACTTTGGTCTATGCTGAACTTGAACTGGCCACCCTTCAGTTCCCAAAGCCCGGTCCCTACAGACTGAGCTACTGCCGGCCTCGACTGTTACAGACTTTATGTCACGCTGTGGAAAATGTTTTTAGTTTTTCTCAAGGTTCTACTGAATTCAAATCTACAGGAGGCCGTTTTGTTTGATGCTTTGCATAAAACGTACACAGAGAAGAGCTGCTGCTCGTGTGTGCGTGTGCCATTAAAAGAGGTAGCATGTTAGCTGAGCTGATGCGAGGGGCCTCGGCCGAGGCACAGAACAAAGTTGAGGTTGCTGAAGGAGCGAGCAGCACAGTGGACTTGAGAAAGGACGCAATCCTCCAGAGTGATGTGCACGGCGTGGAGAATCTGTCCCAGTTTTTGCTTTGTGTTTCTCACACTGAGCTCCGTGTCGGAGAGCGACACCCACCACCGCCGCCGCCGAGAAAAGTAGGTCGAGGATGAAAGGAGAATGTGGGAGGAAGGAAAGGAGACGGAGAGTGACAGAAAGAGGGAGGGCAGCAGACAGTGAATGACGGATAATGCGTGCAAGTGCAGAGCGAGCAGGACCGACTCCAAGACTGTCCCCTCCTCCATCAGCCTGCCGGCTTCACTCCTCCACCCTGAAAACAATCTACATGTCTGTCCATCAGCGAGCAGAACGGAGCCGATGTGCCATAAAAAGAGCTCCAGTGACATGTCACTTCATGTTGAGCTTCACTGTAGCATGTAAATGTTTTTGTTTCCACATTATGGAGCAGGACTGCAGAGCGGACGTCACTGGATCACTTGTAGTGTCAAAGCGTCCACGCTCTTAATCCTGCATAACTTTAAGCCTTAATATAATCTGAACAGGTGAGTTGTATATAAATTCACCCTCAGTACGTGTTTTAGAAAAGTCTTCTGGTTTCTTTTGGACTCATTTCCAGGTGAAACTTGAACTATTTTCTTCACAGCGATCAAAGTGTATGAACTCTACAGATCATTTACAAGCTCCTCTTCCTGGAATGACTCAGCTCTTGATAAGCCCTCCCTCTTCTTCCTGCTCTCAAACACAGCCAGCTCCTCTCTGCTCAGGTGTTTCCTTGTTCCCTCCCCCTCGGATCTACAGGAAGTCAAACTCAGACAGTCGTCGACGCGGAGAGGAGAAATGGCGCAGCAAGGAAATAAACTGGACCGGGAAACCTTCTCTTGTCCGATCTGTCGGGATCTACTGAAGGATCCGGTGACTATTCCCTGTGGACACAGCTACTGCATGAACTGTATCAAAAGCCACTGGGATGGAGAGGATGAGAAGAGAATCCACAGCTGCCCTCAGTGTAGGCAGACCTTCACACCGAGGCCTGTCCTGAAGAAAAACACCATGTTAGCAGATTTAGTGGAGAAACTGAAGAAGACTGGACTCCAAGCTGCTCCTGATGATCACTGCTATGCTGGACCTGAAGATGTGGCCTGTGATGTCTGCACTGGGAGAAAACTGAAAGCTCTGAAGTCCTGTCTGGTCTGTCTGGCCTCTTACTGTGAGAAACACCTCCAGCCTCACTTTGAATCATCTGCCTTTGAGAAACACAAGCTGGTGGAGCCCTCCAAGAAGCTCCAGGAGAACATCTGCTCTCGTCATGATGAGGTGATGAAGATGTTCTGCCGTACTGATCAGCAGTGTATCTGTTATCTCTGCTCTGTGGATGAACATAAAGGCCACGACACAGTCTCAGCTGCAGCAGAAAGGACTGAGAGGCAGAGAGAGCTCGAGGTGAGTCGACTAAACATCCAGCAGAGAATCCAGGACAGAGAGAAAGATGTGAAGGAGCTCCAACAGGAGGTGGAGGCTATCAATGGCTTTGCTGATAAAGCAGTGGAGGACAGTGAGAAGATCTTCACTGAGCTGATCCGTCTCATGGAGAAAAGAAGGTCTGATGTGAAGCAGCAGGTCAGATCCCAGCAGGAAACTGAAGTGAGTCGAGTCAAAGATCTTCAGGAGAAGCTGGAGCAGGAGATCACTGAGCTGAAGAGGAAAGACGCTGAGCTAGAGCAGCTCTCACACACAGAGGACCACAACCAGTTTCTACACAACTACCCCTCACTGTCACGACTCAGCCAATCTACAGACTCATCCAGCATCAATATCCGTCCTCTGAGGTACTTTGAGGATGTGACAGCTGCTGTGTCAGAGCTCAGAGATAAACTACAGGATGTTCTGAGGGACCAACGGACAAACATCTCACTGACAGACACTGAAGTCCATGTTTCACTGTCAGGACCAGAACCAGAGCCCAAGACCAGAGCTGAGTTCTTAAAATATTTACGTGAACTCACACTGGATCCAAACACAGCAAACACACTGCTGTTATTATCTGAGGGGAACAGAAAAGTGACATTAATGAGTCAACGTCAGTATTATTCTAGTCACCCAGACAGATTTACTGACTGGCCTCAGGTCCTGAGTAGAGAGAGTCTGACTGGACGTTGTTACTGGGAGGTGGAGTGGAGAGGTTATGGAGTTTATGTTGCAGTCGCATACAAGAATATCAGCAGAGCAGGGGACTCAGATGAATGTAGATTTGGATTCAATGACAAATCTTGGAGGTTAGATTGTGACACAAACAATTATTACTTTTATTACAACAGTGTCCACACTCCCGTCTCAGGTCCTCAGTCCTCCAGAGTTGGAGTGTACCTGGATCACAGTGCAGGTATTCTGTCCTTCTACAGCGTCTCTGAAACCATGACTCTCCTCCACAGAGTCCAGACCACGTTCACTCAGCCTCTCTATGCTGGACTTTGTATTAATTATGGATCCTCTGCTGAGTTGTGTGAAGTCAAATAGACAGAAGTCATTGAAGGGTTAAATTCTGTGTTTCATGTCTTCAGCTTGTTTTGTTTCCATCATTGTTGCTGACAGCTGATTGTTGTGGCATTTCTTCACCTGTCAATCAAACACTGTGGGCGGTACTTTGCCCTCTTCTCATTGGTCGTTGTGTAAATGTTTGAGTTTCTGTAGGTGGCGCTCCTTCCTGTGTCTGTTTAGCCATGGAGGCTATCACTGCTCATGATGACTTTAGTTTGTATGATCAGAATCAATAAGGAGATGATTCATTCTTTTCTTGTACATATGTGAGATTCAATGAAGAAACAACATTTAGTTTGTGTCTCAGTCAATAAAGAGGATTTATTACACAGACTGCAAGTCTTCATGTTTTCATTGAACATGTGCTCTAAATGAACTCCCTGCATTCACCCTGTTTATTTCACTGAGCTGCTTTCTCGTGGTTAAAGTGACAAATAAAGTTGAGTTTGAACTGAAGGTGACTGACAGTGAAGAAGAAGAACAGACAGATGGAGGGTGTGTGTTTGTGTTTGTGTGTGAGAGTGATAAAGACCACCTATTACAAAACCCAACACTGAATATCATGTTGTAAAAACAGCAGTATCAGAGGAGAATGGGAACAATGCTGCCTGCCACACTAACCATCTGCTGCATCTCTCACACTCTGAATTTACAGAGAATCGTGTCAGTGAAATGGTTTGTTCGATAAATTCAGTCTATACCACACGAGGCCTGTTTCTAATCAGTCACAGCCGTCGTAAATTCTACTCTCCAGCCACGTGCCGTACAGAAACAGTGATTAGATTCCTTTATATTTGTTCTGTTGGAGGAGGAGGTCAACACGGTGAAGATAGACATCCTGTCTGACAACAAGCATCAGCAGATTATGAGTGAGTGTCTTTGAGTGTTGAAGGCTGATCGTGTTGATTAGATTGTGTTGATTAATGAACTGAGAACACCTCCGACATTCAAACGGAGTAATCAGCTGGTTTACAAGCAAAGAAAGAAGATAGATGACAGAGCGGTGGGACTGTGTGAACCTTGAGATGTTTGCAGCAGACACATGACACCGTCCTCGGGCCAACACGAGAGTTCGCAGCACGAGGAACTCAGACTCAAAGGGGGGTGGTGGGATCTTCAACTGCTGCTGGTGCCATGCTCAATAGCTGCTCAGTGTAAACACTTACGGCGTTGCTTGGAAACAAACTGTGAAAAAGCTCGCCAGAGGCCGTGTGCGTGTTTAGAACAAACAGGGCAGTATTTAGAATAATGCTCTCCTGTTGGTTTGCGCCTGAAGGGGCTCCAGTCGGGCTCCACTCCAAACGTTTCAACGGTTTCTTTCCAGAATCCTCGTTCAATTTAAAGTGGGATGCTGTCCTAATTTGCCCAGCTATAAATATCCCAATGTCAGATGTGCTTAGACCAGCAGAGAAAACAAGTGGGTGGGGCTGTGGAGCGCAGAGTTAGACTAAGAAAAACAATTAGCGACAGAGGGGAAAAAAAGGAGAGGTTAAAAGCACCGCTGGGACCTCGAGGTGAAAACTGCCAGCAGATAATCAACGACTATGAATGAGAAACGAAGAAGAAGAAGAAGTCGACTGTCCCAGCAGAAATACCTCCAGCTCACATGATCGGGGCTGAAACCACGTGGTGACGCCCAAGACCGCTGTGCTCCAAGTTCAGATTACTTCAACTCTGACCTTGGCTGCAACCAACCTTGTGCAACCAATGAGATAACAGCTGCATGTGAGCGAGGCTCAGCATGGAAGAGCAGAGAGTGAGTAACTACCAGCTGTGGAGTTAGCTTCATTTCTTCAAGCAGAGCTACAACAACAAACAGTGGATGACAGGAACGATAGCCTAGCAACAGTAAATCCCATCATGGTGTTATTTCTGCTGAGCACATCTCTTACCATGTGAGCAGCTTCAGGGCGGGTTATCAGCAGCTCGGCCAATAAAAACTGGTCTACAGGTGACACAGAGGACGGGCCTCGCATGTTTTTGTTGCCTCCTGAACTCATTGATCAAAACAAGCTACAGGCCAGGGACAAGAAGCTCACCTCTGTCACTGTCATTAAGAACGTGGAAACACCGTTCAAACTGTTCGGCTACATACATCACACTCACAATGCCACATAAGTAATCCTCTTAGAGAGAACTTGATACAGCAGAGGTCACATACAGCCTGTCCTCCTCCTCCTCCTCCTCCTCCTCCTCCTCCTCCTCCTCCTCTTCCACCTGCTGCTGCTGCTTGATGGGTGAAAGGGAGAAATCTTTAAAAATAAAAATGCAGTTACTGAAAATAGGAGTTGAGAGGAAAGCGTGGAGAGGAAACAGCAGCTCTGACAGGATACGCTGTGGACTGAGCTCATGGCGAGAACCTGGACTGTAATCTAAGAGATAGGATACATACTGTGCAACATAAAGTGCACATCCACTGTAATCATCTCCACTGCTCTTCAGGCTGATTCTATTGCAAAGCTCGGTCCAGAGGGGGATACTTGTTGTGAACTAGTCCCCGACTGCAAACTTGTTGAGACTTGATTCTCTCCCCGGTGTGTTACGAGGATCTCTGGAGGTTTTTTAACGGTGCATGTGTAGGACGAACATGCTTATTCTACAAGAATAAACCGTCATCAATCAGAGAAGCTACCGAATCTGCAGCATTCGCACACACGCTTCCTTACCTCCTGTGCGGCCGAGACCAACCTGCACGGCGGGGTGCAGGCTGCCCTCATTGTTCAGAAGGTGAGGCAGGTGGTGGTAGATATTTGGCACCTGGAGAGGTTTCCTGTTTGCGAGCTCCTTCAGTAGTTTCTGTGTCTCATCTGAAAGTGGGCACAGAGAAAGTGGAGTGTTCTCAGTTTCAGCGGATGACAGGACAGGAGGGCTGACTGTGCTGCACCAAAATCTGAGAATATGAATAACTCACTGCAAACTAAATTTTCCATTTTAAAATCTATGAAGCAGAATAACAGCCGTTATTTAAACTCACAAAAAGCTAAACTGACAGATCGGTTTCAGTTTTAATCATCAAACCAAATGTGAAACGCACTTTTCATTTTAAAACTGCCATCAAAAGGTACAACATAAGCACAAAAAACTGACTTTTACATTGTTAATGTGATTGATGTGCAGTGCTAAGCAGTGTAACGGTCTTATGGAGCTTTGCAGCCAGGTGCAGCCACCCATCCGCTGGTTTTGAGGGTTGACAAAGAGAGATCGAACAACGGAGGCTCAGGTGATTCCTGCCACTCAAATGACCACAAGAGAAGTTACCTGAGAAGTTTGTGAGGGCATCTTTGCTGCTGTTGGTCTCGGCAATAGCGCGTCTGAACTGCTCGAGAATGTTGTTGAGCTCGGACGAGCGCTGCAGCGTCCGGTGCTCTGCCACACGAAGGCGCTCTTTCAAGGCATGGAACTCCCTCTGGTATGCTATCAGCTTCTCTGTGAAGAAGAAGAAAGAAGGAAAGAAAGAAAGAAAGAAAGGTACGTTAGTACGTGACAACATCCATCCATTCTGACTGAGCGAAAGGCGGGAGACATCCTGGACAAGTTAGCTCATCACAGAGCACAGACAGTACAGAAATATTGTGAAATATGCCATGGAATATTTATACTGCATTTGTAAACAAAATAAAGTCAGATTGTATATTAGAGACTTTTAATTATACAGTAAAACATCATAATATTTTTACTGTCATGGTTGGACAGTTTTTCGCCGTAAAATCTACAGACATTTTAAAACACGGAATAAAACGCCAACCCTAAAATGTCTATTTACCGTAATACTAGAAATGTTTTACCCAGAGTTTATGCCGGAATCCTGAGCTTAAATTTAATTCCATTTAACAAACAAACTTCCAACAAACCACATGCTATTCTATTCTTAAACTTATTCATCACGTTGAAATAGGAGGTTGCTTCTCCGTGGGGTGGGGGGCAGGGGCGAGGTTATTGGAGGAACCACTCCACCACTGAGCCACGGTCGCCTTAATTTTCACTAAGCTGAAACCTTTTAATACTTTTTAACACCCAGCGGACACCCTGTTTACCATATTTTTACGGTAAAACACGTCAAAGCAGCAGAGCTTCTCGCCCTGAACCTGCACGCTTGGCTGCAATACAGAAGACTGCTTGTATTGAGCTTTAAGGAGAAATGATGGCACTTCCCCCGCTGATTTATTACCACGGTCAACTGTGTTTATGGTCTCAATCGCTACTTTCAGTTCCTCTCCCAAACAGCATGATGTTCATGCTGTAAATTGTGGTTCCATTCAGATTAAAATAGATGATTAAGCAGGGCATGGCTGCCTTGTGATTAAATGATTCTCAGTGAGTCACCAGGTTTAGGAAACTGGTCACTGCTTATTAAATATGAATCAAGACTATGTTACTGAGAAACACTGCAGTTTACTGGAGGACATTTGTGGTTAGGCTTTCATTTATTCAGAGATAAAGTCAAGAACGCCTTCATGCTTAAAAAGAAAACAGTGACACTGTCGTCGACAAACCAATGGGTGACTTCATGCTTGGGTCCCACTTCCAGGGAAAGCAGCGTTCAGCCACAAAGGAAACACATGTTTCTTTTTTTATTATGATTATTTTATATGACAGGACAGCTGAAGACAGACAGGAAAGAGAGATATGGGACGACACCCAAAGGAAACACATCTTGACAGACTTTGGCAACCACTAACACTTCCAACACATAACACTCAGAAGAGGTCTGTCAGGCTGTTGGACATTAAACATGACGTAGGCTCTGATCTAAGCAGTCAGTCAACTGCAGCTTATATTTCACTATAGTGCCATTTTCATATGAAAATACGAGCCTGGTAGGACAAATGTTTTTTAAATGAGTTCAATGATTGCGCGTCTTCAGCTCTCACATTCATATAGTCTGACAAAGCACACAACACCTATGTGTCCCCACAGGAGGAAGGAGTCCAAATATCCCGGAGGTCGTGACATGGAACGGTGAGTTGGTGCAACATCTGCAGTACTGCGGACGCTGTACCGGACCGGACTCTAAAAGAGTGAGATCGCGGATACAAGCGGCTGAAATGAGCTCCCTCCACTGGGTGGCTGGACTCAGCCTTAGAGATGGGGTGAGGAGCTCAGACATCCAGAGGGAGCAGAGCTGCTGCTCCACATCGAAAGGAGCCAGCTGAGGTGGTTCGACATCTCATTAGGATGCTTCTTTGGAGGTGTTCTGGGCTCATCCAACTGGGAGGACACTCTGGGGCAGAACCCGCTGGAGGGACTGAATGTCTCATCTAGCCTGGGAATGCTTCAGCACATCTGGAGCTCCTTGCTAAACGTGCTGCCACCGTGATCCAACCCCGGATATAAAGGCAAGACAGTCCTAATTTGATCTTTTCTAAAACAGGTTTACAGGTTGGTGGGACGCAAGATGAATCTGTAGACAAGCTCCTGAGGGAGAGAGTTACATTTTGAAGATCGTAGTGGGATTTACAGAGCTTGTCACCAGCCTGCCATTAAAATCTCTAAAATACTGCAGCACCATATGATGATATTATCCACAATGATACGGCGCTCAGGAGCAGCAATGTACTGGCACGTTTTTACTGGAAATTACCTTTGAGGTTTCGGGGCAGAACCCGTCCTCGGTGAGTTCTTATCAGGAAACAGAAGTTTAGCTTTAAGTGTAGGAGTGTGAAAGAAGAGCGGCTGTGAAACTCAGGAGTGTCTGTGCTGTTGATCAGCTGCACAGTGAGTCAGGCTTGCTGCTCGTCTTGAGGAGTTTGTTGGTTGGTTACGTCTCTTTCTATATAAATAAGATTAATTTTAATTGTAATTACTGTTGGGAGGTTTAGAAATGACTTGATTTCGAGTACAAAGAGCATCTCAGGTGTTTGTGTTTGGTGGGATTGTGGGCTTGGCCGGTCTCTGATCTTCCTCTGCAGGCAGATTTATTGTGCCCTTCTGAGAGCCCTCCGCCACAACAAAACCCAGCCTCCCTTCATCTTCCCCCTCTCCATCACTCTCTCTCTGACTGAGCTATTGTCCATATACTCTGCCCTCTCTGCTCTCCGGCACAGAACCATGTTGTTCCTCCTGGATGTTGATCTCTAAGACACACAGACAGATGCTGTCATTTGGCCCGAGCCTCATGAAAAGGAGGTCAGCTTCAAACTGGAAACAGACTTTCATCTTCACGTCGGTGCTTTGATTGCAGGACTCCAGGCCCGTCGAGTTGAAACCACACCTGTAACCCCACCGTGCACAAAAACAAAGACATGTAGTGCTGAGCTATACGCTCTCCGTGCTCAGAGGGGGGCAGCTTTTGTATGTATCGTGTCACATGACTGCTTTCCAAAGAAGTGCCTCGCCCATTACCTGAGCAGCGTGCCAAGGCAGAGGTACGTTGGGCAGTGTTTACACAAGTCTCTTGACATTTGAATGTCACTTTTAATATCACACATCAACAAAAGCTTCAAGCAACACTGCATGACTGAACTGGTAAACAAAACGCACTTAAGCAAACTGTGGGACGAGTTCCACTGGTGCTACACGAAATGAAGAATTTAAATCAATTAATAATTTTTAAAAACGAGATAAAAACATAAGAATTCTATCAAATGTAATGCGATTAAAAAATCATTTTGTTTCGACATCAGCCTGATATGGAATCACCTTCATGCAGGCAGAGCAGAGTTTGCATAACTTGTCAGCTGTGGTTAACAGAACGGTCAGGGTCGACTGGATTTTAACGTGTCATGGCGGTCGATACTTCTGAATGTGGTGCACGGCGTAGAAAGTCTGACAAACACTGCGTTTTCTTTTCTTATCATCGCCTCATCCCATCGTCTTAATTTAACACTGCTTTCATGTTTCATGTTTCTTACTACTCTTCTTTTTCGTTTACCCGTCGCTCTCCTCTCTCCTGTCATATTCTGCCTTGACGTGCCATCGCTGATTCATTCGCTCAGTTTATTTGATTTATTAATGAGATACGTGGGAGGAATGGGCAGTCGGATATTTAGTGGCCGTTCAAAACTGAAACAGGCTCAAGGACTCAGACAGACGTGCACACTGTCGACTAAAGAGGAGACATGTTAGTCCTTAAAACATCATTTACATTTTGACTTTTGATGTATGAATTCTCATCTACCAAACAGAGCAATGACTGTATCTGTTAGAACAGATGTGTGTACAGACTTCTATAAATTAAGAATGGTTTGCGGGAAAGAGGAAATATAGTTTTCGGAGGAATGAATGTCTTTCCCGTCATTGATTCACAGTTACAGCGTGTTCTTGTGGCATTGTGCTTACTCACTATCACCTCAGTGATTTAAAGAGTCTGAAAACTTCACAGAGAGAGGGCGAGGATGATCTCCGGTGCCGAGAAACGCTCGTGAGAAACTCACAGCAGTGTTAGAGTTTTATCAGTCCATCCGTTAGCTCATCAGAAGCCTTCGAGGCGATCTTGTCCTTGACCTCCGTCTGCCCTGCTGATGCACGCTGCTGACTGCAGCTTCATGAGTGCTGATGTGCAGTTATGTTGCAGTATGTTTGCATGAGTGAGTGAGTGAGCTGCAGTACATAATATGGAGATCTTGTACTCTTCCAACACTTAAAATACACACTACCCCAAGTCAACTATCAATCAGAGATAATCTAATCTAAACAAAAAAAACTGGATTCAAATCATTTCAACTTCACTTTGTTTAGAAGCTTCCCATTCCTTAGTGTTACAACATCACCGTCAAACATACTTCTTTTGATTAGTTTTCCTCTAAACACACGCTCAGCTCCAGATGTACAGATGATTCAACAGCAGCTGTCGTGGATTTGGTTTGTAGAAATCCCTGTGAGAGATTTCTGCTTCCATCCAGACACGGTGAGAAGAAGGTTTTGTTTGTGATGGTCACTGAAAAATGACACTCGAGGAATTCGACAACGATGTCCCAGTTATTCACTGGAACTACTTTCTCCTGGGAGACAGCTGATCCTGACTCATGTTTTATAGCCAGAGTTGCTGGTTGGTGGATTTAGTAACCTTTGGACTTGTTTTTTAGACTTTGTGCTTTTCTTGAAACATCACGTTCATGTTCCTTTGTATACAGTCGTGGTTCTCAAACGGTTTCTGGCACATCTCTCTCTTCAGAAGCTGAAAATTGTTGCCCTAGTCACCCATGCTCCACCTGCAGAAACGACACTTCCAGTTTCTGTTCATACAGAGGTGGTTAGAGTCAGACTGGCATTAACGCTTCCTCTTTTTAAAACTCACTATAAAGCTGTGACCTTTGGCAGAAAGAAACAAAGGATGTTCTTCCTCATTTCATTTTCAAATGGTAAATGGACTGTGCTTATATAGCGCCTTTCTAGTCTTCCGACCACTCAAAGCGCTCTACACTAAATATCTCATTCACCCCATTCACACACATTCATACACTGATGGCATTGGCTACCGTGCAAGGTGAATTCAAACACCGATGGCACCTTCGGGAGCAACTTGGGGTTCAGTATCTTGCCCAAGGACACTTCATGCATGCAGACCGGGGAGCCGGGGGATCGAACCGCCGATCATCTGATTAGTGGACGACCCACTCTGCCTGTGAGCCACAGCCGCCCCGTGATGTTCTGTGTACTTCAACACGTTTTGTAGGCGAGCGATACTCCACCAACGTAACATGGGAGACATGTCTACATGCATTCTGGGTGTATGAAGACGGTCAAGTGGTGCACCTGCTGGCCACGCTGCTGCAGCTGCCGCGTGCACAACAAAGCATCCAACCAGGCTATTATCTCTTAAATAGGGCAGATGGTGCAAAACAAAAGTGGAATGTTGGCTTTGCTCTCAGATCAAATATGACTCCTGGAGTTAATGAGGACACATACTGTACTGTGACTCGTATTCATGGCCCAAAAAGGTCGGTGTGTTTTAGGTTAAACGGTCTGATCAGGTAGAAAATCATGCATCTACACACACACATAAATAAAGCTGCACACGCACAGAGTAGTAGTATTGATTTCTGTGGTATTTCCCTGAAGAGAAGTGCAAGTCGATCCATGAGTAGGCGAGCGATACTCCCCAACGCTTCCATGAGTTTGCAGAAAGAGAAAACGATGCACACCTTTATCTCGCTCCGTCACCCTTTTCCTTTTAAAACACACCACACCACCTTTCACCTCACGGGTGGAGGCGAAGGGTCGCCGGGACAAATCGTGAAGTCACATCAGAAGACGCCAGACTAACATTTGCCCCCTTGGCAACTATCCAACCCAGATTCCTAATTCTGCTTCTCCACCATGGGCTCATTGTTTCCGCTGACCTACACCCACTTGTCTCCCTCCGCTGTGGCGTGATTCATGATAAGCTGTGCAGCCTGCTGTCTGTCTGAGAGCGTGGCCCCCGCTCGGCTTACTTCCACTCGTCTGGCTCCTTTTGGCTCATGTAAGGCCGATCATTGTTTTTCTGGAAAAACTCCACTCTCGAGGATGTCACCATCATTTTAGAGCTGAAAACATTCACCTTCACCTTGGGGAAATTCTCATGGACACTTTATTCTGTGGTTAGCACTGTCGCTTCAGAAGGAAGCAGGTTCCTGGTCTGAACCTTTTTTTCCCGTATCACCCACCAAATTCCGGAGATATTACGCGGCGGTTCTATTTTTGACGGACGCATCAATCTGAACAGAACAGCTCCAGCTGACAGGAAGTCAGACACAGAAACAGCATGAACGCAAAACACCAACAACAACTACAGAGCGTATTTACATATTTAGAAGAACACGAACCACAGCGAGTTCAGCAGGTGTGAATGCTGTTTGTCTCTATGTGGGACGGGATGAACTGGGATGAACTGCCCGAAGTCAGCTGGGATTGGCTCCGGTTACAGAAGATGGATGGATCTGACTGTATTCTGCTGGCACAGTGGTGCAGTGGTTAGACTGTCACCTCACAGCAAGAAGGTTCCCGCTTCATTGTGTGTTGTCTTTGTGTCTCAGACAGGCAGTTAATAGGTTAATTGCTGCCTCTGTGCTGCCCTCTAAGTGCTTGTTTGTCTCTGTGTCAGCCCTGCGGTGAAGTGAACAGGATGCACCTGACCCCACCTCTCGCCCAGCGCCCATTTGAAGTGGAACTTAAAGAAAATCGTTCTCATTTATTAAAAAGCGTCTTTCTCTTAATTCAGCTGATATTTCCTGACACTTTGCTTCTTGATGTGGACGCTCTGGTTTCTGTGGGAACATTTTCAAACAAAAGTCTCTGCTATGGCTGAGTGAATCACACAAATGTGGTTATCTGGTTTCAGAACGTTACGTCAGCAGCACCTGTAAGAAACAGGAAGGGGAAACCCACCTTTACACCAAAATAAACTTTTCACATCTGCGTGGAGAATGGAGAATGTTCTGTGACGTGTCACCGCGGCGGGTTACGACACTTGTGTAGGTGTAGGTCTGTTAGAGGCCAACAATGGCTGCTGAGATGATGTGACATCTGGGAATGTTCTGCCCAGAGGACCACGCTTAATGAACGAACAGGAAGTGAACAGAAGCACGAGGAGGGAAACAACAATCGTTAACTCGGCAAAAGCTGAAGACGCCTGTTCCTGTTTAGACAAACGATGGCCGTGTGTGTGTGTGTGTACAAAACACAGAATAAAATAAGTAATCCCAGTGTCTCCCTGCCTTGTCGGCACTGTGGTTCTTTCTCTCCATCATGCTTACCTCAGGCTGCACTCATCCTCTCTCTGTTCAGATTTGGCCTTTCTAGTCTCATCCTGCTTCCAGGCCACTTAGGATTTGTCTGGCAGGACGTCCTACTACACACACACACACACACACACACACACACACACACACACACACACACACACACACACACACACACACACACACACACACACACACACACACACACACACACACACACACACACACACACACACACACACACACACACACACACCAAGACGCTGCATGAGAAAAACCCGGCGAGCGAGTCATATTCTCCTCTGTCCTACCAGCCCTGCTCCTTCGCTGTAATCACTCGTGCTATTTTTAGCCCATTGTGTTAAATGTGATGATGGACGAAAAAAATCCCTTCGTGCCTTCAAACAGAGGAAGGGGGACGCTCGGGTTCGAGCGAAGCAAGGAGGAAATTCCATATGCACAACAAAAAATGATCTAACTAAATGTACTGAAGCCATCAGCAGCTCGGGGCTGAGAGCCACAGAGGAAGCTTTAATATAGCACTCACAATGACAGCAACATCAGAACACAAAGAGGTCTGACATGAAACTGAAAGTACAGATTCAGAGTGGAACAGGCTGATGCTCCTCATGATGATATCACTGATACTTCACTGCGTGATGACTCATCTTGTTGTATTCAAATAGAATTTGTTCTCTCATATCTCCCTGAATGAAGTAATCAGAGTACATTTTAAACCCACGTCATGACTCACACAGCTTGTGCTGGTGGTGTATAGTTTATCCTAAGGAGGTGCTTCTTGTACCTCCGTGTTTAGGGAATCCAAATCAAACGTTCTTCACTCATACGGATGCTTCTCGTCTGTACTGTTGCAGTCAATATGACCGCAGAGAGAGCGAGCGAGCGGCGTCTCGCTCGGTGGACGGGGCAGACTGACAGAGAAGCACACATTCTGGAGAGTCATTCACCGTGGAGTGTTTGGACAGCTGACTGGCACGGCTCTCATTCACAGCAGTCAAGTGACCGTGAAAACTTCACCGAAGATTACCTCCACGCCCGGAAACAACACCACTAGTAACTGAACCACAAAGTGAGTCACGAGTGTGTTTCTTTCTGTGTACGATAAGTAGAACAAGTTTTGAACATTTTTATATTCAGAAAACCAAAAAGGCCCGAGGCCAAGTAGACTCTGAACGCCCACACCGGGCAGCATCCAGAGGAGAAGCCATCTATAACCGCAGGGAGAGCTGATGTGGGACATGGACATGTTCAGAGGTAAGGAGCCTGTGAACTTGACAGCATGTAAACACTCCCATTTTTATCTGAAAGACGGGTTTAGTTAGTGTCTAGAGTTACCGGTGTCTCCTTCATTTGACCCCGTCCCCCAGCTGAGACACTTCAGCGTCACATCGATCACAAAAAGAATGAAAACAGCCCGGCCTTGTGCCACCAAGAATCCAACTTTTCCAGCTCGGGGCGAGTGTTATTTGTGGCAGTGGCCTTCACAGAAAAAAAAAAACTAAAACAAACGCTGCCCAGAGTTTATGGTAGAAATCAATACTCCAGCTTTCACTACAAGGCCAAAAAAGGATCTTCATTACTCCTCGCACCCTGTTTACCGCCCAGAACACGAACGTCTGACACATGCTGGAGTCCAAACTGAAACGAACCTTCGATTTCACAAAGAAACACGTCTGCTCTCAGTGTCTCTGCATCAACAGTTCCAGCAGACAGGACAGGGGTCAGTCACTTGACCTTACTTACACACATCAGCTCTTCTCTCGCTCGCTGACTCCATTAAAGGGAAAATATGTTACAAGCTGATAAGCTCCGCGGTAATCACAAAATGAACCCGTGGTTGGAAGTCATAAAGGCTGCAGCAGTGTATTTACACGGTGCTGATAAAAGTCACTGAAGGGCCCATAGCCCTCCCCTAACCTGGAGAGGTTAACCAGGCGGGGGAAAGCACCCTGCCCCCTGCCAATGCTATAACACAGCGGGCAACAGAACGGGACAGGACATGCAAGAAATGGGCAAGTGTTCCGGGACCGAGCTTCGATGTGTTCACGGGACCGAGCTTCATGTTTCCGGGCCGAGCTGCATGTGTGCAGGGGCCAGAGCTTCATGTGTTTCACGGAATTCATGTGTTCACGGGGCCGAGCTTCATGTGTTCACGGGATCGAGCTTCATGTGTTCACGGGATCGAGCTTCATGTGTTCACGGGGTCGACCGAGCTTCATGTGTTCACGGGACCGAGCTTCATGTGTTCACGGGGTCGACCGAGCTTCATGTGTTCACGGGACCGAGCTTCATGTGTTCACGGGGTCGACCGAGCTTCATGTGTTCACGGGACCGAGCTTCATGTGTTCACGGGGTCGACCGAGCTTCATGTGTTCACGGGATGGTTGGAGCATTGATGGTGCTGTTGCCTGGTGCTGCTAAACTGAATGAAAACAGAACAGTGGGGGGGGGGGGTGAGGAGGAGATATGGACTGACTACAGATCAGTCAAACTGTGAAAACGCATACTAATATATACACACACACAGAGAGAGGGGGACTGGTAATCCTTAAAACCAACACACACACACACACACACCCCACTGAGTTCATATTGTATAATGTGCGTTGCGCCACTAGGATTCAGTATGGGTCGGCACGTTAATATCAATCTGCTGGACAGAACCGGGACGGTAACACCTGCTGTCCGTCCTCCGACACGCTGCCGCCGGCCCGTCGGCCGCTCCGTGCCCGGCAGGCCGCTCTCTGCCTCCTGCCGTGGTGTGACACACACACACACACACACACACACACACACACACACACACACACACACACCTTACCTTTGCCATTCTGCCACGCTGTGTACCAGGACAGGCTGAGGAACGACGTGAAGAAGATAATCGCAGTGGCCACAGTTCCATTTCTGAGCCTCATCTCATTTCAGCGATGCCTCTCCTCGGGCATGAGTGTCGGGGACCCCGGAGCTGCCTGCCGCTGCCTGCCCTCCGCTCCTCTCCGGCTCCTCTCCGCCTTCAGACGGGTGTAGGAGCAGACATACGGAGGAGTCACACGGTAGATAAACAGCTCCAGTCAACAGGGGCTATGGGAGCGGAGTGTGAGCACGGATGCAGCCTGCTTCGAGCCTCCGTCGGTCGGTCGGTCGGTCGTCGTTGTTCGGGGGGCTCCTCCTGTACCGTCCTACTCCTAGTCACGAGTCAGCTGCCTTCCGTGAGCAGACGGCTTACATGGTCGGTGTAGATCAGCTGCCGACACGGTCCATTGTCGTGTGTTTTTCTCCGTCTGTGTTTTAACGGGCGGCAGCTACAAGTCACAGGTCCGCGGACGGAGGCATCTCTGTGACGGTTGGTCCTCCGGGAGAGGCGGGAACGCCTCTGACGGCAACGCCTCGAAAATCACGTTGATTCCGCTTCAACTGGCAACAGATTGATTTAAACAAATAAAAGCAGCACTAACCTAACCGAGCCGAGCCGAGCCGAGCCTCCTTCTTTCTCCGTGTTACTCAGCTCTTCTGTTTCTTTAACGCTGACGCCATTTTATTTAACTTTTAACGTCCCCTGACGGAAAATTAACCGATATTCGTGTTCTCGCGAGATCTGAGGCCACCTGCTGCGCGAGCGCGAGAGCGGCGGTGAGTTCAAAGTTATGACGACCAACGTTTACTTTCTATAAATCTTTTTTTTTTTTTTTTTGTAGTTTCACACTTTTCAGTTGACATGTCCTAAAAAAAAACATAAAAACAAACCTGTTTAAAAATATATTTTAACCGTTAATAATAACGAGCAGACGCTCATCTTCCGGTACGAACTTTTCAAAATAAAAGCAGCTTAAGTCTGTGGTGGTGCAGTACATCTAAATGCGTTAATACACAACTGGAGTCATCTGGCTCTTACCCAACTGATATCTGTTAACCAATAAAGTGAGAGAGAAATGTCATTTAGAAGATTCAAAAAAGATAATAAGAATAATAATAATAATCATAATAATACATTTTATTTCATAGACGCCTTTCTGTCACTGTACAATAAATGAGAGTAGACAGCAAATAACAGAAACAAACAAAAATAACCATAAAAGTATAACAAATTCCAGGAATACAACATTAAAGGGTTAAACTAGGTAAATGCAACTGAATCAGATGAAAAAGGCTGTTTTAAACAGATGGGTTTTAAGTGCAGGCTTGAATTGTGAGAGTGAGTTGACGGGCGGAGGGGACAGTCAGGTGGATGGAGGAGGAAGATCTGAGGGAGCGAGGGGGGGAGCAGCAACATGGAGAAGATCCGAGAGATATGGTGGTGCGAGGTTATGAATGGCTTTGAATGTGAGCACAAGGATTTTGTAGTTTATGCGGGATTTGACCGGGAGCAGGACAGGAGTGATGGGGTGGATGGAAGGGGCAGGGGCGCCGTATAGGGGGGAAAAGTGAGGACAATTCCAAGGGCCCTAAATAAAAATGGCCTTTAGCACATTTCTATGGTGGCTTTTAATCTTCATCAAACAGTGAACTGCACTGCAGACTGTATGTAGACTGTATGTAGACTGTATGCAGACTGTATGTAGACTGTATGTAGACTGTAGACTGTATGCAGACTGTATGCATGTACAAATCACCAGCAGTAAATATTGTGCTAGTACTAGTATTGAACTACAAGACACAGAACAGTTGCAGGCCTTTGATTAGAGTTCTGTAAAGCTTCTGATGGGATAGTTAGGTCCTAGAGATGTGGGGACAACAGCTGCACAGAGGGGCCCACTTTGATTTTTTTAGTCATGGGGCCCAAAGTTCCTGGCGGCGCCCCTGGGATGGGGTTCTGGTGATGATGCAGGCAGCTGAGTTCTGGACCAGTTGGAGCTTGTGGAGAGATTTGTGGGTGAGGCCAAGGAGGAGGGAGTTGCAGTATCCAGGCGGGAGGTGACTTGATGTGAAATGCACTTTCTGTTCTGAACATATTGAAACAGTTACTCATTTATTTTGGCACTGCCCCTTTGTCCAAAGTCTGTGGATTGATATCTGTAACTTTATTGCTAAAAATGTTGATAAAGATTTTAGGTTGTTTCGGAGTGATGTACTATGTGGGCGCTTTGACTTGAACTAAAAAGAGAAAAATAAACGACCATTTATTATCAATCTCATCATACTGATGGCGAAATTATATATATCTCTATATATATGTATATAGACTGTATATATATGTGTATTCATATATAGATATCTATATTATACTATAATAGATATAGCTAAATATATATATTATATATTTTAATCATATTCATAAATGTATAATTTAATCGAGAATTTGCTCAGGCAGTACAGTGGGTCCATTAAATTCTAACAACACAAAAGCGCTAAAAAACGGTCAATATTTGTGAACATTTAAAATAATACTGTAACCCTGACATCGAATATACATGTAAATGTTTTTGTAATGTTTTATCTGCTACCTTTTGATTGTGAAAAAAAGTTTCTAATTTAAAAAAAACTCTTAAAAACTGGAGTCTGTCTTTTTATTATATATATAATTATATATATAAATAATATATATTCTATTTAATTCTATGCAGACTCTGTGTCCGAGGCAACATTTAACCGAATACAACTGAGTAAAGTGAAATAGTTTTCGGGGTCGAAGCGCCATGAAATTACTAGAAAGCTTCAAGTGTGTCCAACATGTTCCCCATTAAACGCGACTATTCCCGAATCTAGTGCCAAATCACACGTCAACCTGTGTTAGTTTCTCAAGTATTGGATTCTTAAAAGTATAGTTTAATCTTCAAAATTCCCATTAATACTCACACTAATAATTAGTACTGTCTGGGTCCAGGTGAGATGTATGTATCTTGGTGGAAACTGGACGCTTCCAGGTTAAAGCCTGAGCCTCGTGTGTGTTTCAGTCACGTCTTACAGCTGTAATATCTGAAGAGCAGGGTTGTGTGTATATTTCTGTTCTGCATCATTTGACCTGCTCGAGGTGTTAGTTGTTTTGATTACAAGTGTCTTGTAAGTCCATGTAAAGGTTGGGAACCTTTGGTGCACGACACTTATATGACAAATAAATGTACAATACAGTGTGCCAACATTCATTTATTTTTTTCAAACAGCACACACATTTTAATGCACACCCATAAGATGTCAGTGTTTAAAAAGAATATATTAAATGTTATAGAATCTTCTGACGGGTACATTTAATTAGCTTATTGACTTTAAATACATTCACACACCAAACACAGGAAACCGATTTTGTGTGACAAGCCAAGTTTGAGGTTTGCAAAAGAGAGAAAAAAATAATCACAACTTAAAACAGCAACAGTATTTGAAAAAGATTTTTTAAATATTCTTCTGTGGAGGTCAGCGTGATGCGGAGAAGAGGAGTGTCTTCTCAGAAAGGCGTAGCTTTGAAATAGTCCTCCAGCGGGATGAGTGATACGCCTCCGATCCAGTCCTGCAGCCAGACCTGGACCAACTCCAGCTTCATGAAGAACCACTTGTGTCCCACTGGCCACTTTGCCATCACGGGATGTCTGCAGAAAACAAGAGCAATACATAAAGACACATGCCAAATATTGTTTTCAGGGTTGAACAAAGGCATCATCAAAGATACTTTATAACAGAAGAAAACACATTACAAGCACCAATGATATGATTCATCTTTGGAGAAACCAGACCGCAGTTGTCCCATTAGCTGGGTTTACCTTGAGAACATTGCTTCCTTTGCAAACACAAGCTCCTCCGGGGCAACCTCCACCATCTTGCCTGTTAGTGTGAGTCGAGCACACCTTGGATCCTCTGGATCGTACACCATCTGCCTTCAAACACAGAAGACACATGTCAGCACCGTCACCCCTGAAACTGTCCTACTCATCGTATGAATCCAAACTTTCTTTTTCATTCTTTATTAATTGGTGCTGGCATGTTTTTTCTGACAGTTGCACGTTACAAAACATTGACATCAAACTTTGAATCTACATCGCTGGAAACTCGTCATGGTGGAGAGGAAGAAAACAAAGCATGGCTTCATTTCACGTAGAAAGACAAGAACAGCGCTTATTGTAATGTCTGTAAAACGATGATTTCAATTAAGGATGGAAACACCAGTAATATATTAAAACATCCTTCGATACAACACTGGATTCAATACCAGGAGTGCCATGTATTCAACACTCTACCCTGCTTCCGAATCGAGAAACACGTCAGACCTTTTCTACTTTGACTAAGAAAACTTTAACGAAAATGACTTCTGTACAAATATTCTCTCATTTCGTTCATTTTAAATGATGACAGTCTGTCGCTGCAGCTGCCTCTCAGTCTAACTGGTACCAAAATAAACTTGATACAATGGAGCTTTTGCAGGCCTGCTCCTCCCTAACCCGAGCTGACAACAATAGAGGTAGCTTTTCTTTTTTTTTTTGAGCCTCCTGCTAACTCGCAGTCATTTCAGCTGGCGACTACTCCACGGCCCAAAAAGCTCCAAGCTTATTTTGTGCCAACTCATTTTGTATGAATTCTTTGATATGATGTTAGAAAATAAGCTCTACTAAAAACAATTCTAGTCAAATCACCAAAACAGCAATCCTTGGGGCCGGGTAGTATTTACTTGGCACCTTTGAGTGGTGGGAGTAACATTAAAAGTTGGGACATACCTGCAGAATTCTCCCTCAGCCTCTGAGAACGTGAGAGACGCATACGGGTTATTTATCAGGTCTGACACAGTGTTGTCCATCGGAGTCATGTAAAAATAGATGACTCCGGTGCTGTTGTCCAGCGGTCCATCACTCACCGAGAAGATGTTCCCAAAGGGGAGACCTTTGATCTGTGCAACAAAGTAGGATATTACCAAAGAAAATCAGTGATGATGCAAAATCAAAAGAGTCTAAACACTAAAATACAATGACCAAACAGAATTACTAAATAAATAAATAAATAAAAGGGTATGTAAAAGGTTCATCATTTCCCCTCAAGCCTTTCAAACTTTGTCCGCCTCAAACCAATCAAACCATCTCAGCTGGGTTTAGTGGAGGCCGGGTTATCTAATCCATCTGTAACAGTGTAGATCTACACCTGCTGTGCTCTACTTCTTTTAGTCAAGATATCTGACTCAGAAAAACAAATGATGGTCTGACTGAACTTAAACCAAACCTTGGATTTTGAAGAATTCGCCCAAAAGTGTCACGAGCAAAAGCAGTTGACATGTGTGTGCTAATTGAACTCACTTCAAACGCTCCTAGCCTCTAAAGTTTATTAACACACATAACACGAATAAGAGCATTATTATAATGATGCAGTTCAAATAACTTTAATTGCATTAATTATCTGATCTGTTTGTTTGTTTGTTGAGGAGCTGCCAACATATCCACATTTCTCTCTCTGACAGTGCGACACCTGCTGGTCGTACTCTGTAACTACTGTTGTTGTGTTTGCTGTGGATTGTGTCACTGCTCCTGATTATTGACAACACACTGAATCAATTCCTTTCTATTTTCTGTTCTTTCAAAACTGAGAGGAGAAAACCAACACAGTGGGAGTAAACACAGGCCGACACAGCAACACAGGAACTGGAACTGAACCCTGAGCTTAGAGCTGCCACAGGGGCCACAGTGCTGAACACTCAGGCCCCTGTGTGGACCTGTAGGACCAGGAGACCTGCGTCATGTCCAGGCTGAACACAGCTCAGTCAAATACAAAGTAGGATGAGTGATATTCATACAGTCATTAAATGTCTGAAGGTCCTCCTCACAATGTGTGAAGCCCAGAAGAAAGTCTCCAATGTGGCTCCTAAAACAACAAGTTATCTGTTGGTGAATATATGTCTGTTTGTCTCTGTTGGACTTATTTCACTTTGACATTCATTCAACAAGACCAGGCAGGAGGAGTATATACGACTGCATGTTAGACTGCAGCCTACATGTTTTCACTGTGTGCCATTATTGATCGTCTCCTTTCAAATCATCTGCTGTGGAAATAAAATATGAATGCTCTCCTTTATTGGCACTTTGATGAAGACAGAAAGTCACAGCACTGTTTTCTGTGTGTTGCAGTGGAATGAACGACCCAGTTATTTATTATGCTGTCATTTCTTGCTGTCCATATTCAATTTAATATTGATTTTAACAATCAAACATATTTCAGTGATAACTGAAGAGTTCACTGTTTAGTTTCTGAGATTATTTTTTCATTTTGTTTTGCAGCGCTGCAACAAAACTTTAAAAAAAAATTATTATTAGTTTTTTAAATTCTTTAAAAGCAGAAAAAATTGTGTAAAATGTCCATCACAAGTTCCCAGTGTCCAGGACAACATATAAACCCAAATATATTCAATTTATGTTATCAGAAATCAATGTAAAAAAGAAAAAGGATAACTGTATACCTGTAATTGGAAGTATCTTATCTTATTTGTCAATAAAAATAATTTAGAAAAACCAGAAATCAGGACGTTATTTTCAAATACAGATTGTTCTTCTAATCAGCAGAACTTCAGCCTGAGTTACACGGCTACATCTGTGCTACAAATACTGAGAAAAGAAAGATTTGAAAACAGAAATATATTTTTATGATTTATAACCTAACCCTGACCCGTGCAGACCTATGGGAGCCGTCGAACTGCTGCATCATCTGCTGGTTGAAGGCTCAGGCAGGTAGGACAGTGTGCTCAACTAATGTTTTTTTTTTTTTTTTTTTTAATGAATAATTCAAAAGTGGAGAAACCAAAGCACTCGGAGGAAACCACAGCAACACTGTGAACACTGTAAACTCCTCACAGCAACAAGGTCAAGGTCCAGAACTGAACCCTGAACTCATCGCTGGGAAGATGATGTTTTTTTTTTAAGTGGAGAAAACGAAGCACTCGGAGAAAACCACGCCAACACAGTGACCTTACAGTTGCAAGAGCCAACGTGTTGAACACGAAGGCAGGACTTGCAGCTGTTTTTAGTCACATATGCTGCATGGGCTGCCAAGCTCCACCACGCCTTTGCCGCCCATGATTGCACAGAGATCCTTGTGCACGGCCTTGGCTGTCATCTTTATCTCGTGTCCTGTTGGCTGGAAGTCCACAGCACCTGTGCACAGCATGTCTGTCAGAGTTGAAATGATCCTGTTCATTTCATCATTAGACACTGAAATCTGTGTGTTCTTCAGGCACTGGTGTACCACCTCCATCACCACATAGCACATAGCACATATTTGCAGATGGTTTAGTTGGTTGGGTGCTGTCACTGAGAGCTGGCTTATCAGTGCCTTTGGGTGTTACAGACTCAAACTTGGGTGAGTAGTCATCATCGTCTTCATCAGCGATGGATTGTTTTTGGACGGCGGTCTTAGCTCAGGTGTGAACCGTGGTGTTGACACTACAGGTGTGGTAGACTCAGCAGGGGTGGAAGGTGCTGCTGATTCCACAGGTGTCATGATGTCCTCTGGGAGCTCTGGCAGATCCGGCGTTCCCCGAATCTTCTTCAGACTATCGTCCACGCGGTTGTTCTTCTTGGTCAGTTTCTGTCTCTGCTGGTTGAGCCACTTCCGCATCATCTTCATAAACTTGTCTACCTCATTTTGTATCGTGACATGATTTACCTTCGTGGCTCCGAGGTCACGTTGAAGGTTCTCAGATATGATGTGCCCCAGCTGCTGGGAATGCACTTCATGTTGGCCGTTGTTGATGCAGGTGGCCATGGTTTCGTAGGTACACTCGTCAGGGTTTTCTGGGATCATGTCCTGCACCACTTTGTCTGCTGCTGGAATCAGGACATCCAGTGATGCCTTCCTGCAGTTCAGTTCAGTCGGTTTTAATCTTGTTTGCCACGACGTTCCAGCAGTTTGACCTGTTGGACTGGGCCTCTGATCTTGGTGTGCCATCGTTATTCAGTCCAAACTCCTCTCTGTTGCTCCAAATGTAGTGAGCAATTTCCCTCGCTGCTGCTGACAATCTGCAGACGTTCCTCTTCTGAAATGTCAGCATTAAATTTCACTTCAGGGTCACTCACGTGTTCCAGTAGGATCAGCTTCAGTGGTCGTATCAATGAAGCTTCCTACTGAGCAGACTAATTAAAAACTAAACAAAGACTAATTGCATAATTTTTGCTTTTTGCATAACTGCAATCAGACTTTATAACTCATCTGCCTCTGTCAGTCTGTTTCCAGAGCGCTGTGTCAGAGCTTCATTATTGAATCTGTTCAGCTTGTTTATTGATATAAAACCTGAAACACACACACACACACACACACACACACACACACACACACACACACACACACACACGGTGCTGCTGGGAGCTTAAGGTGAGTACTGCCACAACAAAATGTCCAGCTCATTGTTAACTCACAGAAACTAAATGTCAGTTATGAAATGGTTCAGTTATCTAACTGTTCAGAGGTCAGCTGATATTTGGTTTAGTTTAGCAAACAGTTGATTTGATTGATTATTAGATTTATGGTGTGAGATGTAGATAAGTCATGCAAATAATATAGTGTAAAGTGATGGGATGTAAATAAGTATTGTTAATATGTGAACTGATGGTGTATGCTGTGAATAAATTGCAGATTTGTAGATTGATGGTGAGATGCTAAATAAGTTACCAACATGTGAAGTGATGTGAGATGTAAATAAGTTATAAACTGATTTAATGCATCAAACCGAGTGAGGAAAAAAAGCCATGCATGTATGCGTATGTAACACTCTTAGATTCTCCAAACATAAAATAAACATATATATTACATTACCTGTCGAGTATTACATCATCGGTTTGGAAGGTAAAAATGTTATTACAATATCAGTCCGGATATTTTATTATTATTGGGTTAATGCCCTGCAGGCAGCAGATATGCATCTGCTTGTTTTAGTCAAGATGATGCTAAAATATGTTTTACCCATCTCTATTTAAATTCACTGTTAAAGGGCCGACCTTCAATTTTGCAGCATTCCCGTTAATTCCCATGGAAAGTTTCCCGGAATTCTGCAGCCCTAACCTCTCCATCCTGCAGCTGGTCTCTGTGGTTTCAGTCTCCTTCATATTAAAGGTGTGTTACCTTGTCTTGAGTGGAGATGGTGGCCAGGTGGCCCCAGTCACTGTAGTGAGCGATGTATCTGGCCGTCCTTGCGGTCTCCTGGTGAGGTGGAGGACCGCTGCTGGAGGTGCTGCTGCTGCTGGTGGAGGTCTTCACCTTCTCCAGCCGATATGAAAACAGCCGAGAGGACAGCTGCGCCACATTGTCGTCCTCCGGCTTCACCAGCTCTCCTCCGGGTCTCTCCTCGCTGTCTCCGAGGACGTTGGAGGACGGGTACGCCTGCTTCCACAGCCCCGCGCCGTCCACCAGCAGCGCCGGGGCGACCTCCTCCGACAGGTCGGCGTCCTCCACCACATCGCTGGAGGAGACGACCCAGGACACGGAGCTCCTGAGGGTGTAGCTCCGACACAGACACAGGACGGAGGCGAACAGGGCCAGGGGGAAGTAACGGGCCGTCATGTCACCGAGCGGGGACAATGGACACACACACACACACACACACACACACACACACACACACACACACACACACACACACTTTTGTTTACAACCTCACGTCTGTCTGTTTTCCTAACACGAGGAGATTCTGCAGCGACACCTACCGACGAAACTCCTGATCTCCACCCTGACTGACTCGGTTCAAAGGTCCAGATCCATTCAGAGCTTGGCACAAATGAAGGTTTGCAGCCTTCAGGCAGACCCAGAACCTGCTGGAGGGTCTACATAGTCCAGACAGGGGGGTCCAATCACGGCCAGCGGTCAGATTCCATGTAGCCCAAAGCTTCATGTTTCTAATATATTATTTATGGCCTGCTAGGATTGTCAGATTCTGTGTGGCTGGAGGATTTGGCTTGGCTTTGGCGTTCGAACGCTCTAAAAGTGAACCTCTGAGGGCGTAAACTGCTGCTGTACCTGTAGATGTGACCCAAAATATTACTTTCTGCTTTCAGTGAACATGAGGTGAAGATTTGTATCAAATTCATGCAAGTTTTAACGTGTTCCATACAGCTTATTCTGTGTTATCTGACTCCAGATGTGACCTGGTTTCTTCACATCTTCACATCTGTCAAATCTGGCCCTCTTTGAAAAGAAGTTTGGACGCCCCCTGACGTCGCCCATCTAGCCTGGGAACACCTCGGGATCCTCCAGGAGAGACAAACAAGCATTCACGCTCACATTAACAATGAATAACTCCAACAATGCAGAGTCACCAATAAACCTGCATGTCTTCGGCCTGTGGGAGAAGCCACGCAGACATGGACAGAGCATGCGAACTCCAGTTAAAAGTCGATCATTGCCATCTTACTTTAAGGCTCCGTACAAATGACAGAAAAATGTAACGTTAGAAATTTTATTATTTAACAGCAGTGACACGCTGAATCACAAAAACATGATACAGAAATACTTTTTTATCTTGAAGTGCTTGTGTTGGAGAATGAACTCATCAATATATATATTATATATTCTCTCTGTCTGCCTCTCAGTATAACATTAACGCTTTACAATTAAATAAAATTCAGTATACAAACACTTTTCTCACAGACACAACAATATGTGTGTTTTCCCTTTCAGTCCATGGCCTTATCATTCCAGGCCCTTGATTTTCTTTTTGCCAGTTCCATCCAGGACGGCTGGCTGCTGTCGGACATGGACTGCAAAGCTGACGGCATCGTGGGCGACGACGACGAGGGCAATGAAGACGATGGCGTATTTTTCAGCAGCCATTTGTCCTCACGGGGCCTGTCTGGAATCTTGGTGGGGCTTGACTCTGAAAGAAAAAACCAGTGCGTCATGTTTCTGCACGCGGAGATACTGACTGTCTGACTGAATGAGTGTCAACACACCTGCTGGTTTCAGCCCTGGTCTTCCTTCTGGTTGTGTGTCTTTGCTTAGAGGCGTGGTTTTGGCTGTGGCGGCGGATTCACCTGATGTCTGGGCTTCTGTTCGAGCTTTCTTCACCTCTACCTGAGGAAAACTGTGAGTTAGATCATCGGCTCAGTCTAAAAAACACTAAGTTAACTAAAGAACAAGTCTAATTATTTTCATATTTCATTAATTGTAAACAAATCCAATGAAAAGACCCAAACCAACATGGAATCGAGCCTGACGTAGTCTTTGCACCATAGATCCCCCGTATACGTAACATATAGTTCCCAGCTCTTTTAAGAAATGACTGAGCCTTTTTTAAAACATAAATATCAGGGATTAGGGTTGCAAAGGGGTGGAAAGTGTCTGGGAAATTTCTGTTAACTTTCTGGAATATTTTCCATGGGAAGTTAAACTGAGGATTTTTGGAAATATTCCAAATCAGAAATATAGTGAAGTTCCCTGTTAAAGAGCCAGCCTTCAATTTTGTAAATTCCTGGTTTATTCCCATGAAATGTTTCCAACTTAGAAAATTCCTGGAATTTTTCAGCCCTGTCAGTGAACCAATGTTTATAAGAAACAGAGTGCCTCGGACAGGGTGTTGAGAAACTGACTATACACTCTTGGGTTATTAATTTTCATTGGATTTGTTGACGATAAGATCCAGAATATCAGCAGCCTTAGGCGGTAACAGATTTACAGTCAAACATGGTATGAAAGACAGTTACTAAAAAGTACCACAAACCCCCTTGTTTCCAGGTGGAGTGGTCCACTCTGCCCTTTTCTCCAAAAAAGCAGCCTTCCCGCTTACTGACCCGGCCCAAACGGCCCCTCTTCCTGACAGAGATCCACCGTCCTTTTCCTGCACTACGCTCGGTTCCCTTTCCCCTTTTGCCAAGGCATAAACTGGAGGAGGAGCTCGAGCTGATGATGTGGTGGAAACTGAAGTTGTGGGCTTGAGCTGGGTGGCAGGGGGAACACCTCGATTGCTCCAGGGTGGTTGCTGCTGGCCCGAGGAAAGATAAGATTGTGCAAGAGACTGTGGGACACTCCCTTGTGCAAACTGAGGCGAGGCCTCTGTTTGTACAGAAGACTGCAAGGGAGGCTGGGTTGTCCATCGGTTAGTCTGCATGGACGCAGACTGTGAGGCGGACTGAGGTGTATTTGGATGTGACTGGAGTTCATTGGTTTGTTTTGATGTCTGTGGTTCTCTAGAGGTGTTTGACTGAACAGGAGATGCCGTTGACTTCTGTTGCATTGCTATAAGCAACGGTTTGACAGTCTGTGCTGGACTTCTACTTTGCACTGTTTCTGCTTTGACTACATCAATGGATGCTTGATTTGCAGTCTCTACTGGTGTTGTACCTTTTACAGTCACCGTCTCTGTTTGATTCGTCGTCTGCGCTTGCGCTTGAGGTCGAGTCACTGTCTGCACGCCTGTAAAATCTCTGGGTAATCTTCTAGCAAGAAGCTGTTGGAGGCTTCTGGTCTTTTCCATCGCCAAGCTCATCCAGGACACGTCAGGTGGGGTCGATTGTGGGGCAGGTGTGGGCTCCTGAGGCGCTGTGAGGGAAGCTTCAACTTCTTTAGGGTTCGTGGAGGTTGTTTGGGGTTCTGCTGGCATGACGGGAGGAAGACAAATCGATGGCGGGTTATGCTTGACTGGAAGGGAGAAGCTAGATGGGGCTGGATCTAAGGAGTGAGACAGTTCAGTTAGACAATCTTTGCAGCTCTGTTTAAGTCCAAAGTTCCCATGTAATCAGTAGAAATCTTATCATCTGTGCAATGTTTAACCCTTTAGCAAACTCAAGTAACACAGCATGTAAGATGATTTGACTCACCTGACTGTCGCAGGTCTCCAGAGGTGGACGTTGTACCAAAGATGTTTGTTGACAGTTTTTTACACGTGAAGCTGGCACTATCATTTGTTTCCTGTCTTTTCTGTTTGTCACATGGCTCCTCACTCGCCGGGGGCTTTGAGTTAAGGTTAGAGGAGACGTCGGGACGAAATTTCATCGATTGAGACGTGGAGCGCAGTTTAATACCAAACGCCCTCTTCCCTTCGTCCTCCTCGACCTCCTGCGCTTCTGCCGCCTCTTCCACCTTGTGGCTGCTCTCCACCTCCTTGACAGCGCCTGTATCTGTGGTTATATTTTTAGACGGCGTCACTGATTCCACCTTTGTGAGGCTGTCCTTCCTGTCCCATGGAAGACCTGAACTTTTGGCTGGAGCTCCATCTTGTCTAAGTCTTCCCACAGCGACAGAGGGCCCTCTTGGCTCTGGCTTTTCCCTGAAGCTTGCAAAGGGTTTATCCTCCAGTTTGTGCCTGGCTTCAGTCTGTTCAAGCACTCCCACAAAACTGCCCGATCGGGGTCTTTCTCCATCTTGGTTTTTGGCAGTGGTGATGGGGGAATAGAAGGATCCAGATCCCGGGGTGGGTCTTCTTATTCCTCTTGTGTTTTCCGTCTCAACTTGAACCTGCTGATGAACACCTGAGCCAAAGGCAGAGGAAACTTCAGCAGTTTTTCTCTTGTCATGGGACATTACTTGTATCTCAAACCCCTCCTCTCGTTTGTCCTGCAGTTCTGATGGTATATAAGACGAGTGTGGCCGCTCACTGGACAATACATCAGCCGCTCTGTGGGGCTTAACTCTAAGTACAGAGGACACTCTCCCAGGAAGAGCCTGGTCCTGTTGGGGAAAAGTTAGGCTGAATGATTTGGATGCTGCCTCTGGAGTGATTGGTTCCACATCTGGGGATTTTGAAGGAAGGTGCTGGGATGTAATAGGAGCGGCGGCCTCTACTTGTTCTGTTTCTAATGCCACCTCCTCTTGAGTAATAAGCTGCTGCTCTTCTACTTTCACAGACTCATTGTGGTCGATGTTGTTCAGGACATCTGAGAGAGACTTAGAGTCGGTCTGTGAACAAAGAGATAGAAAAAAGTAAACAAACAATACACAACAACATATAAGGTGAAAAATAAGTACGACCGCTCACTGTAGCGAGTCTCCTCTTGGTGCTGGCTCTCTGGTTTTTCGGCTTGACAGACATCCGGTGGCGTGCAGCAGAGGTATCCAGGCAGGGGGTGAACTGAGCTGGAGAGCTGAAGTCCAGCGGGAGCTCAACAACAGAAGAATTGGAGGAGAGAGAAGGAGGCGAAGGATGGGAGGGAATCAGGGGCAGAGGTTTGGTAGGTGCAGGTTTGGGGACAGGTGAGAGTGGACGGGTCTGAAAAGAAATGACAGTCATAAAAAAACAAGGACCATCTCCTGACTTTACAGGATAACCTGAACATGAACTCATCGTTCAAACATTCATTTCCATTAACATGGGTGCACATGGATTGCACTTATATAGCACCTTTCTAGTCTTCTGACCACTTTTACACTACATATCTCATCCACCCATTCACACACTTTCATACACCGATGGCATTAGCTGCCATGCAAGGTGCCAACTGTTTTTCAGTTTAACACACCGATGGCGCAGCCTTGAGGTTCAGTATCTTACCCAAGGACACTCCGACATGCCGACCGGAGGGGATCGTACCGCCGATCGTCTGATTCTCTGTTGCACTGACTGCTGCACACTGTTATTGTCACTTTGGACTAATTTGCACGACCTCTGCTAATGCTGTGATCTTCACTCAGTGTCTACAGCCTCAGTTAGCTTTATATCATTTTTATCTCTCTGTATGTCTGTTTCTTATGTATATATGTATGTTTTATATTTGTAAAAATCTTAGCACAGGCTTCATTTCTTGTACACATGTACTACGCACATATTTAACTTCTTTGCACGGGTTTAATTTAAATGATCTTAATGCATGCCTACTGTATGTTTACTGTTTCTCATGCTGATACTGGATGCTTGAATTTCCCTCGGGAGCAATAAAGTATCTATCTATCTAGTGTACGACCCGCTCTACGTCCTGAGCCACAGCCACCCCATAGTCCCCAACAAATGCAATGTTTACTACGTAACTGTTTTTTTTTTTTTTTTTTGGCCTTTTATGCCTTTATTGATAGTACAGCTGAAGATAGACAGGAAGCAGAGAAAGGCAGTAAATTAGCCGTCCAATGCGGGATTTCAACCAGCTGCAGCGAGGACTATAGCCTCCACACACGGGGCGGCCGTTCAACCCACTACACTACCGACCGCCCCTACTACGTAACTGTTACATATGACATATATTTGTGACCTGCTTTTTAAGTAAAAAAAATGGAGTAAATGAGTTTGGTTGGGGCTGAGTGCTGCATCTTGAACCCCCAAGAAATTTGGATTTGCAAAATATCAATAAGTTCGTTCTAAGGATTCATAGGCAAGATGTGTGTGAGGATGCTACCTCCTCCTCACTTCCTGTCCCTGCTGATCTAAAAGGGCTCCAGGTGACGTTGGTATTTGGAAGTACTCGTAAACTGAACCCAAACCGATCAAACAGGCAGATGTGTGACCGTGTATCATGTGAGCAGGTTAATAAATCACCTTGGTGAGGGTTCCCTGGGTTGTGACGTCACCTCTGGAGACCTCAGTGGGGCTACGAGGAAGTCCGTCGTCCTCGGAGTGGCTTTCATCCTCTGGTCGTTTGGTGGGCAGAACCATAGGCGGTGGCCCGAAATGCAACTTCTGCAGCTGAAGCTTCGTCTGTAAAACCACAGCACAAGTGTTTTGTTGTGAAAAGAACTACTTTTACAAAAGGCCAAACAAAACACGTAGAATAAAAGAGGCTGTACCTGCAGAGCTTTAATCTTGCTGTGCACATTCTCCTGGGATAAGACTCTGGCTGGATCAGCGTCTGTCAGGACCTGATCAGCCAGAAAAATGCTGTCATGGGACAATGCCCGTGATCCCATCATCCCCTGGGAGCATCTGTGGGGAAAAAACAGAACGCAAAGACTCGAAGTCAGAACAGAAACAGAGCTGTAAAGCAAACATTCACAACTTTAAAAGACACTCACGCCAAGTCTTCCTCTGATCCGAGGTCCTTCTCTGCTGTGATGTCACTGGCTGACTGACTGAGTTTGGCGTCTTCCTCTCCACCTGCTCTCTTACTCCTCCCGAAGAGACGAGTTTTCAGAGACTTGAACTTGGACTTTTTACGTCCTGACAGAGATTGAGATGGAGACGGATCCAGGTCACAGCAGCTCACACACACACACTCACACACACACACACACACACACACACACACACACACACGAGCAGGTCTCACAGTCTCCTCTCTGATGATCTTTAAATCACACATATGTCGACTCGTGTTGCAGATTATGATCAATCATTGACAAGAGATGATCCTCGGGTTGTGCTAGTCACGTGTTTGGATGGAATGCTGACGAAGTCCTTCATTTATTAGCTCATTAGCCTTTTTGTACTCTAAAACAAACTGCATGTCAGATAATCTCACCTGGAATGTCCTCAGTGCTTTCTTCTGCATCTCCATAGAAAGACTCCATCGATGCACAGAAGAACTGTGGAGCAGACAGAAAAGTGTGTGATGTAAAGAAGCAACAAAGATCTTTAGAGGCTGTTGTCACAGACTGGAGGGCGTCTAACGTGGTGTGATTCTCTCTTCTCTGCACTTGAAGCATATGTGCAGAGCCTCAGGTGCGGTGCTCGTGTGATAGCCTGAAGAAGTCACTCTGGACTCGAGGTCCAAAGGTTTATTGGCACGATCAAGGAAGGCACAATGCTTTATAATAGCTCGGTAGTTAGGTGGGGCGTGCTGATCAATCAAGAAGCTTTTTACAAGAGGACACAGTAGAAAACACATGAAATGCAGCGTCATCAAGAAAAAACACACCATGTAGGTTACAGAGGAGGTGTTAGGACTTCTATTATTACACCGCAGCGGTAAGGGTGTGCATGAATATCACGCTGTCACAAAGCAGTGCAGCCTCTCAGGCAGGTTTTTACTAATGCAACACCTGAGTGACAAACATCAGGACCGTTTGTGTCCAGACTTTACTCTGCACCCTGCCCGGCAGCTGGTGCAGCATTTTCTGTGAATCACACAGCTCCTCCTGTGCAGCCAAGGAGCTGTTGTCAACAGAGCACGACCGCGCACAGCATGGGTGCCTGATAAGACAAGATGTTCCAGGTTCTGGATAAAGTCCACTCTGCACCTCTTACATCAGCCCCAGCCTGCTCTCAGAGTGCAAACACAACACAACCTAGAGCTGAACGACAACAAAAAGTTGCATGTGCCGTCAGGTTTGATTTGCACAACATTTGAACCTCTTGCCTCACGCACACTTTTGTCTGTGGATTTATAAGCAGCACAGCTCTGAATGAAGCCGCTCGTGAATCAGGCCGCACCTCAAGAGTTTTGTCATCCGCCGAGCCGAGCCGTGCAGCCCCAGAAACAGAAACACGGGATAATCCTGTGGATTATTGACATTGCAGAGATTGAGATCCTTTGTAAGATTTCACAACACCATAATCCACAACAACAGCAGCTTAAAGGCACAAAATTCACCTGACGTCCACATACTTCTCCCTGTGAAAACCTGTCAAACACACACACACACATTCACACACTGTGTGCTGCAGAAATGAGTGAACTTACCCAGCGTCTAACAGCAGCACCTCTGCTCCTCTTCCCCCCTCTCTTTGTCCTCCTCTCTAAGCCGACTCGTCCCGGTCTTAATGTTTGAACCTCAGGCTTGTGTCGTCCACATCTGCAGACGGAGGGAAGGGGAGAGGAAAGCAGAGAGAGAGAGAGAGAGAGAGAGAGAGAGGACACTTCATGAAAGGCAAAGCAAATGCACAAAGAGAAAAGAGGACAGAGGAGAATGAGAGAGAATGAGAGAGAGAGAGAGAGAGAGAGAGAGAGAGAGAGAGAGAGAGAGAGAGAGAGAGAGAGAGAGAGAGAGAGAGAGAGAGAGAGAGAGAGAGAGAGATATACTCTATTACATTAGTGGCACACTGTGGCCCTCTGCGCTAAGCTCCTTATAAAACGCTAACCTGATTTTAGGCCCAGAAATGAGAGTAGAGGGGAAAAAAAATAAAGCTCCAGTTGGAAAGAGGACAGGCGCTCACAGAGCTGTTTACACATTTACACCTGCTGGGCGATCACAGAGGGGCGGCCATGTGTGTGTGTGTGTGTGTGTGTGTGTGTGTGTGTGTGTGTGTGTGTGTGTGTGTGTGTGTGTGTGTGTGTGTGTGTGTGTGTGTGAGAGAGAGTGTGAGTCTTAGAAAGTTAAAAATTACAAAAAATAAACACTAACCAGGAATTTGCCAACTCCCACCCCATGCTGGGATCCAGAGTTCAAATCCAAATGAACCAGACTTGCAGCCGAAATACGTCCATCAAGTCATTTAACATGCATTAAATGGGCCCCTGTGGTTGACCTTTGGTTGCATGTTTCCTCTGAATCTCCACTGTAAAAACAAAAAGATACAAAGATCTAAAATCTTGAAGCCGTGTTGGGGAAAGGCAGAGAACAACTTTGTGCACATTCACACAGGATTCAGAGATGGAAGCACAATCTAGGCCACTGGGCTACAATCAGTGAGAGGGAGGGCGGCAGGAGGAACAAACCTTTGCATCCAGTTTTTTTATGTCTGGCTTCTTTTATCTTGAATATAAACTCAGACCACAGCGACAGAGCCCGGCACGCTGTTTGGTTTTATTCCCCCCATTTATGGATTTATTGTTTGTTAACTCCACACGAGGGACAATTCATGCAAAGCATGTGTGCGAGCTTATCTTATCTAATAATGTGATGGTAATGTGATGTGTGGTCTTACATGAAGGCTGCATGGACTCTCCTGCAGCCGCAGCCTTTGTCCTCTCTGTGATAAGGTTTATTACAGTTACGGTCATCTGCGCTTCATGTGCTTCTCTGACGGATTACAGCTTTTCTTCCTCACAGTGCATCCAGATTAAGGCCGATAGATAATCCGATCGCAGCGCTGTTTCACCTCTGTGCATTCATTCAAACTGTTTATCATGAACGCTGCTGCTCCAGGTTTTTATGTGCGTTGCAGTTTGCTCCATCTGTTCCAAACAGCAACAGAACTTCCTCTAACGTCCACTTGAGTCTGGCTCCAGAAGTGAGTCAGTCTCCATAAGTCCCCATGTCCAAATGTCCAACTTCACAGCAGAAATAAACATGTTTACAGCCTTGGTCTCTGTAGCTAATTTCCCCGTTCATGACAACTGTACTGAGGGTGAATTTATATACAACTCACCTGTTCACATTATATTAAGGCTTAAAGTTATGCAGGATTAAGAGCGTGGACGCTTTGATTGACAGGTGGGTTTGTTTGAGTAACCGGGCGTCATTCAGCCGCCTCAGGTCTGCGTCTATTTGTCTCACTGAATATAAAATAACTGGACAATCTCAAATCGAGTAATAAAACACAGCCAGAACTTTTTTTAAATTATAAAAGCATTTTTTAATATAATCTTAAAATGTTTCAATTTATTTTGCCACCAGGTGGTGACAGAACACCTGAAAAATCATCATCATCATCATCATCATCATCCTCCGTGCAGACGATCAGAAGAGTAAAAAAAGGTCATAGAAAAGAAAGACGAGTAAACTATATAAAAGTCCAACAACACGGCTGATGTGTCGTTTTGTTGTTGCTTTATAATGTTTTTGTGTGTTTGCTGTGAAAAATGTCTACGCTGGTCTCGTGGCACGGTCTGAGGTCATAGTCACAATATCCAACGGAGAATCGTCCCTGGAAGATAAAATGAGACTCAGCGTGTTGATTCAGAGACGAGCATCACAGGATGAATATTAATTAGTATGAAGCTCACCTTAGGCCTCTTAAAGTAATCCAGCCCTCTTCCTATCTTGATGATCCAACCATTGTTAAACCTGAAAACAGAGTGAAGAGTTGTAGAGAGGAGTACTAACGTGAAACATGATATCCTTCATATGTGAGCCGTACCTGATCTCCCTGTCATGTATCGTGGAGGAGTACTGCAGGTCCAGAGTCACTCCCTGAGCACTGAGACTGTCTTTAATCTCAGCCAGAGCGCCGTTCTGTTGGCCGCCGTCCGCCTGCAGGACGAGGCGAATGAACGGCGGTGAAGTGAACAGAAGAGGCCGCCGTGCGTTCACCGCGTTAGTGCGACCTCGTAACTTAAATAACCTACCTCGTCCTGCGTGGTGAGGAGGTGGATCTTTTTCACCTTGCAGGACGATTTCAGCAACATCTCGCAGAACCGCAGGAAGTTGTACAGCTGCAGTGGGCAGAGGTTTGTTTGACATGTTAGAGGGAGTCACTATAAAGTCATACGACAGGTAGCTCCGACTCAGCAACCTGATTGGTCAATTAGACTATTAGCACACCTGACTCATCACTATAAATAACTTTTAATAAATACATCTGACTTTTACATTTCAGCTTTTTGAAATGAATATTCTGGATTTTATGAAGCTGTTAGACCACCTCGTTAATACAGGTGTGTGCCTTGTTAATACAGGTGTGTGCCTCGTTAATACAGGTGTGTACCTCGTTAATACAGGTGTGTGCCTTGTTAATACAGGTGTGTGCCTCGTTAATACAGGTGTGTACCTCGTTAATACAGGCGTGTGCCTTGTTAATACAGGTGTGTACCTCGTTAATACAGGTGTGTGCCTTGTTAATACAGGTGTGTGCCTCGTTAATACAGGTGTGTGCCTCGTTAATACAGGTGTGTGCCTCGTTAATACAGGTGTGTGCCTCGTTAATACAGGTGTGTGCCTCGTTAATACAGGTGTGTGCCTCGTTAATACAGGTGTGTGCCTCGTTAATACAGGCGTGTGCCTCGTTAATACAGGTGTGTACCTCATTAATACACATGTGTGCCTCATTAATACAGGTGTGTACCTCATTAATACACATGTGTGCCTCATTAATACAGGTGTGTACCTCATTAATACAGGTGTGTCTAATAATAAAGAAGAAGAGTTCTCTCCAGCTTTACTTTGAATTCTTGTATCTAATTTAATTAAACAACTCATGTTTCATTAACGCAATATAATTAAGCAGGCCGCTCACAGAACTTTGCAATGCTGATTAATGCTGATTAATGATTATTCAGCTGACTAATATTGAGTTACAACCCTGGTAATTGATTGTAATGAATCCATTATGAGCACCACATATGAATCTAGCTTTACAGATATGAGGATGAGCTTCATTTCTAACATTGAACCTGATTAAACATGAATTATTTTAATAACAGAGATCTTACCTGGTGGATGTGCCGTATGTACGGATCTTCTACCCACACTTCTGTGAGTAAACCGCTGACGTACGGCTTGAACAGAGCCTCGTAGCTGTAACCTGTAGCATCCTCTGCTATTCTGATCTGCTCGTGGTATTTCCCATCTGACAGGAGAGGAAACAACAAGAGAGATACAGCTTACTTACACAACAGGACACAAGAATAAAAGAAGCAGAAGCTTTATTTAACCAAGAAAGGTCCCACTAAGATTAAAAACCTTTTTAAAGTCAGTTAAAGCAGATACAAAATAAACAGAAAGTATTATAACACACAGCAATGTAAATAATAAAAGTGAGGTATCAGCAAAATCAATCAAGCAACGACACGTCCATGATTCATCTTTAGGTCTTTAAAATAATTCAAATAAATCAGATCTTTTAGTTTTCGAACGTTCCTATCAGTCTGCGGGTGCTGTACGAACATTTGGAACAGACGAAATGTAAAAGTCTCTTGTGGTTCATCAAACTTCTGAGAAACAGAAGAACGCAGATGAGAGGACGAGAACAAACCGAAAATCACCTTGTACATGAAAATATAGCATTTAGCAAGTTTCATAACTTTTCCTTCAAGAGTGACCACTGAAGAATATTCTGTGATCTACTCTTGGCATTAGAAAACATCATGAGCTTGGTTTCATCAGCGTTAAGTTTCACTCGTTAGCGAGTGTTGACACACTGAGGTAAATAACTATGTCATCTGCATACAAACGGATATTTAAAAAGTCGTTAAACTGCAGATAGTCTAGGTGAAAATGCATTTGTTTTTAAGTTTTCAATGACGCTGTGTGGTTTGTAGAAATATCATTAATGGGCTTCCTATAGTTTCCAAAAGTAGATTGGGAGCCAGAGCTTTCAGCTATCGGGCTCCTCTTCTGTGGAACAAACTACCATTCTGGGTTCAGGAGGCAGACACGATCAACACCTTTAAGAGTAGACTTTAGACTTTCCTCTTTGATAGAGCTTATAGTTAGGGCTGGCTCAGGTCATCCCTGAGTTATGCTGCCATAGGATTAGACTGCCGGGGGACTTCATCTCCCCCCTCTGTCTCCGTCTGTCTCTTTCAGGGTTATGCCTAGTCAGGCACGGTATTGGTTGAAGATGCAGTCACATCTCCCTTTACTGAAAACTTCCACTGCTACTGTAATCATTTTATCAGTCATTGTGATTCATTGTCATTTTATCAGTCATTGTGATTCATTGTCATTTTATCAGTCATTGATTGAAAGGAGGAGAGGAAAGGAAAGGAGAGGAGAGGAGGGAGGAGAGGAAAGAAAAGGAGAGGAAAGAAAGGAGGAGAGGACCGGAAAGGAGAGGAACGGAAAGGAGAGGAGAGGAGAGGAGAGGAAAGGAGAGGAGAGGAAAGAAAAGGAGAGGAAAGGAGAGGAGAGGAGGAAAGGAGAGGAAAGGAAAGGAGAGGAGAGGAGAGGGAAGGAAAGGAGAGGAGAGGAGGGAGGAGAGGAAAGAAAAGGAGAGGAAAGGAAAGGAGAGGAACGGAAAGGAGAGGAACGGAAAGGAGAGGAACGGAAAGGAGAGGAGAGGAGAGGAGAGGAAAGGAGAGGAAAGGAGAGGAGAGGAAAGAAAAGGAGAGGAAAGGAGAGGAGAGGAGGAAAGGAGAGGAGAGGAGAGGAGAGGAGAGGAAAGGAGAGGAGGAAAGGAGAGGATGAGGAAAGAAAAGGAGAGGAAAGGAGAGGAGAGGAGAAGGAGAGGAGAGGAGAGGAGAGTAGAGGGAGGAGGAAAGGAGAGGAGAGGAAAGGAGAGTAGAGGAAAGAAAAGGATGAGGAAAGGAGAGGAGAGGAAAGAAAAGGAGAGGAAAGGAGAGGAGAGGAGGAAAGGAGAGGAGAGGAGAGGAGAGGAGGAAAGGAGGAAAAGGAGAGGAGAGAAAGGAGAGGAAAGGAGAGGGAGAGGAAAGGAAAAAGGAGAGGAAAGGAGAGGAAGGAGAGGAGAGAAAGAAAAGGAAGAGGAAAGGAGAGGAGAGGAGGAAGGAGAGGAGAGGAAAGGAGAGGAAAGGAGAGGAGAGGAAAGAAAAGGAGCGAGGAAAGGAGAGGAGGAAAGGGAGAGGAGAGGAAAGGGAGGAAGGAGAGGAGAGGAAAGAAAAGGAGAGGAAAGGAGAGGAGAGGAGGAAAGGAGAGGAAAGAAAAGGAGAGGAAAGGAGAGGAGGAAAGGAGAGGAGAGGAGAGGGAAGGAAAGGAGAGGAGGGAGGAGAGGAACGGAAAGGAGAGGAGAGGAAAGAAAAGGAGAGGAAAGGAGAGGAGAGGGGAAAGGAGAGGGAGGAGAGGAGAGGAGGGAAAGGAGGAAAGGAGAGGAGAGGAAAGGAGAGGAAAGGAGGAAGGAGAGGAGAGGAAGAAAAGGAGGGAAATGAGAGGAGAGGAGGAAAGGAGAGGAGAGGAAAGGAGAGGAAAGGAGAGGAGAGGAAAGAAAAGGAGAGGAAAGGAGAGGAGAGGAGGAAAGGAGAGGAGAGGAAAGGAGAGGAAAGGAGAGGAGAGAAAGAAAAGGAGAGGAAGGAGAGGAGAGGAGGAAAGGAGAGGAGAGGAAAGGAGAGGAGAGGAAAGAAAAGGAGAGGAAAGGGAGCGGAGAGGAGGAAAGGAGAGGAAAGAAAAGGGAGGAAGGAGAGGAAGGAAATGAGAGGAAAGGAGAGGGAAGGAAAGGAGAGGACAGGAGAGGAAAGGAAAGGAGAGGAAAGGAGAGGGAAGGAAAGGAGAGGAGGGAGGAGAGGAACGGAAAGGAGAGGAACGGAAAGGAGAGGAAAGGAGAGGAGAGGAGGAAAGGAGAGGAGAGGAGAGGAGAGGAGAGGAAAGGAGCCGTGATGCTTCCTTTACTGTCTCCTGTAACATAGGATACACTGGCCCAGCAGCCAGCTGCAGTTAACCAGCAGCCAATCAGCTGCCAGTAAAGTTTTTCCTCACTGGAACCGAGGGTCTAAGGACAGAGGGTGTCACTCCCTGTACAGATTGTAAAGCCCTCAGAGGAAAATGGACTTTGTGACTTTGGGCTGTACAAATAAAATCTGCTGTGACTTTATTTTTAAAATGAGCTGTAAATAAACCTGTTAACCCACAGAAGGTTAACCCGGCCCTGTGTTACCTTCCTTCATCTGGTTGACCTGAGCTTTGATCTGCTCTGCTCGGTCCATGTAACCCTTTATCTTGTCCCTGTAGTGACCTCTCTTGGAGTCCTCCTTCACAGCTGCTGCCAGGAGAGAGCAAACAGCCACAGGTTAGTGTCGGTGTCTTCATCATGTCCATGCTGTGTGCATGTCACCTCTGCAGCATGGAGACCTTTCAGCACGTCCATCAGCAGCTGGATGCCCTCCTGGTAGCAGACCAGAGCCTCCTGCAGGCGGCCGGCCTGGTCCAGCTCCACCGCCCGCTTCAGCACGGAGATGGCGGAGGCCTCCACCCCGGACACGTGGTTCTCTGTCATCGTTGTTGTTCTTCGAGCAAACTAAAACATGGTTTCCATGTTCGCACGCCTTCAGGAAGTCACTTCTAGGAGCAGAGGAGGGTGTGCCATGAAAATAACTCCCAAAGGAAACTTGATGCTGGAGCAAACTGCTTCGCTGAAACACACCGCTAAAAAAACATTTATCACATCTTTATTAAATATATATAAAGCGATTTTTTTTTTCACTGAGTAAAATCTAAATATAACTGTAGGAACCGTGTTGAAGCGACTTGTGTCACATCGGCGGCATTTTCAATGTAACTCCTTCCGGGGCTTACTTCCATGGAGGAGACCAGATTGGTCGTAACACCAGCGCGAGGAAAACGATTTAAATATTCAGCCTGTTTGTTTGTTTAACGGTCTGTTAACGGTCGGTTAACGGTCGCTTAACGGTCGGTTAACTGTCGCTTAACGGTCGGTTAACTGTCGCTTAACGGTCGGTAACGGTCGAGTCGCGCGCTCATTCAGCCGTTAGCGCGGCTGTCACCTTGGCGCGTGACCGGGACATTTAAAACATGTCGGGCGTCTGCCGGTCCGTGTCAGCCAAGGTAAGAAGAGTCACCTGTCCGACACGAGCACAGGTGTTTGAATCCAACAACTGTGAAGGAAAGGAGAGGAGAGGAGAGGAGAGAAAAGGAAAGGAGGAGAGGAGAGGAGAGGAAAGGAAAGGAGAGGAGAGAAAGGAAAGGAGGAGAGGAGAGGAAAGGAAAGGAGAGGAGAGAAAGGAAAGGAAAGAAAAGAAAAGGAAAGGAAAGGAGCCGCAATAAAGGAGAGGAGATGAAAGGAAAGGAGAGGAAAGAAAAGGAACGGGAGAGGAGAGGAGGAGAAGAGGAAGGAGAGGAAAGGACAAGGAGAGAAGAGGAAAGAAAAGGGAGAGAAGAGGAGGAGAAGGAATGGAAAGGAGAGGAGAGGAAAGGAAAGGAGAGGGAAAGGAGAGGAGAGAGAGAAGAAGAGGAAAGGAAAGGAGAGGAGGAGGAAAGGAGAGGAAAGAGAGAAGAGGAAAGGAGAGGAAAGGAAAGGAGAGAAGAGGAAAGAAAAGGAGAGAAGAGGAAAGGAGAGAAGAGGAAAGGAAAGGAGAGGAGAGGAAAGGAGAGGAGAGGAAAGGAAAGGAGAGAAGAGGAAAGGAGAGGAAAGGAGAGAGAAGAGGAAAGGAGAGGAGAGGAAAGGAAAGGAGAGAAGAGGAATGGAAAGGAGAGGAGAGGAAAGGAGAGGAGAGGAAAGGAGAGGAGAGGAAAGGAGAGAAGAGGAAAGGAGAGGAAAGGAAAGGAGAGGAGAGAGGAAAGAAAGGAGAGAAGAGGAATGGAAAGGCGGAGAGAGGAAGGACGAGAGAAGAGGAAAGGAGAGGAGAGGAAGAGAGGAGAGGAGAGGAAGAAAGGAGAGGAGAGGAATGGAAAGGAGAGGAGAGGAAAGGAAAGGAGAGAAGAGGAATGGAAAGGAGAGGAGAGGAAAGGAAAGGAGAGAAGAGGAAAGGAGAGGAAAGGAAAGGAGAGGAGAGGAAAGGAAAGGAGAGAAGAGGAAAGGAAAGGAGAGAAGAGGAATGGAAAGGAGAGGAAAGGAAAGGAGAGAAGAGGAAAGGAGAGGAGAGGAAAGAAAAGGAGAGGAGAGGAAAGAAAAGGAGAGGAGAGGAAAGGAGAGGAGAGGAGAGGAAAGGAAAGGAGAGGAGGAGGAGAGGAAAGAAAAGGAGAGGAAAGAAAAGGAGGAGAGGGAAGGAAAGGAGAGGAGAGGAGGGAGGAGAGGAAAGAAAAGGAGAGGAGAGGAGAGGAAAGGAAAGGAGAGGAGAGGAGGGAGGAGAGGAAAGAAAAGGAGGAGATGAAAGGAAAGGAGAGGGAAGGAAAGGAGAGGAGAGGAAAGGAGAGGAGAGGAGAGGAAAGGAGAGGAGAGGAAAGAAAAGGAGAGGAAAGGAGAGGAGAGGAGGAAAGGAGAGGAGAGGAGGAAAGGAGAGGAGAGGAGAGGAAAGGAGAGGAGAGGAAAGAAAAGGAGAGGAAAGGAGAGGAGAGGAGGAAAGGAGAGGAGAGGAGAGGAGAGGAGAGGAGAGGAGAGGAAAGGAGCCGTGATGCTTCCTTTACTGTCTCCTGTAACATAGGATACACTGGCCCAGCAGCCAGCTGCAGTTAACCAGCAGCCAATCAGCTGCCAGTACAGGTTCACCTGAGTACAGGTGTGCACAGTGTCCAGACCGTGACGACCGTAGACGTCCTCATCTTGCTGAGTGTTGTTTTGTCCAATAATCACTGTCTAACTCCGCCTGCATCATGAAGTACACATTCATACTTTATGGTCCTCACACACACACACACACACACAACACAGCAGAGTCTCAGATGTTGCTGTTTGTGTTCACAGATCCTGACAGAGGCTCTTCTCTGCCCGTGGTTTGTGTCGGCACGGAGCAAATTTACCAAAGCAAGAATCCCACGAGAGGTGAGAATCCCAGGCAGCCTCACCTTCAGCTTCACCTTCAGCTTCAGCTTCACCTTCAGCTTCAGCTTCACCTTCACCATGCCTGTGCAAGGATGAGCTCTCTGTCTTTACTGTACATCGTGCTCACTGTTTGTCTTCACAGCTGTTTGTCGAGCGATCGAAAGAACACGAGAAGTACGGAGGCGACCCGGACCAGCCTCACAAACTGCACATAGTGACGCGAGTTAAAAGTGTGATGCGGAGGCCGCACTGGGAGAGAGAGATGGTGAAACACCTCGGCCTGCAGAAGGTCAGGCTCAGTCTGAAGCCCAACAAACGATTGGTTAACTGCTGCGTGCTCTTTATACTCTGTCGTCTTTGTGACTCTGCGTCCTCTCTATTTTCAGGCACACACACCTGTCATCCACAAAAACACACCTGCAGTCAATAACCAACTGAAATTTGTCAAGCACCTTGTGAGGTAAGCCTGCTGTGCAAACTTAAAGAGGATTCTTCAGTCAGTAAATGTTAAAGCTGTCTGTGCTTCGTTCAGGATCCAGCCTCTGAAGACTCCCTACGGACTCCCTGCTGAACAGGACATGGCCGACAGCTACATCAACAGCAACGGAGAGCTGATCGTGCACCGCCTCCTCCAACCTTTAGACCCAAAGGCGCTCAAATCGTAGCTCCGCGTTCAGTCATGAGTTCAGTTATTCATGCGACATGAAGAAAATCCTGCAGCTCCACGGAGGAGACGCTGTGGCAGCAGCTGGACTCGAATGGATCCTGATGTGTTGTGTGTTTGACTTTATTACATGTTCCTCAGTAAACCTGTTTATTAAAAAAACATGAATTACATCCTTTGCACTTGTTTTTTGTAGTCCGTCTCTATTGTAGTTTTATCACAGGTCACGTCAACATCTGCTGTCCTTGTGGACTCCTTTGACCTCATGACGTTTTCCATCAAGGTGAAGGACAAGTGTTTAGGAAAGGACACAGGAGATCATATTTTGGACTATTACTGTCACGTTAAAAGGCCCTACACCCCCACTTATGTTTTAAACAAATAATGCAGTCTTAACCCTCCTGCCTCTTACTTTAGTGTTCCCGGTCTGTTTCACTGTAACTGCTCTTAAGGTAAAATGACATTTGTCTCAGACTGGACTGAAACTGTTCTGTTGGACTTTGGCTTTCCATCATAGACCCAGTGTCCCGGGGGGATGAAGACCAGAGCGAGTGTCCACTTTTGGACTGGAATGTCTCCTCAGGTGCCTGCTCAGTCTCCTCAAAGTCTGGATAAAAAACTGTGTTGTCTTCCACTTCCGAGACCTCCTCCTCTATCTCTGGTTCGATTCCAGTGCCCTCTTCATCATGTCCACTAACCCGGGCCAGAACCGCTTCGACAGAGAACCGCTTGGTCAGTCGCCTACTCATTGTGCTCAGAGTAAAAGGCAAACATCAAGCTATATACGGTTGTGTTCAAAATAATAGCAGTCCCACAAATCACAGTTTTTGTTAGAATTTCAGCTTCTACACTGCAAGTAAGTTTCTCGAAGGTTTAGTAAAGGTCAGCAGACCAAACAGGCATGACGTGCATGAAAAAAAGTGCAGAAAATGATAGGCTGTGTAAAATGGCAGCCAAAACCAGAAGGGCGAGGAAGACAAAGAAAAACTAATAATCGAATGGATCGGAGAATAACCAAAATGGCAAAGGCTCGGCCAATGATCAGCCCAAACTTGCCTGTGAGTACTGTAACAATCAGACAGCGTCTATGTGAAGCCAAGCTACCAACAAGAAGCCCTCACAAAGTCCCATTGTTAAAAAAAAATAACACACTGACTGGCTTAAAAAGAAATGGCGTAATATTTTGTGGACTGATGGCAGTGAGATTGTTCTTTTTGGGTCTAAGGGCCACAGACAGTTTGTCAGACCTGCAAACACTGAATTCAAGCCACAGTACACAGTGAAGACGGCGAAGCATCATGATATGGGGATGTTTCTTGTACTATGGTGTTGGTCTTATTTATCGCATACCAGGGATCATGGATCAGTTTGAGTACATCAGAATACTGGAAGAAGTCATGTTGCCGTATGCTGAAGAGGAAATGCCCTTGAAATGGGTGTTTCAACAAGATAAAGACCCAAACACACCAAATTCATGGTTCCAGACAAACAGAATTTAAGTACAAGCACAATCCCCAGGACCTTAATCCCATACAAAACTAAAAAATGCTGTTCATGAGGCAAAACCAATGTAGTACCATGGTTATGCAACTAAATATTAGTTTATGATTCTCAGGAAAGTTGAATCTTCAAGCATTTCTTAGTTTATACTGTACATTTGAGTTTGTAAAGAAAGATGTCAACACTTTTTAAAAAAAAACATATTTCTTGACTTTCTGTAAAGTATTATCAAATTCAATTACTTTCCAATTTTCTTGCTTTGAAATAGAATGTGCAGTGTCCCCAATGCAGTTGTGTTAATTTAAATACGATTTATTAGAAGAATTTTGAGGTTTGCTCACCTTTTTAAACACACTATTATTATGAACATAACTGTATACGAGGTCTGTGTGGGGTCACATAACAGACACCTGTCTAGTCTGTGTGAAGATATGAAACATGTATCAACACGTTTCATCAGAAAGTTGGTTCACGTGGGGGGACGACACATAACCGCGTGTACCCGCAAAAGACTTGTTCAGTCTGAAATGTGAGTGAGTTGGGGTGGTGTGTATGGGGATGTTTTCTGTCTGATGGATGAATATAGTCTGGATACTCGAACACCAGCTTTTCAAAGTGTATGTGACGTACGCCCGAGCCAACAGATTTACACTTAACATTGCATCATGGGAACTGTAGGATCCAGTGTTCTCACGTTAGAAACTAAAAGTCGGGATGTTGCTACATGAAACTTCACAGAAAAGTTACAAATCCACACCGTCACACATTTTTTATTTCTTTCATGTCAAACTCTTGCTACAAGGAAATGTCGTGTGAAAAGGTCTTTGATGCTTGGCACTCGTGCATCGTGGTTTCAGTATCAGACTTGCAGGGTTACAAAAGGAAAAGCACGAAACAAAACAAACTATCTTAAATGAGCGCGTCTGTAATCCAAGACACAAAATCAACAACGTAACAGAGACTGGAGCCGACACGTGATTGGTGACACACGTCGATCTTCAAACATAAAACACACAGACGATTCTTTAAATAAGGCAGAAACAAACCGGCTTCTACAGAAAGAGATGATACAATGATTTAATGAAGAAGTCACTGAGAGAGCGGAAGAAGAAAACCAAGGCGGGCTGTCTGCGAGACTTCCTGTGACTGAGGTAGCCCTGAGAGAGGAACCCAGACGACTGCCGGAGCTCTTCAGTCGTCTCCAGAGTCGGAGTCCGAGTCGTAACCTCGTCCTCTGATGGTTTTCTTCTCCACCTTTGTGAACTTTGAGCCCGACCTCTGCGTCACCGTCGGAGGCTCCATCAGGTTACCGCTGGAACGATGAAACAAAACAGTGTGACGTTAGATTCACCGCGTGTTTACGTCGGCGCGTTGCTGCGACTCTGTCCAGTCGAGGTCTCACCTGTAGTTGATGACATCGGCACAGCCGAGCCTCCACTCGAGCATCTCTGTGGGGAACTCGTCTGTGTTTCCGAGGTCGGTGAATCCAACCACGTAGTCCTTCGTTTTGCCATCTAACAGCAAGGCCAGCGTGGGGATGACTTTAATCCGCAGCCTCTCCGTCAGGAACGGAGCCTTCTCCACGTTCAGTTTGATGAACTTGGTCTCAACGTGCTTCTTCGCCAAGATGGCCAAGTGTTTGTCGAGGATCTTACATCTGCACGAAGGAGAGACAGAGTCAGCACACAGCAGCTACTGTGATTAAGAAACAAAAGGTTCCTTCAGGGAACCTCGAAGTGGACAGAAATCAATCAAAGCTCACCTGAACGTGGAATTTTTGTAGAAGTGGCAGACGACGTTCTTGCTGTCCTTGACCTCGCCGAAGAAGTCTTTCTCACTTGAGATTTCTCTGTACTCTCCGTGACCTTTAGACAACCACTCCTTCAAAAAAAAAAAAAACAGAGTACAGACGAGCACAGTGAGAACACTTTGGGATGTTGGTCTCCTCCTCATATGTTTTCAGCGGGGGTCAGTGTCGTGGTGTAAACCGTCCCACATACCTGCTTCTGTTTCTGGGCTTTCTTCAGCGCCTCTAATCGTCTCTCCTTCAATCTTTCCAAATCGTCTTCCTCCATCTCGTTCAGTTTGCTCAGCTGTGCATCCACCTTCTCCTCCACCAGCTTGGCCGAGTGCTCCAACGCCTTCGCTATGAGGTCCATCGCTTGGCTGGCCATGATGCTCGGTGTGTGAAGACTCTGAATCTGAGGACGTAGAAGGACAGAGCACGCACCGACGATCAGAACCTCAGCTTAGATAAACATAGAAGTTCAGGTCTGTTTTCAGAGGATCACATCGTGTCTGCATCGATAACCAGCTCATCCAAAACACCGATTCTGGATCATTGCACCGTCCACAGAGTGGACTTTTACATGTTACTGCTTAGCTGAGGGTTTGACCCAGGATCGACTTGACTGACGGTTTATTTTCCAGGCGACGTAGAACAAGATCTGTGAAGTGTCTTCATCACACCGAAGAACACATGACAGTGTCTTACTATCTTTATACCTGTGGCCTGGAGAATTACGCAGTGCCACCTACTGTACCCACAGCAAAACATCATCTTTCTGCTCTTTATCACTCTGGATTTGGCTTCAGCCGGAGTAATCCGTTTGTGATGCGCTCAGGTGCGTCTCCGCTAGAGGCTACCGAGCGTCGCGAGAACGCACGAGATCTCGTGAATTCACGCATATTCACGTGATATTGTCGGCTGTAGTCTCTTTGACTCCGGCGATGGCATTCCCACGCCGCATCTTTTTTTCTGGTGTCATTCAATAAAAAGGATGTGAGGTGTCATCAACGATTTTGGACCTCCAGAATCAATTTCTCCTCATCCATGGTGTCGACGGAATGAAACTCGATCCGTGATGAACACAGAGTATTTTATTTTAAAATAAACCGGGTTTTATTTTGTATTTTGGAGTCGATTTCCTTCCCCACACAATCTGCTCTGTGCTGAATTTATGCGCCGTGCTTCGGCGTCCGTAAACAATAGAAGCCCTCTGCTACGGAAGCCCTAAAGGGTCATACATACATACATTTTATTCCACCCGTTTTCCCGTGATAACGAGATAATTAATTCAAGATCTCGAGAAAACAAAACGATAGTCTAGTGTATTAAATCAAGTGCGCCCGTATTACAGAATGTACGGTTAATGCATGTAGTCCATGATACGGAGCCAGCAAACCTGTTACCACTGTAAAATCTGTTTGATCCATAATTTCTGACAAAGGTTTGAACACTTGATCTCAGGACCATCCTGACTGTTCACTCACTCAGTATAAAGCATATTTACTGAATCATTTTGGAGAAATTCATCCTCAAAGTTCATTATTCTGAATTGAAAAAGGCATCATGTGCAATATTTACTTTATTTTATTTATTTATTTACTGTAAAATCTCTTGATCCATAATTTCTGACAAAGGTTGATACACTTTGGCTATCCTCACTCCAGTCCTGAGATCAATACGGGCGCACTTGATTCAATACACTAGACCAGGGGTCGGCAATTAGCGGCCCGCGGCCACAACTGGCTCGCCATCAATTATATCTGGCCCGCTAGATGATTTAATATATATATATATATATATATATATATATATATATATTATATATATATATATATATATATATTAAAATAATCTTTTAAACCTCATGTTTCCTGTCAAAATACAACAATTTCACAACATTTATTGAACAGTAGCTGATAAGTAACGTGACAGCAGCCAGAACATCCTCGCAGCCTCTTTACCTGACGCACAGGTCGGAACACTAATTGGCACGTGCGTGCGCTGTAACCTGTGGAAAGTAAAAGTGTCCTGTGTTTCCTCTTGTAACGGACAACGTGAACAAATGTGTTTCATTAAATGAAAAAAACAAAACCAAACCAGGTTCAAATATGAATGTGAATGCACATCAGCGGCAGATGTGCGCTGCTGTATACATTAGTTACGGCACGTTGCTAGGGCAGGTTGCCTGTTTCATGACAGACGCAGTGGGCGTAAACGAAATCCGCGAAGTAAGTTTTACAATTATCATACATGTTTTAAGGCCGTAAAACCCCTAACACACACTTTTATACACCTTATTACACGCATTTTGTACAGTACTCCCTTAATTAATCAGGACGCAGAACACACGTGCGGTTCTCACTCAGCCAATCAGGACGCAGAACTTTTCTTATGTTCCACGTCACGTTTTGTTAATGATTTATTGCTTTTGTTCATTAGGCGTGACGTCACGTGTGACGTCATGGACGTTGTGACTGCGCTGCCACTCTGACGTATCAACCCTGACAGCTGTTTGCGCCTGCGCACGCAGCTCCCTCGCCGTCTTTACGGTAACAGACAAAGCCATGGCAACGGCCTTGTTTAGCTCACGTTAGCCTAGCTGCGCTAACACACCTGTCCACGTGCTCACCTCGGTTCACCTGCCCACCTCACGTGCAGCTAGATCTAATTAACACACACACTTAGTTAGTTAGTTAGTTAGTTGGTTAGTTAGTTAGTTGGTTGGTTGAAGTGACGTCAGACAGCGCTACGGCTCAGGTTAGCATGCTAACGGGCTAACGGCTAACACCCGGACACGCAGACTACGTCATCAACAGGTGAGACAACAGCAGACGTCACAGTTGCGTCACGTTGCCCGTTAACCGTGAACACCTCTGACCGCCGTTAACCGGCCCGGTTACCTGATGAGGGGCTCGCGAGCTGCTCCGTCTGTGCGCGAGATGCAAACGGTTGAAGCGGATGTTACGTCACAGGTGGCCCGATGACGTCAGGCGGTATATACGTCTTCTTCTTCTTTGTCGTTTATTGGCAGTCTGCATCCTTAATGTCGCACTTAGCGCCACCTGCTGGACTGTCTTTGTTTCCTCTTCTGCTATATTTGATTCAACTTAATTTATTTATTCATTAATTTATAAAAACTAACAGTTCTTAAGGTTAGAGAGAGCAGCTGCATGAAAAACTAGAGATTAGAAGAAAAAGTAAAAAGCATCAAACTACAACAATGAAACAAATAATAAGAAACATTAAGACCTATAGGTACAAAGCAGAATTTAAGAACAGTTGCAGTGAAAGTGGATCAGACCTGTACAGTGAATAAGCACCAGAGATAAAAGTAAGTGATCAGGACATACAAACTCAGCAGTGAATGGCAGCGTAGGTAACAGCCCGGCTAAAGACGGATGTCTTCACTTGTTTTTCCCTCAGATCCATAGACAGGCTGTTCCACAGATGGAGGCCGCAGTAGCTAAAAGCCGCCTCACCAAACTTCTTTGTGGAGGTTCTGGGGACAACTAGGAGTCCAGATGCCGAGGATCTGAGGGACCTGCTTGGTACATACTTCTGTAGCATGTCACAAAGGTAGGTCGGTGCCAGGACATTCAGTGATTTAAAAACCACTAAGAGAATCTTAAAATCAATTCGGGTAACCAGTGCAGAGCTTTGAGACGAGAAATCTCACAGTGACTCTCCTCCCTTACTTCGATTTTCCACATTCTACTTAACTCTTGAAGTTATTCTCCACTGTTCCCGCCTTCCGCAGCTCTGTACTCATCTCTTCCTCTCTTTCATATCTAGAACACGCTGTAATCACATGCTCCACTGTCTCTCTCCACAGCTACACCGACCTGTTGGATGTTTTCCTGTTATATTAAGAGTGTTATTCAGTTTACTGTGCCCTGTTCTTAATCTGCTCATGGTCACCTGCTCTGCTCTGCTACCTCCACAACACCCCACCCCAGATACAGGAAATTATTTACTATTATTATTTACTTTTGCTATTTTGATATTTTATTATGTATAGTTTGTTCTTTATATTTTTATTCTTATGTTGTTGTTTATGGTCACTGTGTGTAATGCTGCTGCTGCACTGTAATTTCCCAGCTTGCGATAAATAAAGTATATCTATCTATCTATCTATCTATCTATCTATCTATCTATCTATCTATCTATCTATCTATCTATCCTGCTACACTTTGTACTTTATATAAATGTCTTCCCCTTTTCCTGCTTCTTCCAATGTTGTTTCCATTGATTGATTATTTCTTTCCATATTAAACTTTTCCCTTCTGCTTTCACTTTCATTTCCACCTCCTCTTTCTTTGCTGCCTCCTTTGCAGTTTTATCTGCTTCTTCGTTCCCTTGTTAGTTGAGCTGGTACCCACATGGACGTTATTTCCCTCCCCTGCTGTGCTAATCTGGATGTTTGAACAGTATTTCATATCATATTTCCTGATGTTTTTGCTGCTCTATTTTTAATGCTCAAGAGTGATGAAAATGCACATAGCTGCACCGCATATATGCTTAAATGGTGTGTCCTCTTGACACACATTGATGTCAAGTAAGGGGCCACAAAATATCGTCCAGCAAGTGGCCGCGAGTTTCACAGTGTAAACGTAGAACAGGGAGGGACCCTGAAAGTGAAAGTGTTTGTTCAGACTCCATGTTGAGGTCGCAGAGCAGAAGGAGGAGAAGTGAAGGCTGAGGCAGGGTGAGTGTTAATCCAACATTTGATTTATTACATTATTTTATTATTGGCTCAACACAAACTGCTTCATTTCTCCGACTCGCCGGTGTTTCGGTTCAACGAGTGACCGTGTTAACTGGTTATCAGGACTTTAAAAAGAAAATGCTTTTTTCCTTCCTCAGTGTGGCCCTAATACTCTGTCGGATAAAATACACATCCCATATAAATATAAATACACAAAGTGTAACATTATGTTCCTTTATTGAATAAGGATCAATGAAAACAGGTGAACCAGCAGCTCCTTTCAAACCTGAATCACACAGTGACTCTACAAGACAGAAAGCACAGAATCAAAGCATATTATACAACACAAGGAGAAACACACATTCAAAGGTCTGTGTGTAATACACCCCGCATGTCTGCACAGCACTGTCCCCCCAAATCATGTCCGTGCCTGGACATGTCCCCTGCACTTGTCCAACAGTGTCAAACTGTGAGGGACAGCTTCCTGAGTGACTTCCTGTCCACAGAACAGGGAGGGACCCTGAAAGTGAAAGTGTTTGTTCAGACTCCATGTTGAGGTCGCAGAGCAGAAGGAGGAGAAGTGAAGGCTGAGGCAGGGTGAGTGTTAATCCAACATTTGATTTATTACATTATTTTATTATTGGCTCAACACAAACTACTTCATTTCTCCGACTCGCCGGTGTTTCGGTTCAACGAGTGACCGTGTTAGCTGGTGCCCGTCAGTGTGACGCAGTTTCAAACACGTAGCTGTCGTCGTGAATGCCTCTAGTTTGTCCTCGTCTACGTCCTCAGTGTGTTTTCAGAGACGGTGAAGAAACTTGTGAACATTGTGACACTAAAAAGATTTTTCACAGCGACCAATCAGAGAAATTCAACTTTGATCGACACCCGTCTGTCTCAGCAGCAGCAGCAGCAACTCTCGCGAGATCTGGCAACGCAGTTATGAATTCAGTTCAGTCGAGTTTTATTGGAAAATAATCAATATTACCAAAGAGTCACAAATAATACAACTCATTAACGAGATGAGGAAATAAAACCCAATTCATTAAGTTCAATAACATAGATATTATCCTGTGTGTGTGTGTGTGTGTGTGTGTGTGTGTGTGTGTGTGTTTCCAGCTGTTTGGGGATACAGTCAGATGTAGATGGCAGAGTGTTGTGAGCAGACGGTCCATGTGTTGTCATGTGTTGTGCTGCTTGTCCCTCAGGCTGTCACATGCTCTAAAAGTGATGTGTCGTTCATGAACGAGCCGGCTCGTAGAGACGATTCTTCACAGTGAACCACAAGAACAGACTCCCGTCGACGAGAGCCGAATCTTCAGCCGCTCCTGCTCAGAATCCATGCAGGCAGGTTACTTTGACGGGCACACCGTGGGGGGCCAGTTGCATGCAAGGACAGACTAGGATCATCCCGTTATGTGAAAGAAGGACGGGGGCAGACACTCCAAAAAGCCTGCGAGTGTAGAGGAGTAAAGAAAAGAGTGATAACTGAAAAAGAAGCAGCATCTGGCTGCATTTCAATCATTTCAGAGACTGCAAGTGAGTGCAGAATTTGTAAAGTGAAAATATCCGTCAGAGCAGAGACGACAACAAACCTGCACAGATGAAGAAATTCATACAGATAAACTTTTTATGAAAACACTGAATGTAAAATGTCTTAATATCACACAAATCATTCATAATTGCTAAATCAGGCTAATATAAAATGCTAAATACGAAATGAAGAGTCATTTGAGGAGCCGGCTCCTCGAAGGGAGGCGAGTCAAAAGAGACGAATCTTTGCAAAGAGCTGAACTTCCCATCACTGTGCTCTAACATGCTGCTGACGCTGTGTCTCCATGTCAGTCTGAATCTGGGAGTTCTGTTTAATCTGAGGGAAGAACTTTGTTCTGATGTGATCACATGAGCTACAGTGTAACAGGAAATGTCTCCAGCTCTCTCTGTGGACGTCTTTCTCAGTTTGTCTTGAGTCACTGTGGTCAAATAGTCGTCCACTGTGTACTTCCTGTTTGAAGTTTGCTTTGAGTGTCTGTGCTCGATGTCCAATAGTTAATGTAGTTTTCTTTCTCTGTAGCTGTAATTTGGTTGGTCCAGACTGCATGAGGGCTGTTAGGGGAGGTGAGCCTCAGCAGCTGAGGGGGTCCTCTCTATGTTCTCCTCCTGCCAATGGAGAGCTTTGTAATGGAGGAGTTGGGCTCACTTCCTTTGATCAGTGATTGTAGAATTTGATTGGCTCTTTTTTGGATCCTAATTAAAAGTTGAACTTGGCGAGTTCAGCTCTGCATTCATTGTTGGGGGTGTTCCTGTGCACTGAGAATGCTCTTACAGGCTTTCTATTGGCTGTTTGTCACATGTTTCTCTGGATTCTTGATTGATGAGAGGACCCTACACTTCACTACCCTACAGTGTGATTGGTTCAACTATAGATGTGAATATTTGGAGCCAGATTCTAACAGGTATATCTATATTTAAAGAATGTTTCAGAGCATAGAAAGCCCTTCTTCACTTGTCTCTGAGATTATTGACGGCCACATTGAGATGTCCTGAACATCATTTGAAGGGAATGGTGATTTCAAGTGAAACTTGTTTCTCCTCTCAGACTGACTGAAGTCCAGAAGATGGAGGAAGAGGAGGACAGAGCAGAGTCTCCAGGATCCAGACGTCTGTCTAAGAAGAGTGACCGGTCCAAACGTGAACCTCTAAAGTTCAGACATGAACCTGGACGCTCAGACACAAAGTAAGAGAACTGATACTAACTCATGGATTTGACTCATTTTCAGTTCCCTCTGTTGATTTTGTTCATATTTTCAAATCTCCACTAAAATGTGATTGCAAACATAAATCTGTGGCATCTTCCTCTTAGTGTCTGTGACAGCTGTCAGTCACATAGAAAAGCTGTAATCTGATCTAAGAGGACAATTTATCAAAGATTCATGTGATCTGAATAAAAACATGTTGGTGTTTGCAGAGTTCAGTCCAACAGACGGAGAGCAGAGTCTCCAGGATCCATCTGTCTGTCTATGAAGAGTGACCGGTCCAAAGATTTTCCTCTGAACTTCAGTGATGGACCTGGACCCTCAGACACAAAGTAAGAGACTGTTTTTACTGTAAACTGACCTGATGAAGATGATGCATTGATGATGAAGACAAACTGCTCAAAGACTTGTCTTCATGATGCAGAACTATGAGTGCAGATACTGTTTCAAACTCAGATGGATCTTATTTTATTCCTGCAGTAAAACACCTGAGAACCTCCATTTCAGAATTTAACCTGGAAGAAAATCTTCAGATGTTTTTGCTCTCATGTTGAAGTCGCTGTAAAGATTTGTAACTCTTCCAAATGTGAAAGAATCTGCTTCAAACGTGTCGTTCATTTTCATAATCTTCCTCAGATCAGCTGCTCTGATCCACCAGATGCATCTTAAATCACTTCGTCATCATGATTGTGCAGCATGTGGTGAAGAAGTCATTTAGTAGAAAAGCTTTGCTCACCTTGATGAACACTTTGCTTTCAGTCATTAGTCGGTGGACTGTCAGTTGCCTGAGCGGTCAGGAGGCAAACTGACAAGAAAACACTCTTCAGGTGGCGACGAACATTGTGTTTATTAAAACTCATCCAAAAATCTAAAGACTTTACCGACAATAAAAGCCATCCAATTCAACATCCAACAATCCAATGCTCTCCAACTCAACTCCAATTCTCCACAACTCTCAGCCACCCAACAAACACTCTGACTTCCTTTAAGACAAATGTTATTGGTCACATGACTAATTAGTTCAGACCATTAACAGGTGTTTTTGCATATTTACATAAATCAACAAATACAGTATATACAGTATAAACACCTATTTACAAACCCATATCCCATTATCAAAACACCCCAAAATAAATATACATGAATCAGGGTTGCAAAATTCTGGGAACATTCAAGGTTGGAAACTTTCAATGGGAATTAACTGGAATTTATGGGAATCATCAGGAATTTACAAAACTGTAGAACAGGGAACTTAAATATAGTTGGAAAATATATTTTAGCATCATCTTGACTGAAACAACCAGATTTCCTGCAGGTCCACTTGAATATCTGCTCTTCCTCAGTCACATGCACATAGCACACTGCTTACTGCAGGGCTGCTGAGGCCACGCCCCCTACCTGCACAGGTGATCTCTGTACCTGGACCACACTGTAGAGTCCAGAGCACACAGAGACTGTTGAAGACACACATTTGAGTCTGTGGACTACATAATATTGTTCAATAAAATAATTCAAACTTGATAAAGTTCTACTTACAAATAAATCTGTTGGAATGTTTTTATCCTCTATGATACAGTCTGTTTCAATTACCCACAATTCACAGTTAATTCACAGACATTTCCACAACTGAATAAAAACATGTTGGTGTTTGCAGAGTTCAGTCCAACAGACGGAGAGCAGAGTCTCCAGGATCCATCTGTCTGTCTATGAAGAGTGACGAGTCCAAAGATCTTCCTCTATACTTCAGTGATGAACCTGGACCCTCAGACACAAAGTAAGAGACTGTTTTTACTGTAAACTGACCTGATGAAGATGATGCATTGATGATGAAGACAAACTGCTCAAAGACTTGTCTTCATGATGCAGAACTATGAGTGCAGATACTGTTTCAAACTCAGATGGATCTTATTTTATTCCTGCAGTAAAACACCTGAGAACCTCCATTTCAGAATTTAACCTGGAAGAAAATCTTCAGATGTTTTTGCTCTCATGTTGAAGTCGCTGTAAAGATTTGTAACTCTTCCAAATGTGAAAGAATCTGCTTCAAACGTGTCGTTCATTTTCAGAATCTTCCTCAGATCAGCTGCTCTGATCCACCAGATGCATCTTAAATCACTTCGTCATCATGATTGTGCAGCATGTGGTGAAGAAGTCATTTAGTAGAAAAGCTTTGCTCACCTTGATGAACACTTTGCTTTCAGTCATTAGTCAGTGGACTGTCAGTTGCCTGAGCGGTCAGGAGGCAAACTGACAAGAAAACACTCTTCAGGTGGCGACGAACATTGTGTTTATTAAAACTCATCCAAAAATCTAAAGACTTTACCGACAATAAAAGCCATCCAATTCAACATCCAACAATCCAATGCTCTCCAACTCAACTCCAATTCTCCACAACTCTCAGCCACCCAACAAACACTCTGACTTCCTTTAAGACAAATGTTATTGGTCACATGACTAATTAGTTCAGACCATTAACAGGTGTTTTTGCATATTTACATAAATCAACAAATACAATATATACAGTATAAACACCTATTTACAAACCCATATCCCATTATCAAAACACCTGAAAATAAATATACATGAATCAGGGTTGCAAAATTCTGGGAACATTCAAGGTTGGAAACTTTCAAACTGGAATTTATGGGAATTTACAAAACTGTAGAACAGTGAACTTAAATATAGTTGGAAAATATATTTTATCATCATCTTGACTAAAACAACCAGATTTCCTGCAGGTCCACTTAAATATCTGCTCTTCCTCAGTCACATGCACATAGCACACTGCTTACTGCAGGGCTGCTGAGGCCACGCCCCCTACCTGCACAGGTGATCTCTGTACCTGGACCACACTTTAGAGCCCAGAGCACACAGAGACTGTTGAAGACACACATTTGAGTCTGTGGACTACATAATATTGTTCAATAAAATAATTCAAACTTGATAAAGTTCTACTTACAAATACATCTGTTGGAATGTTTTTATCCTCTATGATACAGTCTGTTTCAATTACCCACAATTCACAGTTAATTCACAGACATTTCCACAACTGAATAAAAACATGTTGGTGTTTGCAGAGTTCAGTCCAACAGACGGAGAGCAGAGTCTCCAGGATCCATCTGTCTGTCTATGAAGAGTGACATGTCCAAAGGTGAACCTCTGTTCTTCAGTGATGAACCTGGACCCTCAGACACAAAGTAAGAGACGGTTTTTACTGTAAACTGACCTGATGAAGATGATGCATTGATGATGAAGACTGAAAGATTTGTCTTCATGATGCAGACATGCTGTGTGTCTTACAGTACACTGCTGGTCTACCACAGTTATTTAGAGACTTCTAACCTCAGAACTATGAGTGCAGATACTGTTTCAAACTCAGATGGATCTTATTTTATTCCTGCAGTAAAACACTTGAAGAAAATATTCATATATCTTTGGGTACATACTGAATACATAGAGAGATTTTCATGTCAGTTATTGGTTGTTATGGTTTTTGAAAATGACACTTCTACACAGCTGCCAGATTTATTTAAGGGTCATAAGTTGTGTTGGAAGCAGCATCACGCACGTTTAATGTGGTTAAAGTCAGTAAATCAGCCTGAACTGATCCATGAACACACAACTGTTCCCTGTGTTCACCTTCATTACCTGAAAACAACAGCAGGCTGCTACAGTGTCACCATACAGACCTCTGCACACATCAGACTGCTCGTTATAACTGGAAGGTGACGTTTGGTTACCAGGACTCATCATGACTTCTTTTCCTACTTTGTTTTTAGTAAAAGTCTCATCTCATTTTTATCCTTGAAACACGCTGCAGTGTAAACTCTGTTGTTTAACATTAATTACTAAACTCTGTGACCATGCAAGGTGAGATACATTTGAATTGTTGCTGTGCAGATAAAATGCTCAAATGTAGATTTGGATCACTTCTCTCTTTCAGGGAGCAGAGGAGCGGTGGTTTGTGGAAGATCTTGACCAGATGGACTGAAACATTCCGGATGAAGCAGAGAGGTCGGACGTCACATGCAGGCAGACCAGCCAGGAGTGAGTTACAGTAGGAAAAAAAAAACAGCTGACAACTTAACGTTCAAACATGAAGACAGGAGAGACTCCAAACCACAGAGATTCAGTTAGAAGCTACAAAAGCACTGACAGATACAAGATTCAATCATTTGTCATTCTACAACACAGAGTGACCAAAGAAAAGCCACAGTCACAACTTTTATTGTGAAGGAGCCAAAGAAAAAATAAGACATGAACATATTGTGTATCATTTGATGGGTGGATCAGTTTAAAATGTTAGAGAGAGGAAGGAACAGACGAGCTGCTGAGGCTCAGCCTGTCGACTCTGCTGTCAATCAAACACCAACACAAAGTCAGAGGCTTTGACGTTCAACCAAAACTGAACATTTCCTTCTCTAGATATTCTTCTATCATCACTTTTTATTGCTGGTGAAATAATCAGCAGATTGTCACATTTTCTTTGTTTAGTCTCAAACTTGTTTCTCTGTTTTAGTGAGTGGTGGTCTGCAGGAGGTTTTAGATGAACATAAGATCAGTCTGAAGACCAGATGTGAACGTGTGACTGAAGGAAGTGAAGAAACAGGAAGTGGAACCCCCCTCAACAGGATCTACACTGAGCTCTACATCACAGAGGGACAGAGTGAAGAGGTTCATACCCAACATGAGGTGAGGCAGCTTGAGACAGCTTCCAAGAAGAAGGAGACCCTCCATGACACTCCCATCAAATGCCACGACATCTTTAAAGCCTTACCTGACCAACAGAGACACATCAGAGTCGCTCTGACCAACGGCGTCGCTCGCGTTGGAAAAACCTTCTCAGTGCTGAAGTTCACTCTGGACTGGGCAGAGGGCTCGGAGAACCAAGATGTCAGTCTGGTGGTTCTGCTCTCGTTCAGGGAGCTGAACCTGATCAAAGATGAGCGGTTCAGTCTTCTCACGCTGCTCCATGTTTTCCATCCAACATTACAGAAGGTCACAGCAGAGAAGCTCGCTGTCTGTAAACTTCTGTTCATCTTTGACGGCCTGGATGAAAGCAGACTTTCACTGGATTTCAACAACAAAGAGCTCGTGTCTGATGTCACATAGGAGTCATCAGTCAGCGTGCTGTTGACAAGCCTCATCAAGGGGAATCTGCTTCCCTCGGCTCTCATCTGGATAACTTCCAGACCTGCAGCAGCCAATCAGATCCCTCCTTCATGTGTTGACAGGGTAACAGAAGTACGAGGCTTCACTGACGCTCAGAAGGAGGAGTACTTCAGGAGGAGAGTCAGTGATGAAGATCTGTCCAGCAGAATCATCTCACACATCAAGGCCTCCAGGAGCCTCCACATCATGTGTCTGATCCCAGTCTTCTGCTGGATCACTGCTACAGTTCTGGACCACATGTTGACCACAGACCAGAGAGGAGAGCTGCCCAAGACCCTGACTGACCTGTACTCACACTTCCTGCTGGTTCAGACAAAGAGGAAGAAGAAGAAGTACGATGAAGGACATGAGACGAGTCCACAGAAGCTGACGGAGGCTGACAGGGAAGTTCTTCTGAAGCTGGGGAGGCTGGCGTTTGAACAGCTGGAGAAAGGAAACATCATGTTCTACCAAGAAGACCTGGAGCAGTGTGGTCTGGATGTCACAGAGGCCTCGGTGTACTCAGGAGTTTGTACAAAGATCTTCAAAAGAGAGAGTGTGATGTTCCAGAAAACAGTCTACTGCTTTGTTCATCTGAGCGTTCAGGAGTTTCTGGCTGCAGTCTACCTGTTCCACTGTTACAGCAAAAAGAACACAGAGGTGCTGAAGGACTTCCTAAAAGATGAGGTTTACTCCACCGTGGATGTCTTCCTGAAGAAGGCCATGGAGAAATCCCTTCAAAGTAAAAACGGTCACCTGGACCTGTTTGTTCGCTTCCTTCATGGCCTCTCTCTGGAGTCCAACCAGAGACTCTTAGGAGGCCTGCTGGGTCAGAGAAAGACCAGTTCAAGGAGCATCAGATCCATCAACAACCTGAAGAAGATGAACAGTTATCGTATCTCTCCTGACAGAAGCATCAACATCTTCCACTGTCTGATGGAGATGAACGATGACTCAGTCCATCAGGAGATCCAAGAGTTCCTGAAGTCAGAGAACAGATCAGAGAAGTATCTCTCTGAGATCCACTGCTCAGCTCTGGTCTACATGCTGCAGATGTCAGAGGAGGTTCTGGATGAGTTGGACCTGCAGAAGTACAAAACATCATTGGAGGGACGATGGAGACTGATTCCAGCTGTGAGGAACTGCAGAAAGGCTGTGTAAGTCCAGATGTGATTATCAACATTATAAAGCAACGTAAAGCTGAAGCCATCAGTATTAGAGTAAAGATACACACTTTACACACATGCACAATATCAAACTTCACACTCTGAAAGTTTCTTAAACTAGTATTAAAGCTGCTGATTGAAATAATTCTACATGTGTTCAACTACAAACGTCTAGAAAAATCATTTTTGTGTTTATTGCTGTCAAGTCAGTGAACACAAGTATCTTCTGTCATCTTCTAACTGTCTTTGTTTGGCTGATGGAGGCTCCACACAAATCCAGCAGAAAAACTGGAGGACTGAAGAGTTTGTGCTGAAAATGTTTTGACAGTCATCATTTGATTTTTACAGTGTATACAGTGTGTGCACTGTGTTTCTATAGTGTGTCTGTTTACTGTTCTTCTACACACACACATACACACACACACACACACACACACACACACACACACACACACACACACACACATACACACACACACACATCACTTGAAGTTTGTTCATTCCAGTTTTCATGCACTTGTTGATATTCTGTTTGTTTCTCAGCAGTTTCTGAGCTGTTTCATATGAAGGACTGTTCTGTCCATTTTCACACTTTCTACAATCTCTATAATTCTTGTTTGATTGGAGAGGATGTGAGTGGAGGCCATCCTCCCTCTTGAAGAGCCAACAGAACATCCCCCTCTTCATCCTCATTCAATGAACGGAGCCACTTTAAATGGTTTAGTTCCCAACAATGAATTCTTTCCATGTTTTGCTCCATGAGAGATGAGTTTGATTTCTAAACAGTAAGGAAGCTCTCTCTCTTTCCCTCTTGTCTCTGCTAGTATTTGGTATTTCAGGGGTTAAAGGACAGGTGAAGTAAAGATGTGAGTCGAGTTGACAGCAGCTCCTTCCGTTACTGTAAGTGTAATAATCTGTAATGTAGTGAGTATCTGGATGATGAAGATGAAGAGCACTGGCTGCTGTAGTTTGATCACAAAGGTTAGCTTCAGTGAGGTAGCTGCTGAAATGGCTGCTGCTCAAAGTGTTTAACTATCAGTGTTTTCAGTTCAGCGTCACACAGTCTGGTGAAATGTGAAGAGGAACATGAGAAATGATGTGCGGGGGAAATAGATCATTGATTAAATCTGTGCCAGGACCAAATAAATAGAAGTGAAGGAGTTAAAAATAAGACTTAGAGTTCAACAAATGTAGCTTTCATTTCTTTGATCAACTGGTTGGTGTTGTGGAGAAATTCCTGAAATCAATGGCACCAGGTCAGGAGGGAAGAAAGTGTTCAGGAGCCTCTGATGTCTTCTGCTGTGATATTTATTGAAGCTTGATCAAGGAGAATCAGAGACATCCTCACATCCAATCAGGTATGCATATGAGTCGCTCTCTATTCTGCCCAACTCATGCTGGTGGTCAGACTTTAAACCCTACAGATAACAGCACACATACTATACGCCCAGAACTAGTCAGAGAGAATGTATTTCCCCATGTTAGTGTTACTGTCAGCACATTCTAGTCTGGAGACACTGTTGTCTGTTTATGTTCATGGAACGTCGACGGTTAGCGATCTATTCTGTCTTGGAGGCTTCTTTTCTCCGAGCAACAGTCTAAAACCCTGAAAACATTGAATTTAAGATGATATGAAATAGATAAAAGCAGCAAATTCTTACATTTGGTCAAACAGGAAATGATGTGGGACTGTTTGTCTACAAACCTTGTGATCAATGGCTGACCAGCTCAGACTGAACAACTGAAATGCACAGAGTCCATTTTTAGAATAAAATGTCAGATTTTATTTGACTGTAACTTTTATATTCTCTGTCATCACAGACTTAAAGGCTGTGGACTCTCAGAGAGTCACTGTGAAGTCGTGGCCTCAGCTCTGAAGTCCAACCCCCATCTGACACACCTGGACCTGAGTAACAACGACCTGACAGATTCAGCAGTGAAGCTTCTGTCTGCTGGACTGGAGAGTCCAAACTGTAGACTGCAGACTCTGAGGTCAGTTCATGTGTTCTGCTCTTGTACAGTGTATATCTACCAAATTTAAATCCAGATCAGAAGTTTGACATTTCTTTCAGTCTTCTTGTTTCTGTGTTTGTCTGAGCACAAATCACAGCAGCTCTTTTTAAAGTGTGTCAGTGTGAACAGTTTGAATTGAGTCTGTACTCAAACTGGATTCATGTTATTAAGATTTAATGTGCTGCCATGAAACCAAGATTTATTTTAGTTTCATGTGAGACATCTCTACATGAAACATGAAAAGAACAAAACGTTTTCAGGAAAAATGTCTTTTTATACAGAACCTTCAGAACTAACACACACACACACACACACACACACACACACACACACACACACACACACACACACACACAGATCAGCAGCATGTTATTAATGTGTGTTGACGTGAATGGTTGTCTGAATGTTGTGCTGACGTTTGGATGATGTCTGTAGAAGGCTGACATTATGATGATCCACAATAACACAATGACAAAGTCACTCTACTCATTTTAGAGAAAAGCTCATTGATTAGGACATAGTAATGTTGAGCTGCACATTTCAAACCTGAACACATCTGATTGGATTATAAATGGATTTTTATCAACATCATTTATTCTTTATTCAGATTGAGGTGGTGCAGGTTGTCAGAGATCAGCTGTGCTTCTCTGGCCTCAGCTCTGAAGTCCAACCCCTCCCATCTGACAGAGCTGGACCTGAGACACAACGACCTGCAGGATTCAGCAGTGAAGCCTCTGTCTGATCTTGTGGAGAGTCCACACTGCAGTCTGCAGACTCTGAGGTCAGTAGAGGGTTGCAGTCAGTCCATGTTGGTCTCAGCAGTATTGTACTAAACACAGTTAGTATCAAAGCACAGATCCAGTATTTCCTGTAAATCTCCGACCTTCTCAGCGGCTGCTTTCCTCAGTGAAGCTGTGAGAGGAGAACGGTGACAGGCTTCAGGATTGGACAGAAAGACAGAGAGAGAGAGAGAACAGTCAGCCAATCAGATGAGCCAGAAGCTCGTTGTGATCATGTGTTTTTGGTTGATGTGAAGACGACTGTTGTTGTTGTGTTCATGTCTACAGGAAATAAAGCTGATTCCAGCTGACAGCATTCCAAGATGTACAGAGACAGTGGTCCTCATTCATCAGATCTGATCTCAAAGTGTTTGTTCTCTCATTCCAACACTAAAGAACTGATCAGTTCATCTTTGTCACAGCTCTCAGATCAGTCTGACTGAAGCCTGCAAAGAAGCATCATTACATTTAGTGAGCATGTGGTCTTTGTACAGAGCAGAACCTCTGCTGAAGGTCCAGGACCCACAGCTGAAAATGAAAGTGAGCAGTGAAACGTCTCTCTTGTTTCTGCACTGATGATGCGTTCAGGGACTGTCAGCACTTTATTTCCACTGTTGTACTTGAGTCAAATGTGCAGAGTCAACAGACTTGATGCAGTCTGTGAGCTTCAGTCCAAACACGGTTAACATGAGAGCTGACAGGAAGCTGGCTACGCTACACAGCCGCTCCACTTGTGTGTGAACAGGACTGAAGTCCTGCTGGTCTTTATACTGGATGTGCTGCATCACTGACTGACAGCTGATGAAGGGAGTCTCTGGAAACACTGATTCATGACTTCTGTTGTCTGTCTGCTTCTCTCATCAGGTGGGACTCTCCTACTCTCAGATTTTTTTGACTGTCCATCGGAGAGCATCAGCTGATCCAGAGAGGTTGAAGCAGCAGCATCAGCTCTGACTGGGCCATGTTACTGGGAGGTGGAGTGGAGAGGAGAGCTTTCATCCAGCAGAGACTGACGGAGGAATCACAAACAAGTGGAGATGACTGTCAGCGCTGCAGTCTGAACTGCTCTGAGATCAGCTCCACTGTCAGACACAAAGTCAATTTGTACATTTACTCCAGTACTGCACTTTAGTGCATTTTCTATGTACTTGTACTCCACTACATTTGAAGTATTGGACTTTTTACTGCGCTACATGAACCTGACAGCTGTTATCCTTCTAGTTACTCTGCAGGTTCAGATTTTACAAACAACACATGAGACCAACAAATAAAATCCTGAAGTATTTTTACAGATTACACAACCCAAGAACATGTGAAGTATTTCAATGATCTCCACCCACCTGAGTCAACTCCAGCATTAAAATACTGCTGACATCTGCACAATGACTACTTTGCTTTAATACTGTAAGGGCCAGTTAAGCCACAATAATTAAAGTTCAAACAGTTGAAAATGAAATGATGATCATTTCATTATAATCATGTAAGGCTTAGAGCGTGTGAGTTTAAAATACACAATTAGTAATGTGGAAAAGGTTAAAAACATTTCTATGCTTTAAACTCTTTGACGTGATGTCACTATATACTGTGGTTACTATGGTAACTGACTGTGTGTACCTTTTTAACCCACTTTTTATTTTGAAAAATCCATAAACTGGGTTCCGTTGCACTAAAACCAGGATAAGGGGATTACGCCGGGATATCTTGGCTATCCTGGCTCAACTTATCCGGGATCCGGTTGCACAAAAAGCGGGATAGGGGGCAGTAGATATGTGATGGTATAAGTTACATGGAGATTTCTTCTGTGGAGTGAGCCTGCTCCAAGACCAGGATCCAGTTCCCAGGATCAGGATCAGCAGTCACCACCAACGGAAACCAATATTTCATCCACTGCCCACTACACATTGTTATCACATAACTAGACCCACCGTCATTATTAAACGTTTGTGATCATTCATTTCAATCATTTGGATACATGATGATTTTAGATGATGTTGCAATCATTAGATCATTTACAGTTTCCCACAGACTATAAGGCTGGATATAAAGATGGAATATTAGGGCCACAGAGAAAACGAAAACAGACTGAGAATAAAAGTCATAATATTGTCAGCCGTTGTTTCAGAGGAGGAGAGTTGTTCAGATGAGGCCGTGGAGCATTTGGTGGAATTGTCCTTCAGTACAGGTTTCACCAACAAGGAGATACTTCATCTTTTGGCACATCAGCATCACACTGTCACAAGTATCAGGACTTTAAAAAGAAAATGCTTTTCTCCTTCCTCAGTGTGGCCCTAATACTCTGTCGGATAAGACACATCCCATATAAATATAAATACACAAAGTGTAACATTATGTTCCTTTATTGAATAAGGATCAATGAAAAAAGGTGAACCAGCAGCTCCTTTCAAACCTGAATCACACAGTTGACTCTACAAGACAGAAAGCACAGAATCAAAGCATATTATACAACACAAGGAGAAACACACATTCAAAGGTCTGTGTGTAATACACCCCGCATGTCTGCACAGCACTGTCCCCCCAAATCATGTCCGTGCCTGGACATGTCCCCTGCACTTGTCCAACAGTGTCAAACTGTGAGGGACAGCTTCCTGTAGTGACTTCCTGTCCACAGAACGGGAGGGACCCTGAAAGTGAAAGTGTTTGTTCAGAACTCCATGTTGAGGTCGCAGAGCAGAAGGAGGAGAAGTGAAAGGCTGAGGCAGTGTGAGTGTTAATCCAACTTTGATTTATTACATTATTTTATTATTGGCTAACACAAACTGCTTCATTTCCTCCGACTCGCCGGTGTTTCGGTTCAACGAGTGACCGTGTTAGCTGGTGCCCGTCAGTGTGACGCAGTTTCAAAACACGTAGCTGTCGTCGTGAATGCCTCTAGTTTTTCCTCGTCTACGTCTCAGTGTTTTCAGAGACGGTGAAGAAACTTGTGAACATTGTGACACTAAAAGATTTTTCACAGCGACCAATCAGGAAATTCAACTTTGATCGAACCCGTCTGTCTCAGCAGCAGCAGCAGCAACTCTCGCGAGATCTGGCAACGCAGTTATGAATTCAGTTCAGTCGAGTTTTATTGGAAAATAATTAATATTACCAAAGAGTCACAAATAATACAACTCATTAACGAGATGAGGAAATAAAACCCAATTCATTAAGTTCAATAAAATAGATATTATCCTGTGTGTGGTGTGTGTGTGTGTGTGTGTGTGTGTGTGTGTTTGTGTGTCTGTGTGTGTGGTGTGTGTGTGTGTGTGGTGTGAGAGAGTGTGTGTGTGTGATGATGTCTGTGGTGTGTGTGGTGTGTGAGTGTGTGTGTGTGTGTGTGTGTGTGTGTGTGTGTGTGTGTGTGTGTGTGTGTGTGTGTGAGAGAGTGGTGTGTGTGTGTGGTGTGTGGTGTGTGTGGTGGAGGTGTGTGTTGTGTGTGTGTGCGTGTGTGTGTGTGGTGTGTGTGTGGTGTGGTGTGTGTGTGTGTGGTGTGTGTGTGTGTGTGAGTGTGTGTGTGGGTGTGTTGTGTGTGTGTGTGGTGTTGTGTGTGGTGTGTGTGTGTGAGTGTGTGAGTGTGTGTGAGTGTTGTGTGTGTGTGTGTG
>JAFMOB010000340.1:0-78497 GCA_018985215.1 Larimichthys polyactis | reverse complement strand
CAAAGAAGAGGCAACTGAGGAATTACAATAGAACCGCAGAAACGTTGGTTTTAAACCCAAACAAAGGGTATGGGTTAGAAATTTTCCTCTGTCTAAGGCTAAAGAAAAGTTCACGGCTAAACTCGCGCCAAAAAATGGAGAGGTTCCTATCGTATAGTACAACAACTCGGACCACTAAATTACCAAGTTGTTATGGAAGACACCGGTTTGGATGCAAGGACTGGTGCAATGTCCTGCAACCTTAAACCTTTCTAACCCCAGTGCTGAGGACTTGGAAGCACATGGAAAGAAAAAATTAGTAGACCTGCTACAAGAGAGCTCAGAAGAAGAGGACTTCTTAGGGTTTTAGAATTAAAGTCCGAGACAAAATCCATTACTGCCATTACTGAGCTATCGTTAAGCATGGTCTTATCAAAGGGGGGAGAGTGTGGCAGGAAGTGCAGACTTGCATTTCCTCCCCACAGGTAAGGGGGAGGAGTTAGGAAATCATTAAGAGCACCTGTGAGATGGGGGGAAGGGGAACTTTTCAAACAACAGGCCACATGGAGGAGAATAGGAGGAAGCGAGTGTGAGCAGGAGAAATCCACACATATATAAGCTGAAAAGGAAATATACAAGCACAACAGGACCAAAAAGCAACCCCGGATTGTGTGGAAAAGGCAACTTCTTGTCTTTGGCGCGGCACTTGGAGCTGTAGCTGGTCTGGGCTTACAACCTACAGCTAAGTGGTATCTGCCTGTCTCTCTCCAGGCTTCTTCTCCCCTCTTAGGATTGTTTCGACCATCCCCTGGATCCAGCGAACCCTCTCCCCATACCTGGTATCAGCCTCACACATCTCCACCTGCATACATATTTACAAAACTGAACTTCTGGACTATTCGAACACGACCGAACTCTCTCCCCCCCCCCCCCCCCCCCCCCCCAAATACACATATACACACACTCTCACACTACTTGGGATGCCCAAAAGAACTGCATGAACATTTTTATTAAGTGAACCATTCTCCAGTGATGTTTTATGGTGAATGCGATTTTTGTTCTTTGGTTCTTTGACACCTAAATTTAACTTGTTATTGTTGGTAAAAACCCTTGATTTATTGCTTGAAATTTATTTGTGAAGGGGTTTATCTTTTTTGTTTGGGATTAACGGATTGATTAAATAACCTTTCCTTTACAAATATTTTGGTGACCCGAATTCATTTTGTAGCTGGGGCTATCTGCTAGCGGGACTTTTGTTTTTAACCAGATACTTTTAAATTTACTCATTATTCTTTTCTATTTGAAGAGTGACAGGTTGATTTATGCTCCTGTCTGGCGCCCAACTTATGCTATATGAGTATCTGTTTTAAGCCCTACGCTACAAGGTAAGACATTACTTAATTGCATTTGCTAATTTTTACTATTTTCTTTCTATTCTCTTATTAAAAATAAAAAAAAACCTTGCTCACACCCCAGGGCCTAACAAAGCAAGTGTTCTCCAACAACTGTGGCTTGTTTGTTTTGATGGTAAGACCTATTCAGTATGTTATATTGTTGCTGTTATCTGTAAAATGTTTGCTTGCTACATTCAACTATTTGTATTGAAAAACTGTATCCTTGTGAAAATGAATGATATTACGGTATATTAACCAGTACCTCTTGACTTACAGTATGCTACTACATTGTAATGGGGGCCAAGTGCGATTTCAGAGAGGTATGTGTAAATTGTGACACATTACAATTATGTTATGTTACGTTATGTTTTTTTAAACATATTTGAATCTTCCTGCATTTCCTTCTACAAAGGAAAACATGCTGCAGATAAGGAGATGGTGGTGCCTTGTTCTCCTGGAGAACTCCGCCATGCCGTAAGTGCCCTCAATATCACACTTTTGAATCATAACCTTTTAAATCACAAATTTTCATGAGTTTTCGAGGGGACGTCGAAAATGCTTTTGACTTATTGACGGAAGAAGAAAAGAAAATTAAAAAACTGAAAAAAAAATTAACATTTGAAATTCAATAGGGCCTCGCACCGCGTGCTCAGGCCCGAATTAAAAGGTTAGGTGGATGGTGAAGAGGCTGTCCACCAGGTCAGCTTTGATGGTTGTAGGAGACCAGCATAGAAGGGGACACGAAGTCTTCTTAGTCCATCCTGAAAAGTAGGTAAAAAACAAGCTTGTGGTGACTAAAGTTTTAAAAAAAAGTCACATGCAGCAGATGAAAGAATTAAAGAGAGAACATCATAAATAAAAATTGTGAGTAGTTAGTAAGGAATGAGTGAGGAATGAAATAGGAACGACCTGATATCTAATGAATCGTTAATAGATAATAATGACACCATATCATATCTTATGAAGCAATGGAAAAAAGAACATCTAAAGCTAGGTTAACTGAAATAGATAGTCAACTATCAGATCTAGAAGCACTATATAGAGTGGATAATCAGCCTGAAGTACTGAAGAAGATCTCAGCTTTAAGATACAAGTACAATTCTTTATTGTCCAAAAAAAATTTCACGTTTGTTGGCCCAAGTAAGACAAAAGTATTTCGAGTTTGGTGATAAACCCTTAAAGGTTACTTGCCCACCAGTTAATCTCAGGCATCCAGGTCCATACATTCTATAAAGACGAATGATGGAACTCCCCTGTTGGATCCTAAAAAAATTAATGAATGTTTCGCTGATATTTATGCAAAGGCCTATCAGTCACAGGGGGGATCTGATCCAGGGACTATGGAACATTTTTTTGAAAATTTGGGACTGCCTGAATTATCAAGTGAATCTTCCTCCTCACTAGATAAAGGCATCAATTTGAATGAGATAAAGAAGTGATTTCCTGTCTCCCCAACAATAAGGAAGCAGGACCAGATGGCTGTTGTATTGAATTTTTCAATGTATTTAGCCATAAACTTTGCCCACTCGTAAGAATGCTGAATCACTCATTGGTTGCCTCCCACTCTATATAAGGCCAATATTTCGCTTTGGTTGCCTCCCACTCTATATAAGGCCAATATTTCGCTTATACCCAAACCTGGACGTGATCCTAACTATGGACTATGATGTTTGCTGATGACATTGTGATCTGTGGTGAGAGCAGGGAACAGGTGGAGGAGAAGCTAGAGAGGTGGAGGTTTGCCCTGGAAAGGAGAGGAATGAAGGTTAGCCGCAGCAAGACGGAGTACATGTGTGTGAATGAGAGGGACCCAAGTGGAAGAGTGAGGTTACAGAGAGAAGAGATAAAGAAGGTGGAGGATTTGAAGTATTTAGGGACAACAGTCCAGAGCAATGGAGAGTGTGGAAAAGAGGTGAAGAAGCGTGCGCAGGCAGGTTGGAACGGGTGGAGAAAAGTGTCAGGTCAATTTCAAATCAAATCAAATCAAATCAAATCAATTTTATTTGTATAGCCCAAAGTCACAAAATACATTTGCCTCAGATGGCTTCACAATCTGTACAGGGAGTGACACCCTCTGTCCTTAGACCCTCGGTTCGAGTGAGGAAAAACTTGCCCACAAAAACCCTTTTAACAGGGAAAAAAGGTGGAAGAAACCTCAGGAAGAGCCACAGAGGAGGGATCCCTCTCCCAGGACGGACAGACGTGCAATGGATGTCACGTGTACAGGACAATTCAACACAAACAAATTGTACAATGACTGATACAATGACAATGAATTACAATGAATGATAAAAATGATTACAGTAACAGATACATATGGTAGTAATAATATATGTAGTGGGCGTCGTGCAGGACCACAGCAGCAGCCACAATCCACGAGAACCTGCTGGACGACAGAGCACAGAAACTCCGGGGAAGTTTGGTTAGTAACATGCATTAATGAGACATGTCCACAGATGGAGAGAGATAGAGAGAGAAAGAGATAGAGAGGGAGAGAGAGAGAGAGAGAGGGAGAGGGAGGGGGAGGGATAGAGAGGGAGAGAGAGAGAGAGAGAGAGAGAGTTTTCGGTAAGGGAGATGTGTGCATCTTCAACCAATACCGTGCCTGGCTAGGCATAACCCTAGGCGGGGTCCCCCGGCAGTCTAATCCTATGGCAGCATAACTAAGGGATGACCTGAGCCAGCCCTAACTATAGGCTTTATCAAAAAGGAAAGCCTTAAGTCTACTCTTAAAAAGTGTTGACCGTGTCTGCCTCCCGAACCCAGAAAGGTAGTTTGTTCCACAGAAGAGGAGCCTGATAGCTGAATGCTCTGGCTCCCAATCTACTTTTGGAAACTATAGGAACCACAAGGAACCCAGCATCCTGAGAGCGCAGTGTTCTAGAGGGGTAGTAAGGCATTATGTGCTGTTTTAGATACGATGGTGCCTGACCATGAAGAGCTTTGTAAGTAAGGAGAATAATTTTAAATTCTATTCTAGATTTAATAGGCAGCCAATGTAAGGAAGCCAAAATGGGAGAGATGTGATCTCTGATCTTGGTTCCTGTCAGAACACGTGCAGCAGCATTCTTAAATAACTGCAAAGCCCTAAGAGACTTATTAGAGCAGCCTGATAACAAAGAGTTACAATAGTCCAGTCTTGAAGTAACAAATGCTTGGACTAGTTTTTCTGCATCCGCCTGAGAGACAATGCGTCTGTTTTTAGCGATGTTACGTAAGTGGAAGAATGCAGTCCTCGAAATTTGTTTTATGTGGACGTTAAAGGACAAATCCTGATCAAAAACAACTCCAAGATTCTTTACAGTGGAGCTGGAGGCCAGGGTGATCCCATCTAAAGTAACTAAGTCTCTAGAAAGAGAGTTTCTGAGGTGTTTGGGTCCAATTACAAGAACTTCAGTTTTGTCTGAATTTAACATAAAGCAATTGTAGGTCATCCAACTTTTTATATCCTTAAGGCATGCTTGGAGTTTAGTTAACTGATTGGTTGCATCAGGCTTGATCGATAAATATAATTGGGTGTCGTCAGCATAACAATGAAAATTGATAGAGTGATTCCTAATAATGTTCCCTAAAGGAAGCATATATAAACAATATAGAAGTGGTCCAAGTACAGAACCTTGTGGGACTCCATGACAAACTTTGGTCTGCATGGACGATTCATCATTGACGTGAACAAACTGAGATCGATCTAAAAAATACGATTTAAACCAGCTTAGGGCGGTCCCTTTGATGCCAATTTGATGTTCCAGTCTCTGTAAAAGAATTTGATGGTCAATGGTGTCAAATGCAGCACTAAGATCTAACAGGACAAGTACAGAGATGAGTCCTTTGTCTGATGCCATTAGGAGGTCATTTGTAACTTTGACTAATGCGGTCTCTGTGCTATGATGCACTCTAAATCCTGACTGGAAATCCTCAAATAGACTATTGTTATGGAGAAAGTCACACAGCTGATTAGCTACAGCTTTCTCAAGTATCTTAGACAGAAAGGGAAGGTTTGATATCGGTCTGTAGTTGGCTAAGACCTCTGGGTCTAGAGTGGGCTTTTTAAGAAGAGGTTTAATTACAGCTACCTTAAAGGACTGTGGTACATATCCTGATAATAAAGACAGATTAATCATATCCAATAACGAATTACTAGCTACGGGTAAAACATCCTTGAGCAGCCTGGTTGGGATGGAGTCTAAGAGACAGGTTGACGGCTTAGCTGCAGAAATGATTAAAGTTATTTGATGAAGGTCGATGGTCTAAATACATAACAGGTTTTACAGCTGTTTCAAAACTTGCTGTATCAGAATGCAGATCAATGCCTGTTGAGGGCAAGAGGTGATGAATTTTGTCTCTAATAGTTATAATTTTATCATTAAAGAAGCTCATGAAGTCATTGCTACTTAGACCTAAGGGAATAGATGGTTCAGTAGAGCTGTGATTCTCTGTTAGCCTGGCTACAGTGCTGAAGAGAAACCTGGGGTTGTTCTTATTCTCCTCAATTAAAGAAGAGTAATAGGCTGCTCTGGCATTACGGAGAGCCTTCCTGTATGTTTTGAGATTATCTTGCCAGACTAGATGAGATTCTTCCAGTTTAGTGGCACGCCATTTGCGTTCAGATTTACGTGCCTCTTGCTTTAATTTACGAGTCTGCTGGCTATACCATGGTGCTAGCCTTCTTTGTTTAATTATCTTCTTTTTCAGAGGTGCAATAGAGTCTAGAGTTGTCCGTAATGAGCCTGTAATACTATCAACAAGATGGTCTATTTGTGAGTGGCTAAAGGAAGCAGACAAGTCCTCTGTTACAGTTAGACATGGCATTGAATTCAATGCTGAAGGAATCACTTCCTTAAATTTGGCTACAGCACTATCAGATAAACATCTGCTGTAGAAGCTTCTACACAAAGGCTTATAGTCCGGTAGTATGAACTCAAAGGTTATTAAAAAATGGTCAGACAGAAGAGGATTCTGTGGGAAGACTATTATATTATCAATTTCAATGCCATATGAAAGAACAAGATCAAGAGTGTGGTTCAGACAATGAGTCGGTTTATTTACACTTTGACAAAAGCCAATTGAGTCTAATAGAGAGATAAAAGCAGTACTAAGACTATCATTGTGGTTGTCCACATGAATGTTAAAATCACCTACAATAATTACTTTATCTGCTTTAAGGATCAAGCCTGATGCAAATTCTGCAAATTCAGATAAAAATTCAGAATAAGGACCTGGAGCTCGATATACTGTAAACAAATAAAATTGGCTGCGAAGTTTTCCAGGTTGGGTGAGTGAGGCTAAGAACAAGGCTTTCAAATGAATTATAATTTAGTTTAGGTTTAGGATTTATTAATAGACTTGAGTCAAATATGGCTCCAACTCCACCACCTCGACCAGTACTTCGAGGAACATGAGTATTATAATGACTCGGAGGAGTGGATTAATTTAAGCTAACATATTCATCCTCCTGCAGCCAGGTTTCAGTGAGACAGAACAAGTCAATATCATAGTCAGATATTAATTCATTGACTAAGACAGCTTTAGATGACAAAGACCTGATATTCAATAGTCCACATTTAATTCTCTTATTTTGGACTGTTGGAGATGTTGATTTAATTTTTATTAAGTTTTTATGATGAACTCCTCTTCTGTTTGTTTTATTTTTAAATAATGTAGGTGGACGGGGGACAGACACAGTCTCTATACTAAAGGACTGGGTGGGTAACTGCTCTAATGGAGGCGCAGAGAAGCGTGTAAGACTGCAGCTCTGCTTCCTGGTCTCAACTCTGGGTTGTCGACATGGTTTTGGTCAACTAATAAACTTGGTCATATTTCTAGATATGAGAGCTGCTCCATCCAAAGTAGGATGGATGCTGTCTCTCCTAATCAGACCAGGTTTTCCCCAGAAAGGTGTCCAATTATCTATGAAGCCCACATCGTTTGCTGGACACCACCTCGACAGCCAGCGGTGAAATGACGACATGCGGCTAAACATGTCATCACTGGTCACATTGGGGAGGGGACCAGAGAAAACTACGGAGTCCGACATCGTTTTGGCATATTCACACACTGATGAAACGTTAATTTTAGTGACCTCCGATTGGCGTAACCGGGTGTCATTACCGCCGACGTGAATAACAATCTTACTGTATTTACGTTTATCTTTAGCCAGCAGTTTCAAAAAAGACTCGATGTCGCCCGCTCTGGCCCCCGGGATGCATTTAACTATGGCCCCCGGTGTCGCTAACTTCACGTTTCGGACTATGGAGCTGCCAATGACCAGAGTTGGTTTCTCAGCGGGTGTGTCGCTGAGCTGGGAAAATCTGTTTGAAACGTGGAGCGGTTGGTGGTGTACCGTGGGCTTCAGTTTGGGGCTATGCCGCCTCCGGACAGTCACCCAGCCTCCCGGCTGCTCGGGAACTACCGGGGGACGGCGAGCTGAAGCTACCTGTGGCTGTACCGCACCGGCTACCGGAGACTGGCTAACTATCTGAGCTACTGACTGTTCGGTGGTGCGGTACCGTGTCAGGTGTGATGTGTGATAGAAGAGTTTCACCTAAAATGAAAGGAAAGATGTACAAAAGGATTCAAGGAGTTTTATTGTCATTGCAGCACATGTAAAACATGGGATGAAAAGAAATTGGTTTCCCCTGAGCAGCCCGATATAAAATAATATATATATATATATATATATATATATATACATATTACGGGGTGCCGTTTGTAAAGCATCTCGCTCTGAAAATAACAGCAACATTTTGTCACATTTAGCTAAAAACAATGTTTAAAAAACTGGTTTGAATTTTTGAGAGTCACTTTTTTGCACATTTAGAACAATATTTGTGAACTTAGAGATATTTTAAATATTTAAATCCAAAAGTTCTAAATGTTAAATCTAAATGCTAAATCTAAATCTAAATGTTAAATATAAATATAAATGTTAAATATAAATATAAATGTTAAATATAAATGTTAAATATAAATATAAATGTTAAATATAAATCTAAAGCTAAATGTTTCGGGTGAAACTAAATATTTAGCTAAAATGCAAATTCAAATGCCGGTAACAGGAAGTGCCAAAATAAAAGCTTGAGGAGGTCAGAGCGTGTTTATAGTGGCAAATAACGAATAAAACCCATCTTATCCGGGGAAATGGACTCTTTGACATGGATTATCGTGATAATAACTGCCTAGATAAACAAACACGTTTGGAGAAACTTTATTTGAAGAGTACTTTGAGTTTTTAATAATAATTATAATAATACATTTTATTTGAAAGCGCTTTTCAGGGTACTCAAAGACACTTCACAGAGAAGATTATTAAGTCATCAAAACAATATAATGTCTAATGTGTTTTAAGTGCACTGTCTTAAACATTAAAAGCAATTTTAAAAAGGTGTGTTTTTGTCAGAGATTTGAAGGTGGGCAGGTCGGTACAGTCACGGATGTGTTTGGGGAGAGAGTTCCAGAGGGAGGGGGCAGCTGCAGAGAAGGCTCTGTCCCCAGGTTCGGTGCTTGTTCCTAGATGGAGGAGTCAGGAGGTTTGCATCAGATGAACGGAGGCTGCGGGATGGATTGTGGCGATGGAGCAAGTCAGTGAGGTAGGAAGGGGCCTGGTTATGGAGGGCTTTGTGTGTGAGGAGGAGGATTTTGAACTGAATACGCTGTGGAACTGGGAGCCAGTGAAGTTTCTGGAGGACTGGAGTGATGTGATCACGGGTGCGGGTGTGGGTGAGCAGACGAGCAGCAGAGTTTTGGATGTACTGTAGTTTTTTTTAAGTTTTGGATGGTGTGCCATAGAGGATGCATATTTTTTAGATCGATCTCAGTTTGTTCACGTCAATGATGAATCGTCCATGCAGACCAAAGTTTGTCATGGAGTCCCACAAGGTTCTGTACTTGGACCACTTCTATTTAGTTTATATATGCTTCCTTTAGGGAACATTATTAGGAATCACTCTATCAATTTTCATTGTCTATCAATTTTCATTGTTATACGACACCCAATTATATTTATCGATCAAGCCTGATGCAACCAATCAGTTAACTAAACTCCAAGCATGCCTTAAGGATATAAAAAGTTGGATGACCGACAATTTCTTGATGTTAAATTCAGACAAAACTGAAGTTCTTGTAATTGGACCCAAACACCTCAGAAACTCTCTTTCTAGAGACTTAGTTACTTTAGATGGGATCACCCTGGCCTCCAGCTCCACTGTAAAGAATCTTGGAGTTGTTTTTGATCAGGATTTGTCCTTTAACTGTCCACATAAAACAAATTTCGAGGACTGCATTCTTCCACTTACATAACATCGCTAAAATCAGACGCATTGTCTCTCAGGCGGATGCAGAAAAACTAGTCCACGCATTTGTTACTTCAAGGCTGGACTATTGTAACTCTTTGTTATCAGGCCTGCTCTAATAAGTCTCTTAGGACTTTGCAGTTAATTCAGAATGCTGCTGCACGTGTTCTGACAGGAACCAAGATCAGAGATCACATCTCTCCCATTTTGGCTTCCTTGCATTGGCTGCCTATTAAATCTAGAATAGAATTTAAAATTATTCTCCTTACTTACAAAGCTCTTCATGGTCAGGCACCATCGTATCTAAAAGAGCTCATAATACCTTACTACCCCTCTAGAACACTGCGCTCTCAGGATGCTGGGTTCCTTGTGGTTCCTATAGTTTCCAAAAGTAGATTGGGAGCCAGAGCTTTCAGCTATCAGGCTCCTCTTCTGTGGAACAAAACTTACCTTTCTGGGTTCGGGAGGCAGACACGGTCAACACCTTTAAGAAAAGACTTAAGACTTTCCTTTTTGATAAAGCCTATAGTTAGGGCTGGCTCAGGTATCCCTTAGTTATGCTGCCATAGGATTAGACTGCCGGGGGACCCCGCCTAGGGTTAGCCTAGCCAGGCAACGGTATTGGGTTGAAGATGCACAACATCTCCCTTACCGAAAACTCTCTCTCTCTCTCTCTTCTCTCTCTCTCTCTCTCTCTCTCTCTCTCTCTCTCTCTATCCTCCCCCTCCCTCTCCCTCCCTCTCTCTCTCTCTCTCTCTCCCTCTCTATCTCTTTCTCTCTCTATCTCTCTCCATCTGTGGACATGTCTCATTAATGCATGTTACTAGCCAAACTTCCCCGGAGTTTCTGTGCTCTGTCGTCCAGCAGGTTCTCGTGGATCGTGGCTGCTGCTGTGGTCCTGCACGACGCCCACTACATATATTATTACTACCATATCTGTTACTGTAATCATTTTTATCATTCATTGTAATTCATTGTCATTTTATCAGTCATTGTACAATTTGTTTGTGTTGAATTGTCCTGTACACGTGACATCCATTGCACGTCTGTCCTGTCCTGGGAGAGGGATCCCTCCTCTGTGGCTCTTCCTGAGGTTTCTTCCACATTTTTTTCCCTGTTAAAGGGTTTTTGTGGGCAAGTTTTTCCTCACTCGAACCGAGGGTCTAAGGACAGAGGGTGTCACTCCCTGTACAGATTGTGAAGCCCTCTGAGGCAAATGTACTTTGTGACTTTGGGCTATACAAATAAAATTGATTTGATTTGAAATTGATTTGTTGCAGTAGTCAATTCTGGAAGTGATGAAGACGTGAATGAGGGTTTCAGCAGCGGGGAAGGACAGTGATGGGCGAAGTCGGGCTATGTTCTTAAGATGGAAGAAGGCAGTTCTGGTGATTTGGTTTATGTGATGTTCAAAGGAGAGGTTATTGTCAAAGATGACTCCGAGGTTGCGACTGTGGGGGGATGAAGACAGGGTGGAGTTGTCGATGTTGAGGCGGAAGCAGTCTGCGTTTTTGGTGAGGGATTTGGGGCCGATGATGATCATGTCTGATTTGTCACAGTTTAGTTTGAGGAAGTTGGTCTGCATCCAGGATTTGATGTCGGCGAGGCAGTTGGAGAGAGTGGAATGAGTGGCATCGCCGGGGGTGATGGAGTTGGTGGAGATATAAAGCTGGACGTCATTGGCATAACAGTGAAAATGAAGACCATGGTGGCGAATGATGTTGCCAAGAGGGAGTAGGTAGAGTATGAAGAGGAGAGGACCAAGCACCAAACCCTGGGGGACACCTTGGGACAGAGGAACAGTGGAGGAGGTGCAGTTGTTGATGTGAATGAATTGTTGTCGGTCTGTGAGGTATGATTTGAGCCAGGAGAGTGCAGTGCCAGTGATGCCGAGGGAGGACTCGAGGCGGGAGAGGAGAATGGTGTGGTTTATGGTGTCGAAAGCTGCAGTGAGGTCCAGGAGGATGAGGATGGTGAGGTGGCTGGAGTCTGCGGAGAGGAGGATGTCATTGGTGACTTTAAGGAGGGCTGTTTCGGTGCTGTGTTGAGAACGGAAACCAGATTGAAATGGTTCGAGCAGGTCATTTGAGCAGAGGTGGGCTTTGAGTTGAGTGGCGACAGTACGCTCCAGTATTTTAGACAGAAAGGGGAGATTGGAGATGGGCCGGAAGTTCAACATGATGTCAGGGTTGAGTCCAGGTTTTTTGAGGATGGGGGTGACAGCAGCCAGTTTGAGTGAGTGGGGAACTAAACCAGACCTGAGGGAGGAGTTGATGATTTCTGTGATGAGTGTGGAGATGGCTGGTAAAGAGTCCTTGATGAGGTGGGATGGGATGGGATCCAGGACACAGGTAGAGGTTTTCATGCCTTTCATGGTTTTGGGCAGTTCCCCTGGTGACAAGGAAGAGAACTGGGACAGAGACTGAGAGGTGAGGAGGGGTGCAGCAGGTGAAGGAGTGCAGGCCGTGGGGGCAGGAGAGGAGGACAAGTCTTTATAAATGGTGTTGATTTTTGTTTGGAAAAATGAAAGAAAGGAGTTGCATTTGTCAGTGGTGAATGAGTTGGAGGTGTTGTTGCTGGGCTTGAGGAGTTTATTTACCGTAGAAAACAGAGCCTTGGGGTTGGTGGAGCCAGAGTGTATGAGGTGGGAGTAGTAAGTTGACCGGGCAGTACTGAGAGCATCCTTGTACTGCTGAAGGTAATCTGTATAGGCTTGTAGATGAACAGTTAAATCGGTTTTCTTGTGAAGTCTTTCAAGTTGTCGTTTTCGTGATTTCATTTTATGCAGTTCAGGAGTGTACCAGGGGGCAGAGTGGGTGAAGGAGACAGTTTTAGTTTTGATGGGGGCCATCTGATTGAGACAAGAGGAGAGTGTTTCATTGTAGTATTTGGTGAGGTCAGAGGGATTGTCAGTTAACGGAGGGGGGGAGGCAGATATTTTACTAGTAAGGGAGGCAGAAAGGGCTGAAGGGGAGATGGATTTGAGGTTTCCGAAAAATATTGTCCGTTTATCCTTAGCAGTAGGAATGGGGATGTCAATGTCCATGATGATTGCCAGGTGGTCGGAGATGTTGAGGTTGAAGCTGGAGAGGTAATGTATGGTGAGACCATTGGAGCAGACCAGGTCCAGGATGTGGCCACGACTGTAGGTGGGAAAGTTGACGTGCTGAGTGAAGTTGAAGAAGTGTAGCAGTTCCCGAAATTCAGTGGCAGATTTGCAGTCAGTGTCGAGGTGGATGTTGAAATCTCCCAGAAGAAGAACGGAAGGTGAGATGGCAGATAACTGGGTGAGGAAGTCCGAAAAATCAGAGGGAAAGGAGGGGTTTGGTTTGGGAGGGCGGTAGATGATGGCAGTGACCAGAGGAGTGGGACCAGAGAGTTTGAAAGTGAGATGCTCAAAGGAGGGAGCAGCAGGGATGGAGATGGTGGATGTTTTAATGTCCTTTCTGTAGAATGCTGCTACACCACCTCCCCGCCCCCCAGGTCTGGGTTTGTCCATATAGGTGTATCCGGTGGGTGTGGTCTGGTTGAGTGAAAAGTAGTCCAGAGGTTTGTGCCAGGTTTCAGTAATACAGAGGAAATCCAGGTTACCCTTCACTTTTATGAAGCGTGCGGGACTTATGACCTGTAGCCACTATAGCCAGCCACAAGGGGGCTCACTTTAACTGATCTGTCATTTATTGACATGTTTGCAGAGGTATGTCCGACAGTAGAGTTTAACGGGGTGAAGGCGGGCGGGTGTAGACGATCCTACACCACGAAAATTACAGATCAGTCAAAGTATTAGTTAGTTATTATCACGATAATCCATGTCCAAGAGTCCATTTCCCCGGATAAGATGGGTTTTATTCGTTATTTGCCACTATAAACACACTCTGACCTCCTCGAGCTTTTATTTTGGCACTTCCGGGTTACCGGCATTTGAATTAGCATTTTAGCTAAATATTTAGTTTCACCCGAAACATTTAGCTTCAACATTTATATTTATATTTAACATTTATATTTATATTTAACATTTATATTTATATTTAACATTTAGATTTAGATTTAGCATTTAGATTTTACATTTAACATTTGGATTTTACATTTAACATTTGGATTTAAATATTTAAAATATCTCTAAGTTCACAAATATTGTTCTAAATGTGCAAAAAAGTGACTCTCAAAAATTCAAACCAGTTTTTTAAACATTGTTTTTAGCTAAATGTGACAAAATGTTGCTGTTATTTTCAGAGCGAGACGCTTTACAAACGGCACCCCATAATATATAGAATATAAAATATAAATGGGGGGCAGGGGCTACAGGGGTCCTCCAGAGTTCAACAGTCTCACAGCTTCTGGGAAGAAGCTGTTCCTCAGTCTGGTGGTCCTGCTCTTAATGCTCCGCAGCCTCCTGCCCGAGGGGAGAGGGGCAAACAGAGCGTGTGCGGGGTGAGTGGGGTCCTTCATGATGCAGGAGGCCCTTTTCCTGCATCTGGAGGTGTAAATGTCCGTGGTGGTGGATAGGCTGCATCCCACAGTCCTTTGTGCAGCTTTAACCACCCTCTGCAGAGCCTTCTTCTCTGCTGCAGAGCAGTTGCCGTGCCACACGGTGATGCAGGTGCACATGACGCATTCCACCACACATCTGTAGAAGGAGGTCAGGACTGAGCTCTCCAGTCCAGCGCGGAGCAGTGGCTGTTCACCAAAGCACAGTTCGTACACCAACCTTTGCTCACATAGACACATAATCCGCCCCCGCGGGCTTTCCCCGACTGCTGGTTACAGTCCGCTCGGAAGAGAAGCCGGCCGTCGATTTGGAAGGCTGAGTCTGGCATGTTGTCGTTCAGCCAGGTTTCCGTAAGACAAAGCACCGCACAGTTCCTCATCTCACGAGAAGCCCTCAGTCTAAGTCGAAGCAGGTCCATCTTGTTGTCCAGGGAGCGGACATTGGAGAGGAACAATGGCGGGATCGGTGGTCTCCCTGCATTAGCCTTTAGCCTGGCTAGCAGTCCGCCCTGTTTACCCCTCTTCTGCTTCCTTGCACACCGCTTCCGTTTGCCCTTTGTCCGGCGGACACCTCTGCGCCAGTCCGATGTCCTCAGGAGCTGCATTCTGCCCAGCAAGGCCCTGAGTCCGAGGGCCGCTGTTGTTGTTGGTGGTGTTGCTGTTGTTGTCTTTCTGACCGAACCATCCTTTCTTTTGAAAAGTTCGGTCCGGCTGTACATTGTACGCTTGTTAACCCAAGCAACACGAGTGAAGTTGGCCTTGGGACCAACGTAAAAGGTACTAAAAGAGGGCTTGACCCCGGGAGCACGAGAAGCTGCTGCACTGTTGCGCGCGGCCATCTTAACAGCAAAACTGTGCTGAGGTTCTCTTTGGGAGTGACCAAGATGGAAAGGATCAGGAATGAGTACATCAGAGGGACAGCACATGTTAGAGGTTTTGGAGATAAAGTCAGAGAGGCCAGACTGAGATGGTTCGGACATGTCCAGAAGAGAGATAGTGAATATATTGGTAGAAGGATGCTGAGTTCTGAACTGCCAGACAGGAGGCCTAGAGGAAGACCAAAGAGGAGGTTTATGGATGCAGTGAAAGAGGACATGAGGGTAGTTGGTGTGAGAGAAGAGGATGCAGAAGACAGGGTTAGATGGAGGCAACTGATTTGCTGTGTCAACCCCTTAAGGGAAAAGCATGTAGCTGACATCTTCCATGGCATTAAAACAACCGCTGAGGAGATTTTGTGTCGTGTCTGATTTTATTGGCAACCATGAAAGAACCTTCTCCATATGAGCTGTGTCCATTTTATACTTGTTGCCAAATGCTCCTGTAGTAAAGACTTGGCCATACTGAAACCTCTGTCTGTTCCCTTGGCTGTCCTGTTGTATATTGTTTCAGGTAATTGGCACGGAGGATTTGGGTTTGTGGTTTCAGCTTACTTTACCTGTTCACTCGGTGGCGGTATTCAGACAAGCTCAAATATTTCCTTGACTAATTGTAGCGACCACTTTTAACGGTCTGAGCAGACCTTGACAAATCCACAGTCATGTTTCATGATATTATGCCAATTATTATTTTTTTATTTTGTTTAATAAACAATATCAAATGTATCTGGTATGATATAGAGTACAAGAACACTGAGACGTATTTACAGCTGTTCTAATGAACATTGCATTAACAAAAGAAGAAGAGATACTTTAATTAATCCCTTGAGGGGAAATTCTTTTTTTCACTCAGTTTTACATACATAAGTGGACTTTGAAGAACTGTTGGATAAAAGCAATACCACCCTTGCAGTCATGCTGTCCTTTTGAATTTCAGCATGCTGTGATTTACTTTGGCACTCATGCCGACAGCCGTGCTGATGCCTGTACAACTGCACAGGCGTGAATCAATCAATTATAAATATATAAATATTATATATATATATATAGTATTTTTTTAGTTCTTAGTTATGTATAGATATGTTCATATACTGCGCATGTCAAGCATCAACCATGGCTTTACTGTAGATTTTAGGTCTATCAATCAAAAATTACACAAATTCACTTTATTTTGACAAAAGGTTTTAGCTTTTCCTGTCCCCCTTTCCCTAGGTTAGAGGCAATTTAAAGACAATGGGTAGAGTCAAAAAAAAGGAAGCAGAGCTCAGAGGAAATACTTGTGGGCAATGGCAGGTGGAATGGAAGCTATTGTCAGATCAATGAAGAGTGTTAATATTACAAACAGAGAAACATAGTATTCCTCAGAAATCTGGTCTGAACTATCTGTAACCCTTTTTGGTCAAGATCAAAAGTGGGTTATATGGACCAGAAACAGAAAAGGTGTGAGGGACCTGACCATTAAACAACAGGACAAGACAAAAAAGACAGAGGAAGACAGCCATGCTAGAGACCTAGTATGAGATGAGGACACAGAAGAGAATGAGGCAGAGGAAGAACAAAAGTAGATGCCATTACAGACGGGAGCCTGACCTAAACATGGAAAGACATGGAGCAAAAAACATTGAGAAAGTTGCCAGTGGTATCAAAGAGGTTCACAATTACAACAAACAGATGGCAAACAATTGTTCCACTGCACGGCTCAACAAAACTGAGGCAACCATGGACCAAGTTTTTGTACAACAGTTTCCAAAAAAAAAAATCCCTGTTGGTACTGTTGCCTTCAAGAGCCAGCATATCTCACAGACGTGTTTATGGATATAGCATATATCACAGTTAGAAAATAAATAGTCCATATTTAAACATCAGTGCAGTTTATACATTCCCTTTCTGTAGTAATAAATACTTCTTTAAAAGGAAAAGGGAGCCAGTGGGAGAAAGAGGAAGAGCAAGAGGAAAAATGTCACATAAAACAAGTGGAAAAAAAATTCAGGCCTGCAGCAAACACAAGAAGAGGAAAAATAGCAAGAGCTATACGCAAAGGGGTAAGCCAGCTGTACTATAGTAAACTTAAAAAAAAAGTTGCCAAGCTGATTTCAGGAAACATAACCCAAATTCTGAACAAAAATGTTCCTAAAGTGATTAATTCCTAAATTAGTAAATGATGATGATATTTTCATGGAGATGTACTTCACTCAAAATATCATGAAGGAATATGACTCCAAATTTCACAAGATGCCTGGCTACATACAGCACTTTCAAGTTGACCCCTTTGGTGTACACATGTATACTAAAACAGGAGTAAGCAGTAGTAGTAGTAGTCCTATAGCAGCATAACTAAGAGATGACCAGAGCCAGCCCTAACTATAAGCTCTATCAAAAAGAAAGTCTTAGGTCTACTCTTAAAAGTGTTGACTGTGTCTGCCTCCTGAACCCAGAATGGTAGTTTGTTCCACAGAAGAGGAGCCTGATTTGCACTGTTTTTAGGAGGTTAACATGTTTCTTTATTTAACATAAAGCAACGGAAAATAGAACAAATGTTACAAATGGGATGTGGACGTCAGTATTGTCAGTGGTGTAGGATGTGCATGTGTGTAAAATGTAGTGGACGTGTGTTGTCAAGTGCATTTAACTAAAAGGGAAAAGAACTGTTAACCCTGCAGCTACCACACCACTCCACGGACGTCTGCTGGAGAGAGAGAGAGAGAGAGAGAGAGAGAGAGAGAATGAATCAATCATGGGCCTATTTCGCCTGGTAAAGGAACGGGTTTGTCTGCTTGCCTGAAGAAAAATCTCTCAGTTTTTAATAAATAAATTTAGAAATTTATTGAATAAATTCGCGAAAAATTTCTCATAGGTCCCCCCCCCCCTAAAAAAAAAAAAGATTTCAACAGACATTTTTAACAATGAACTGCTCTGGCATACTTTCACCTAGAGACTTCATTTAAAATGTAGGTATTAACGCGCTTGTTGCTCATTGTAGTAAAGATATGATAATTGCTAACATTCGCGGCTAATGCTTTACTAGCATCGCACAGCGCTAGCTGCTCATGGTAGCAAAGACATGCTAATTGCTAACATTTGTGGCTAATGCTAGAATTAGTGGTTAGCACTTTAGCACTAGCTGCTCCTGTGTCTAAATAAACATGTTAAAAATGACTATTTGAGGTGTGCTTTTTGAATGAAGACCCCGGCAACAGCCCACTCGTCACTCTCAAAATTTGCGCTGGAATTTTCTAGTTTTAACTCTTTTTTTTTTTTTTTTTTCCTTAAAGTGGTTGTAAGCGCCATTTATTATTTGTGTTTTGTGTTCAGTTGGGCTGGACGGGAGGAGGTTTCCAGTGTGTTTGAATGGGTTTTGAGCCACAGGTGTTTTGGGCTTATGTGGTTTCCGTAGGAAGCAGGAAGTGAGAGGGTGTGTCTCATGTTTTTGTTAATAAAGAAATGGCGGAGCGTCACTGTCGTTTTACCATGACACCGGGTCACACGTCTGTGTCCGCGGCCAGCCAGAGTTATGCGTAAACGGTCTCCTGTCATTTATTAGAGTGGTTATAAACAAAGAAATGAAGAACAAGAAAAAGAACAAGTAAGATAGCCACCACATTAAGTAAAACGACCAGCTCAGCAACACGAGGCCGCGCCGCCATGAAGTCCACATAGCTGAACGCAACGAGGCAAGACCACAACGCTACGCTTCCAGATAAGTGAAAGTACAAAGCCAGAAGACAAAAGTGAGACGACTAGCATGTTCGGTCTTCATAAGATAACACTCATAAAGAAAGCCACGGTGCTTTGTGTTATAGACCGTTTTATGAACAGTTGAATCAGACGTTGCGTAAACAAACATGGCTGACGGCGGCGTCGTGACAAGACCAAGAACACTGAGCTGCGGGAGCAAGAATGACCACAAGAGGGCACCAAAGCCCACCGAACGGGGCCTAGAAGAGCTACTAAGCCGATTTATAAACACAAGAAGGTCCAAACTATCACAGTTAACGTCAAAGGTGAGCAAAATAGACGGACTAATGAAAGACAGTGAGAGTCCAGACACTGTTGATGAACATGGTTGAATGCTCAAAACTTTTGAGAGAGTTTGGTCATGCAAATGATGGTGTAAGACTGTTGCCTGATGATGAAAAGGATGCAGATCAAACATTTTGGTTCAAGCCAAAGAATGAAAGATTCAATCAATTTGTTAATGAAGCTGAAGGATGGATCTATGCATCAAGGCAACAGTATCAAGACGCTGTGAGTCCAGATGACAGCGTATCTATGGTTGCTGCACCAGCGGAGGATGAACCTGTGCTTCATGAGGGACAAAGCACAGCTGTTGACCATTCTACTAGACCGCCCAGATCTGGATCGTCCAGAACCGGATTGTCCAGAACTGGATCGTCCAGAACCGGATCGTCAAGAACTTCTAGATCTTCAGGATTTTCAAGATCATCCATCTCATCCATGCGTCAGAAGGAACAAGCAGAACATGCAGCTTTACTTGCACAAGCAGCATCCTTGAAAGAGATAGAGTCATTAGAGCTTGAAGAGTGCAAGTTAAAGGCAAGGAAAGATCAGCTAAAGATTGAGACAGCAATTGCCGTATCTTCAGCAAAGCTAAAAGTTCTGGAGAATTGTGAACGTGAGAGCCAACAAAGTGCTCAATCTGAGGTGAAGTCAGTGGACAATCTGCTGTCCAGACCAGAGCCAGTATTACAGTGGGAACACACTGAAAGGTCACAGGTAAACAATAAAGTGAAACAAGAAAATGAAACACAGCCCACTAATATCAATAATGATGCTGTAAACCTGTGTGAAGTGATGCTAAAACAAAATCACATCACTGAGATGTTAGTCAAACAACAGAAACTAACTCATCTGCCCCAAAGAGACATACCTGTGTTCAGTGGTGACCCCCTTGAGTTTAAGTCTTTCATGAGGGCTTTCGACTGTACCATCCATGACAAAATTGATAATGACGATGACAGGTTATACTACCTTGAACAATTTACTAGAGGTGAGCCCAGAGACTTAGTCAGGAGTTGCCAACACATGAGTCTACATCAAGGCTACAGCGAAGCAAGGAAATTGCTAACTTATCACTATGGCAACGAGCTGAAAATCTTATCTGCTTACATGAACAGGGCTCTCAATTGGCCACAAATCAAGCCAGACGATGCTAAGGCTCTCCATAGTTACTCCTTGTTCTTAACTGGTTGTAACAATGCAATGCAGGACCTTGATCAGCTGCAAGAGATAGAGAATCCCACTAATCTCAGAGTCATTGTCTCCAAGTTGCCCTACAAAATGAGAGAGATGTGGAAAGTTTCTGCATTTGACATTCAAGAAGCTACCAGAAAGAGACCAAGATTTTCACATCTGGTCAGATTCATAAACAGACAAGCTAAAATAGCTGCAGATCCTGTCTTTGGTGACATAAAGGACATCGAAGACAAGGGGAAACATTTTGCAAGTATGAGAACAGAGCGAACAAACAGGTCAAAGGGTAGCACATTCGCTACAAGTGTAGCACCAGCAGTACATGAGAACTCACCTGAAAATTGTAAAGGCTCCTCTCGCCAAGTCGTCAATGCCTTTCAAAAACCATGTGCATTCTGTGAAAAACAACACACATTGGCGGAATGTCTCAAAATCAGAAACCAGCCCTGTCAAGAAAGACTAGAGTTTCTTAAAGGAAAAGGACTGTGTTTTTCATGTTTGACTCCAGGTCATTTGAGTAAAGCCTGCAAAAAGAGAGCTTCATGTGAATATTGTCATAAGAGACACCCAAGCTTACTTCATGTTACAAAGGAAGATGATAATGAAGCTGCTAAGAATAGTCAGAAAGACACTACAAAAAACATAGCAGCTTGTGAAACAACACACATTTCAAGTGGGCCTTGTTGTGCTACCGGGGCCGGAAAAGACAATTGTGTCTTAGCAATTGTGCCTGTGTGTGTCAAGGTAAAGAAAAGCAACAGAGTAATAGAGACTTATGCATTCATGGACAATGGAAGTCAAGCAACTTTCTGCACTGAGAAGTTAATGAGACAACTTGGCGTCGAAGGCAGGAAAACTCAAATACTGCTTCGAACAATGGGTCAAGAAAAGCTAGAGCCAAGCTACCATGTCTCAGGTCTGGAAATTTGTGGCATAGAAGAGAACATTTACATTGATTTGCCAGAGATCTATACACACAAGGACATTCCTGTCTTAAAAGAGAACATTCCTGTGCAGGAAGATCTGGCAAAGTGGCCACATCTTCATGGTATTGAGCTGCCACAAATAAACACAGACATTGGACTGTTAATAGGCTGTGATGTTTACAAGGCCATGGAACCCTGGGAAATCATCCACAGTGAGGACGACGGTCCATATGCAGTTCGAACAATCCTCGGTTGGGTCATAAATGGTCCCCTCAGGCGTGATGGTTGCGCTACTCCATTTGAAATTGGGCAAAGTGTATCAGTTAATCGTATCTCCATTGCCAATGTAGAGAACCTGCTGGTGCAACAGTTCAAATATGACTTTCCAGAGAAAGCCAGTGAAGAAAAACATGAAATGTCACGAGAAGACATACAGTTCATGGACTCTGTTAATGAGACAGTGAAAAAGGTTGATGGGCACTACAGCATAGGCCTTCCCTTAAGAAACAAAGCTGTCAAGATGCCCAACAACTACAGTTTAGTCGTTCAGAGAACAGAAAACCTGAAAAGGAAACTTGTCAAAAACAAAGACTTTCACAAAGAGTATCAGAGATTCATGTCTGACCTGATCAGTAAAGGGTATGCAGTGGAAGTACCAAAGAAAGAGACTGTGCCTGAAAATGAAAGAGTGTGGTACATACCTCATCATGGGGTTTTTCACCCCCAAAAGGGGAAACTACGTGTAGTTTTTGACTGCGCAGCGTCATTTTAGGGCAAGTCATTGAACACAGAGCTTTTACAAGGACCAGACTTAACAAATACACTGATAGGGGTTTTAACAAGATTCAGACATGAACACATTGCTTTAATGTCAGACATAGAGGCAATGTATCATCAAGTGAGAGTTCCATCAGAAGATCAAGACCTCCTGCGGTTCCTCTGGTGGCCAAATGGAAACCTGGATGAGCCATTGAAAGAGTACAAAATGGTTGTGCACTTGTTTGGGGCGACGTCCTCCCCCAGCTGTGCCAATTTTGCGTTAAAAAAGACAGCTGAAGATGCTAAGGACAAAATGGCACCTGCTGCAGTGAAAGCAATCAGGGACAATTTTTATGTAGATGATTGTCTTTTGTCAGTGTCAGATAAAACCCAAGCAGTTACCGTGGTCAAAGACTTGACAGCACTGTGTGAGAGTGGAGGATTTCACCTTACAAAATGGATGAGTAACAACAGAACTGTGCTAGCCTCCGTTCCTGAATCAGAGAGAGCCAAGGAGGTTAAAGATTTAGACCTCAGTCATGATGCATTACCTGACGAAAGAGTCCTTGGAGTGAACTGGTGTACAGAGTCGGATGTATTCAAGGTCAGAATCAATGCAAAGAACACACCACAAACTAGACGTGGCATCCTGTCGTTTGTAAGTGCTTTGTATGACCCGTTAGGATTTTTGTCACCTGTCATTCTTCCAGCTAAAATGATCCTGCAGGACTTGTGTGGCAGGAAAATCTCATGGGATGATGATATCCCTGCTGAATTGGCTCAAAGGTCACAAAAATGGATTTTGGATCTTGCAAAGCTTCATGGTTTCACAGTGGACAGATGTCTAAAACCGGCTGGTTTTGGAAAACTCACATCTGCACAGATGCATCACTTCGCGGATGCAAGTGAGAAAGGTTATGGAGTTGTCACCTACCTTCGCATAAAAAATGAAAAGGGTTCAGTCCACTGTTCATTCATTATTGGAAAGTCCAGAGTTTCTCCATTGAAACCAACAACGATCCCGAGACTGGAATTAACAGCTGCTGCTGTCGCCGTAAAGATGGACAGACTCATGCATAAAGACCTAAAAATGCCACTAGAAGAATCCATTTTTTGGTCAGATAGTACTACTGTGCTGAGATACATTGCTAGTGAGAATATTAGATTTAAAACCTTTGTGGCAAACAGAGTGTCACTTATCAGAGACAACACTAAGCCAAGTCAGTGGAGGTATGTGAACTCTGAGCTAAACACAGCCGACCACGCATCCAGAGGCATGAACGCAGACACGTTCATAAAGTGTCAGAACTGGACTGATGGACCAGACTTTTTGAAGAAAGATGAGAAACACTGGCCAGTTTCTCCTGATATCAAAGAGATACAGAAAGATGATGTTGAAGTTAAAGCTGCAGTGAGTGTGAATGCAACAAATGCACATGAGAATACACTAAGCGAGTTCATTTGTCACTATTCAGAATGGCACAGGTTAACAAGAGCAGTTGCCTGGATGTTTAAGCTGAAACAACTGCTCCTCAAACTGAGAGCACATCGTAAGTTGCTCATGTCACAAGCAAGTGAGAGACTGAGTCTTGAAAGGAGAACTGAGGTTGTTGCAAACCAAATGCAAAAGTTCAAAGGAACCATCAGAGGGTCTTTGCTCTCAGCTGAAGATGTTGCACTGGCAGAGACTGAAATTATCAAACTGTGTCAAAGGCAAGGTTTCTGTGATGAACTGATAACTCTTCAGAAAGGTGATAAGCTGAAAAGAAGCAGTCACATTGTCAAGCTTGATCCTGTCATGCAGGATGGGATTTTAAGAGTAGGAGGAAGGCTGCATCAGTCTGCGCTTCCTGCTGATGCTAAACATCCCATGATTCTTCCTAAAAACCACCATGTGTCAACATTGATTCTCAGACATGTTCACCAAGAAACAGGACACAGTGGAAGGAATTATACATTGTCCAAGTTTAGAGAAAGATTCTGGGTTCCTCAAGCAGACTCAGCTCTTAGAAAGATATTGTCAAAGTGTGTAACATGCAGAAAAATCTCTCAATGGCTAATCTGCCACAAGATCGTCTGACACCAGACAACCCTCCCTTCACCAGTGTGGGTATAGATTATTTTGGACCCTTTGAAGTCAAGTGTGGGCGAAGCAGGGTTAAAAGATATGGTGTTTTGTTTACATGTTTGACAGTCAGAGCAATTCATTTAGAGGTTGCTAATTCTCTTGAGACTGATTCATGTATAAATGCTTTCAGACGTTTTGTAGCGAGGAGAGGTCAAGTGTCTGTAATGAGGTCAGATAATGGTACAAATCTGGTGGGTGCAGAGAAAGAAATGCGAGAAGCAATTAAAGGCTGGGATCAGTCAAAAATCTCAAATGTGCTCATGCAGAAAGGAATCACCTGGATAGTCAACCTGCCAGCAGGTTCACATTTTGGTGGCATCTGGGAGAGACAAATTCGTTCTGTGAGGAGAATTCTTAACAAGACACTGAAACAGCAACTTCTTGATGACGAACTACTCCACACATTGTTTTGTGAAGTCGAGGCTATTGTAAATGGCAGACCCATAACAAGAGTGTCAAATGATCCACATGACACAGAGGCTCTTACACCTAATCATTTGCTTCTTTTGAAAAAACAACCAGTGCTGCCTCCTGGAGTGTTTGAGAGAGAGGACTTGTATGCCAGAAAAAGGTGGAAGCAGGTGCAATACCTGTCTGACATCTTTTGGAAACGTTGGACAAGGGAATACCTGCCACTCTTGCAGGAGAGGCAAAAGTGGACAGAAATCAAGAGAAATCTGAAAGAAGGTGATGTTGTGCTCATAGTGGACGACAGCGCACCGAGAGGTTCATGGTTGATGGGAAAAGTTGAGAAGACAGTTCCTGATGCAAAGGGTCTTGTTAGACGTGCCTTTGTAAAAACTAAAACAAGTGTTTTGGAAAGACCAGTAGACAAGTTATGTTTATTGCTTGAGATGGAAGAATAAGTTCGTGTTTGTGTGTGTGACACACCTGTACTTAAAGTAATGTTAATGTGAAAATATGTATGTTGTTCATGTAAACAAAAGCAACAAAAGGAAGTTAATTATTTCAGTGTTTCACACTAAATGACGCTTTAATATGTAGAAATGTAATTGTTATGCCCAGCAGTAACAATTAGGGGCCGGAATGTAAGCGCCATTTATTATTTGTGTTTTGTGTTCAGTTGGGCTGGACGGGAGGAGGTTTCCGTGTGTTTGAATGGGTTTTGAGCCACAGGTGTTTTGGGCTTATGTGGTTTCCGTAGGAAGCAGGAAGTGAGAGGGTGTGTCTCATGTTTTTGTTAATAAAGAAATGGCGGAGCGTCACGGTCGTTTTACCATGACACCGGGTCACACGTCTGTGTCCGCGGCCAGCCAGAGTTATGCGTAAACGGTCTCCTGTCATTTATTAGAGTGGTTATAAACAAAGAAATGAAGAACAAGAAAAAGAACAAGTAAGATAGCCACCACAGTGGTTAATGATGAAATTCTCTTCTCTTTTCAGGTCAAGCAGAGCAGTGTTATCCAATGCAGTGGACCTGTAAGTACTGCACATTTGTTGCCAAAAAGAGGGGCTACTTGCTTAAACATTACCGTTTAAAACATGGATGCCACACTCGTACATCTCAACTCCCATGCCTGCATATAGACTGCGTTTGCACATTTAAATCTTTTAATGCCCTCCAAGTACACCTGTCAACATGGCATAATAAAAAGGATTCAGGCAAAATCGGGGAAACTGCATTTCACTGTCAGTTGTGCAACTTTGTAGAGAAGCAGACTTTTTTACCCATTTGCGACGACATCTTAAACTGAGACAAATGGTTGCTTGCCTATATCAAGACTGTTACTTCCAAAGTAACAGTTTATTCTACCTTCAATGCCCACAGAAGCAAAGAGCATCAGATACACAATGAGATGGTATTCAAACCTGAAATTATTTCAGCAAATGTAGTTGAAGAGCTTCCAACTAGTGCAAGTGTTCAGCTGGAAGAGAGTGGCCCTGAAAATGATGATACTGACTGTGAAGTTGCTGAGCTGAAGGATGTGGAGGACTTAGAGATTCAGTTGGAACACAATGTAGCAGCTCTTTTCCTGAAAATGTCATCAATTCTTAACATCTTCTTAACAAGAGGTCATAGAGCAGATCAACCAAATTTATTTGTTATCACAACCATTGCTGCATTCTTCTATTCAAAGAATTCTACACACGCATTGTTCAGATGTTGATGATGCTTTAGTGAATGAGATAGCTCGAGTAGTCACTGAGAATAATGTATTCTTCGAATTCACTTCTGATGGGGGATCATTGTCAACTGCTCACAAGCGAACATCTTACATTTCAAAGGAATTCTCTTAGGTTATGCCGATTGAGTTTGTCCTAGGAAATGACAATCAGACAATTGTGTATATCCCCATACTAAAAATGCTGCAAACTTTGATGAGCAATAGAGACATTCTGGAAAAGACCATGTCACATGAGGCAACTTTGTCAGAGGAATACAAATCTTACAGAGATGGTTCCCGCTTCAAAAATGATGCTTTCTTGAATGAGGAAGAGTTCAGGTTACCTGTATATTGATGATTTCGAGGTGGCCAACCCCTTAGGAACCTCCAGAAAAAAACCCAAACTAACTGCTGTCTACTGGGTACTTGGCAATTTACACCCAAAATATCGCTCCTCTCTTTATTCCATTCAACTTGCTCTGCTTTTCAAGGCCAACAGCGTCAAAGACCATGGTTATGGTGAAATTCTCCGCCCTCTAATTCGGGACCTTGTTTTTCTTGAGCAACAAGGCATCTATGTTGAACAGTTGGGAGCCACTGTTAAAGGCACAGTGTTATTTGTAGCAGCAGACAATCTGGCTGCTCACTCTTTGGGAGGGTTCTTTGAAAGCTTCACAGTTACCCAAGTGTGTCGGTTCTGTATGGCCAAGCGGGAAGAAATACAGGACAAGGAAGTACGGACAGGATTTTTTCAAAAAAGAACAAGAGAAATCCATGACAAACAAGTGCAAGATGTGTCTCAGGATTCAACCAAGGCTCAAGAATATGGTGTGAAACGAAGCTGTCCGTTAACTCAAAGTTTGCAACATTTTCATGTTGTTGAGGGGTTCCCCCAAGACCTTCTGCACGATCTCCTGGAGGGGATTGTTCCACTAGAATTGGCCCTGTGCTTAAAGGCACTGATATCAAAGGGAATCATCTCCCTTGAGGCTCTTAATGATACTATTAAACACTTCCCATACACATTTTCAGACAGAACAAACCAACCCCAGCTCATTCCAAAGACGTTCTCTTCAAAGTCAACAATTGGAGGAAATGGACATGAAAATTGGACTCTTCTCCGACTTCTGCCATTATTTATTGGTCAACACATTCCGAAGGGCGATGGAACCTGGGAGGTTTTAATGACCTTAAAAGAAGTGGTGGAATTGTCAGTGTCCATAAACTTTACAGAGGAGTCCTTGTGCTTTCTTGATAGCAAAATCTCTGAACATAGAGATTTGTTTCAGAAGGTTTTCCCGGGTGAAAAGCTACGACCAAAGCACCACTACATTGAGCACTACCCTGAGCTAATTCGAACATTTGGTCCTCTGTCTGATGTCTGGACAATGCGTTTTGAAAGAAAACACACATTTTTTAAAAAAGCTGTGCGTTACTCTCACAACTTCAAAAACATACCCCTTACTTTAGCTAACAGACATCAGAAAATGATGGCCTTCCACTTAGCTGCCTCATCTTTTTTTAAGCCTCCTATTGAAATTCACAAATTGAATTCTGTGATGGTTTCATCATTTCCAGAAAATGTCCAGAACTGGCTCAATCAAAGGAGCAACAAGCTGAACACAGTACTTGTAGCTTCCTCTGTCTGCATTGATGGCATTAGGTACAGTGCTGATATGGTCATTTCTGTTGGATCCTGCTCAGGGCTCCCAGATTTCAGACAAATCACAAACATTGTCGTTATCAACACAGATGTAGCATTTGTCTGCAGACTGATGACATCATGGTATGATGAGCATCTCAGAGCGTAAGAACTCTGTAGCAGCCTTTGCCGACCTTTTCAGTCACCCAGTTGTCCGAAATGAATGATGTTTTTCCTCTGTCACTTTACAGAGTTCATGGCAAACAGCTTGTTACTCTCAAACGGTACATATTGTGCTGAGTGGATTAAACACTTGCCTGTCTCAGATGGATTTTTCTTTTTTTTACAGGAGGTGATATCAAAATGGAGCAAAGACTGATGCTGCAAGTTGTCATAGATGAAGACAATATACGCAAGCTAATTTTAAATGAGAGACCGGATTCCGTTGAGGGACTAAAAACACAGCTGAGTGATAAGCTGTCATTGCAGTATGACTTCCAACTCCAATATGAAGATCCAGACTTCAGTAATGCGCTCTGCGATTTGACCGAAATAACGGATTTGCCTGAAAGAGCTACTCTGAAAGTCATCCCTCTTGTGACACTTGAGTTGACAACCCTGTCTTCATCCACTGAACAGACAGACTCCAGCTCAGCAGACACTGAGATCTTGTCCTCCGCTGGTTCAACACCTTTACCAAGAAGACAGTGGCCTGAGTTCTTTGACATACCCAATTTCTCTGTGGATGTAGCATACCGACTGAGACAGGCAGATCTCTTATTCATGAGAGATCGTGTCCCATTGACTCCGTCACGAGATATGAAACATGACATACTTGAGAAGCTTGCCGAAACAATGTACAGTTTCAAAGCTTATCCTGATGACGATGACTTCAGCAGTGTTGCAAAAGCACTCATTAGCAAGCACCCCAGCCTCACTGAACCTGGTCCCCAGCCAGGATGGTATAGGCTGGAAGAACAGCCTTAAATTCAAGATGGCCAACTATCGTACACAATTACGAAAAGCAGGATGTGATAATGTGATGATCAATGGGGGTAAACGAAGCAAACACAACCCAGAAGGACCATCATCCAGCAAGAACATCAAGCTGCCAAGAAGAGGTGAAGCCAATTATTTGCCTAATTTACCAGACAGACACGATGAAAGCAGCCTTGAAAATGCCAGGAAGGTTGTCATAGAGGAAACGAAGAAAAAACGACCCAATGCCAGTTTAGTTTCCAGAATTATGGAAGAAACATTCTCACTGCACAGAAGGGAGATAGTGACACAGGAGCCTGCTGTGCAGAGCATGATGGAAAGATGGCCAGCACTGTTCACGGAGAGACAGGTAAGATACTTGTTTGTTTTGGCCTGCCTTACCCCATATAGATTCCAGCAGACCAAAATAATCATGATTATGATTTTTGCCATAAACGAGCAGCTCTATTTCATCCTAGTTTCGCATGTCAAGCTCTTTCATTTGCTATAGTATTAATTGAATGATGGTCAGCTTAATGTTGCTATCCCTCTTGCTATTTCCTCTCTCCATTTTTCAGGTCTTTGCTGAGTTTAATCGCATTGCCAGCAAGAATCTTGAAGGCGACTTCTATGAAGTCTTAGACCAGCACACACCACGCTTCATCGATCTTTTCAAGTCTAAAAAAGGAACTGTGGGACAAAAACTGACAGATTTGATGCAGGACATCAACTGGATGGTAAGGATTCTGTTGTGTTCTAAACTATTTTTCTAATAATTAGTGGTGTGCATTCTCATTTTCTGTACAATGTCATTTATGCAACACATATTCCCCCAAACTCTCAAAATGCTACAAAGTTCTGAACTTATATCTGTTCTCTCTGTATTTTTAGTCACCTGATGTGACGGCACTTCGGACTGTTGTCCTCAAAGGTCTTCCAATTCTCCTCAGTGAAGACTCCAGTCAAGTCTACACGACATGCTTTGTAAGTAAAAGAAACATTCATCTAAATTCTCTTTTATTGCAGATCATATATTTTATGTATTTCATAGCTCTGTAAAATATTTAATATTCAATTATTTTCAGTTGATCAGAAAGGCTCAGACTTTAAAAAAAATGTATACCCATTTTATGTTTCTTTATATTTGTAATAGTCAATACACTTAACATTGGTTGCTTTTCATAAAACTTCTCTTCATTTCTTTTCTCCAAGTTCAGGTATTTGTAGTTCGAATGTTTTGATGAACTGAAGAATTATGTAGGGTTTTTTTGGTTGAGGAAATTGTACCAGATTCAGCCAGTCCTGTGTGCTTTTTTACAGGTTGCAGCGAAAGAGGAAGCACTTGCCTCAGTCACAGTTGGAGTGCTGACGGTGATCGAAGATGCTCAGCAGCAGGGTCCGAATGCAGTGCACCCCCAACCCATCTCCATTGCCATCAAACTTGAGGGACAATGTCTCTGACATGGACAATGTCAGAGACTTTCCCCAGGCAGTCTGCCTTCTATTTGGGTTCATGTATGCCCTTCACTTGAATTACCCAAAATGCATGGAAAACACATTCAAATTCATTCAAGCAGTCATGCTTGGACTCAGCAACAAGACCCTCCCTCCAAAACTGATCACACTGCAGAATAAACTACTGGGGTAGGCCATTCAAAATTGCTGAGTACAAACTTTGCCAGTTTTGTGAAGTGAGAAAAAACAAGGTAACTTGGTTACTGTTCCAGGTATAATGTATAATGTTACACACAAATGTTACACTTTGATTGTGTTTGTAAGATAGTGATACTGATTTGTTAATTGGCAGTAAGACAGTGATGCATTTTGTTATTTATCACTGCTGTGCACTTTAGAACATGATAACATGTTGATTGTAGTTCCAGTTAGTTCCAGTTAGTTAGAAAGGAGGGAGGTTGTAGATAGGTAGGAAGGTAGATAGGTGTAGGTAGGTTTGAAGGTATGAGGGAGGAAGGTAGGTAGGAGGGTGAGGAGGTAGGTAGGTAAGTAAATGGTAAATGGACTGTACTTATATAGCGCCTTTTTTAGTCTTCCGACCACTGAAAGTGCTCTACACTACATATCTCATTCATCCCATTCACACACTGATGGCATTGGCTACCATGCAAGGTGCCAACTGCTCATCAGTTTCTGGATCTAACCATTCATACACATTCACACACCGATGGCACAGCCTTCGGGGGTTCAGTATCTTGCCCAAGGACACTTCGGCATGCAGACCGGAGGAGCCGGGGATCGAACCGCCGATCATCTGATTAGTGGACGACCCGCTCTGCCTGTGAGCTACAGCCGCCCCTGCGAGAGGAAGGGAGGAAGGTCTAGATAAGTATGAAGGTATGAGAGTATGGAGGGAGAGGCAGAGGGAGCAAGGCAGGTGTTGGAGGGTAGTAGGTATGTAGGAAGATAGGGAGGGAGGTAGGTAGGAAGGTAAGGAGAGAGAGAGATGCATTTATTGTTGGGACTTTTCTTTTGTGCATTATCCAATAAATCCAATGAGTGTTCACTATTCATTGTGTTTTTGGGGCTCATTACCATTAGGTAATGTTTTTTTGTTGTTGTTAATTAAATTAGCATGTGTCATTTTAATGTCTATTGTAGAACTCTTTTAGGTCAAGAAAATTCAAGTTAAATTTACCTGAATATGAATATGATCTCATTTATATGTTAATCTGAGTACTGCAAACTCAAAATAAAAAAGTTACTCTAATCTAATTTATATAAGTTAATTTAAGTACTGCAAACTCAAAATAAATAAGTTACTCTAATCTAATTTATATAAGTTAATTTAAAACTCGGAATAAATAAATTACTGTAATCTAATTTATCTAAATCAACAGAAATTACTTTTTTTGAGGCAATGACTTTGCATATTTTTTTAAAGTAAAGTCAACTTATTATTTTTTACAGTGTACTGTAATGATGATTCAAGTTCATTTATTGATCCATACTGTTTCCTGTGATAAAAGAATCTCTAAGCTCTAACCATTGTACTGGCGATGAACAACGGATTTCTGAATTTATTTGCCCATAACGCAAATTATAATTTATTCATATTTTATCCTCTTTTATCTAATCCACCCAATTTCAAAGAGCACATTGTGTCCTAAATGGCTGGGCTGATGGCTATTGCATTACTTTACAGCCTTATCTGCAGCTACTGATGGCGTCGTGATAGTGTGCATACCTGTTTGCAATATTGTATTTCTTTTCATTATGAAATTATAAGGATGTGTCACCCTGAAAGACTTTTTTTCCCCCTCATATTGATTACTCTGCCCATGGAGCCTTATTCATGGAGATTTTTGTTGCTGATTTTGAGGCCATTTTAATTTTTCATGTATTATACTATATTAAACTGTCATATTACAAAGGCCAAACTGTACATGACATGTATATTATTGGTGCGATTTGCATGTGTTAAAAATGCGAATGCATTGCTGAATATTGATTTCCAGTCTTTTTTATTTTAAACATTTTAATTCAGAGTACAATACAACCCTTTATTGAGTAAAATACAACTCTATTCATAGTAGAATTACACCTCTATTTTGAGGCATTTACTACTCTGAACAGAGTAAAATACAACTCCATTAATAGTAGAATTATAACTCTGTTATGAGGCAGTTACTACTCTGAACAGAGTAAAATACAACTCCATTAATAGAATTACACCTCTATTATGAGACAGTTACTGCTCTGAACAGAGTAAAATACAACTCTGTATAGAGTGAAATGGTGTTGGAGTTGTTCTCACTTAATGGTAAATAGAGTAAATTTTATTCTTGTGGAGTAAAATATGAACTCTAGATAGAGTAGAAATAACTCTGAAATTTTAACTCTATGACGAGAGTAAATTTTACTCTTTTTGGATTGGGACCAAATACTATCTTTTTGGGAGTAAAATTTACAGAACTGTGTGTCCGATAGGGTGGTCAGTAACACTGGGGCCCCACAGGGGACTGTTCTCTCTCCTTTTCTCTTCACCCTTTTCACCTCAGATTTCAACTATTGCACCGAATCCTGCCACCTTCAGAAGTTCTCTGATGATTCAGCAATAGTGGGTTGTATTAAAAAGGGAGATAATATCATACAGGACAGTTGTGGGCAACTTTGTCACTTGGACTGAGCTGAACCATCTGCAGCTCAATGTGACAAAGACGAAGGAAATAATTTGAGGATTTTCAGTCAGGATTTAGAGTGCAGTCAAAGTTACAAATGACCTCCTAATGGCATCAGACAAAGGACTCATCGCTGTACTTGTCCTGTTAGATCTTAGTGCCACATTTAACACCATTGACCATCAAATTCTTTTATAGAGACTGGAACATCAAATTGGCATCAAAGGAACCGCCCTAAGCTGGTTTAAGTTGTATTTCTTAGACCGATCTCAGTTTGTTCACGTCAGAGATGAATCCTTCATGCATACCAAAGTTTGTCATGGAGTCCCACAAGGTTCTGTACTAGGACCACTTCTATTTAGTTTATATATGCTTCCTCTAGGGAACATTATTAGGAATCACTCTTTTAATTTTCATTGTTATGCTGACGACACCCAATTATATTTATTGATCAAGCCTGATAAAACCAATCAATTAACTAAACTCTGCATGCCTTAAGGATATAAAAAGTTGGATGACCTACAATTTTCTGATGTTAAATTTAGACAAAACTGAAGTTCTTGTAATTGGACCCAAACACCTCAGAAACTCTCTTTCTAGAGTCTTAGTTACTTTAGATGGGATCACCCTGGCCTCTAGCTCCACTGTAGAGCATCTTGGAGTTGTTTTTGATCAGGATTTGTCCTTTAACGCCCATATAAAACAAATTTTGAGGACTGCATTCTTCCACTTACGTAACATTGTTAAAATCAGACGCATTGTCTCTCAAATGGATGCAGAAAAACTAGTCCACGCATTTGTTACTTCAAGGCTGGACTATTGTAACTCTTTGTTATCAGGCTGCTCTAATAAGTCTCTTAGGACTTTGCAGTTAATTCAGAATGCTGCTGCACATGTTCTGACAGGAACCAAGATCAGAGATCGCATCTCTCCCATTTTGGCTTCCTTGCATTGGCTACCTGTTAAATCTAGAATAGAATTTAAAATTCTTCTCCTTACTTACAAATCTCTTCATGGTCAGGCACCATCGTATCTAAAAGAGCTCATAATACCTTACTACCCCTCTAGAACACTGCGCTCTCAGGATGCTGGGTTCCTTGTGGTTCCTATAGTCTCCAAAAGTAGATTGGGAGCCAGAGCTTTCAGCTATCAGGCTCCTCTTCTGTGGAACAAACTACCATTCTGGGTTCAGGAGGCAGACATGGTCAACACCTTTTAAGAGTAAACTTAAGACTTTCCTTTTTTATAGAGCTTATAGTTAGGGCTGGCTCAGGTCATCCCTTAGTTATGCTGCCATAGGACTAGATTGCAGAGGGACTCTCCTTCCCGTCTCTCTCTCTCCCTCTTTCTCTCCCTCTCTCCCCCTCTCTTCCTCTCTCTCTCTCTCTCTCTCTCTATCTCACCATCTGTGGACATACATGTCTCATTAATGCATGTTACTAACTAAACTCCCCTGGAGTTTCTGTGCTCTGTCGTCCAGCGGGTTCTCGTGGATCGTGGCTGCTGCTGTGGTCCTGCATGATGTCCACTACACATATTATTACTGTCATTATTACTACCATATCTGCTACTGTGGTAATTTTATCATTCATTGTGATTCATTGTCATTTTTATCATTCATTGTAATTGTACAATATGTTTGTGTTGATTTGTCCTGTACACGTGGCATTTATTGCACGTATGTCCGTCCTGGGAGAGGGATCCCTCCTCTGTGGCTCTTCCTGAGGTTTCTTCCACCTTTTTTCCCTGTTAAAGGTTTTTTGTGGGCAAGTTTTTCCTCACTCGAACCGAGGGTCTAAGGACAGAGGGTGTCACTCCCTGTACAGATTGTAAAGCCTCAGAGGAAAATGTATTGTGTGACTTTGGGCTATACAAATCAAATTGATTTGATTTGATTAATAGTGGATCTGAGGAGGGCGAAAACACCAGTGACCCCAGTTTCCATCCAGAGGGTCGCTGTGGATAGTGTTGAGGAGTACAAGTATCTGGGGGTGTACTTGAATAAAAATTTGGACTGGACTAGAAAGGAGACTGAGGTCCTTTAACATCTGCCGGACAATGCTTGGATGTTTTACGAGTCTGTTGTGGCCAGTGCAATCTTGTTCGCTGTCACAGGCTGATGCAGTGGGCTGAAGATCGCAGACACCAACAGACTTAACAAACTGATCAGGAGAGCTGGTGATGTCGTGGGGGAGGAGCTGGACACTCTGGCGGCTGTGGCAGAGAGGAGGATGCTGTCCAGGCTTCATTCCATTTTGGACAATGTTTCACACCCTCTCTATGACACACTGGCTCTGCAGAGGAGCTCCTTCAGCAGCGGACTCCTCTCTCTGAAATGCACCACAGAGTGACACAGGAAATCATTCCTGTTTAGGTCATTAATCTCTATAATGCCTCCCTCAGCTGACACATACACGGACATTTACTTTTGCATTTGTTGCACTTTATTTAATGTTAATTTGATCGTGTGTATGTATGTATGTGTATATATATATGATTACTTGTTTAACTTAAACTGAAGTATTGTAACAAAATTAACTTCCTCCTGGGATTATTAGGGTTAGGGTTAGTTAAGTATTTCTGAGTGTTTTTTTGTTAAATAAATTTGGCTTGAACCTTCGCCTCTCTGCACCTCCTCTTTCCAGTCTAGACATGACCATACACTCAGCAGAGACCTATCCGATGATGACAGCTGTTCGGCGCTCAGGAAGCCTTTATCTCTCGTCAGGAGGAGTTTCAGACAGTCATGGCTTCCCACCTAGGCCATCTCACATCTCGTATTTAAAACCTGGTGGACAACCTTGGCCAGGGACCAGTTAACCCCACAGCCCGTGGCCCTACGACTGCAGGCAAGGCGAAGCCCGCCACAGCTGTGGCCGCAGTAGGAACAGGCATTAAGTTAGCTGCTCCAGAACAATTCTCTGGAGAAATTGGACAATGCAAACCATTTATTGTAGATTGCTCTATGCATTTTGAACATTTGCCCCATGCATTCCCTACCGACAGGTCTACAATAGCTTTTATGATATCCCACTTGTCAGGTAGAGCCCGGGCCTGGGCCACAGAAGAGTGGGCCCAAGGTTCATCAGTTTGCAGCTCCCTCACAGACTTTCAAGAATCCCTACAGATGATTTTTGACCCGGTGTCTAATGACCGGGAAAAGGCAACCGATCTGTCGGTGACTACGCCATCCACTTCCTCACCTTAGCAGCGAAGAGTGGGTGGAACTTCACGTCCCTGTACGATGTGTTCCTCAAGGCTCAAGGGCGTTCCCCATTCAAGAACTGCTAGTCCCACTGGATCTGCTCCAGGACCTGGTTTGGAGTGTTTTTTGTTTCCCTCCATGCAGTGTTTTTTTGTTAAATACATTTGGCTTAAACCTTCGCCTCTCTGCACCTGAGTCCTCCTTCCAGTCCAGACCTGACAAAAATGACACTTCTCAGGCCTGTTTCTCACGTCCTTGTCTCTACTGTCCTTGAACTACTGATATCTCTCTCTGCCATCCTCAGCAAAACATAGTCCAAATAAGGGAAGTGTACGAGACATGCAAAAAACTGGAAACACACATTATATGATCAAAACATCTGAACCCCAGTATAAATCCTAATTTTTAAAACATTTTCCCCCTGTTTGTACTATTTTTAAAAAGTACAAAATATAATTACAAGAAAATTTTTTTATCAGTGTTAGATAGTTTAGTAGATAGTTTAATAACATAGCCAAAGTCTTGAGTATAAGTCTATGATATTCTGGCAGTTCTTTAGCATTCTTATTATTTCATACTGTTACTTTCTCGACAGAAAAATTCGCCCCATGGCCCCGCTGGCCAATAATTTGTGTTAGTAATTGTTACAATCACATCAGTATGCTTAATCACTCATAAAATGTAAAAATGTAAATGCAAAAAATAATAATTCTGACAACAGCAAATGTATATTTATGAACAATTGTTTCTGTCCATTCTGTGTCATCTCCCTTGAAGGGAGTGGAAGGGACTGACGACAGGGTCAAGGTACTCTGTAAGGTCTACTATACAAAATTTCAAAAGGTGACAGTCCTGTATTATTAGGTTGTATGTGAAGACTCAGCATTACTGCTGGCAAACAGGTTACCCATCCTTTTCCTGTCTCGTCCATGGCTTTCCTAAGTTTAGCCTTAATTATACCATTCACTCTTTTCACTAGTCCTGCTGATTGTGGATGATAAGAACAATGATATTTCCTTTTAATAGAAAACAGTTAACTCAGTTTAGCAATTACATCATTTCTGAAATGTGGTCCATTATCACTAATATATGATTTCTGGAAATCCAAATCTTGGTGCAATATGTGTTGCTAACGCTTTAGCTACTGTTATTGCATCATTTCGTGTGGTTGGAATAACAATCCATTTTGAGTATAAGTCTATGATCACTAGACAATACTTTTTATTTTCACATTTATTTAATTCAATGAAATCCATGCATATCGTATAAAATTGGTATTGAGCATTAGCTGTTTTTTTATCTTCCTGTTTTATTGTTTGGTTTCATATCCTGTTTGTGTTCATTCTAGGTGTCTTCACTCCCTGTGTGATTGTCTATTGTTTTCACCTGTGCCTCGTTAGCTCCAGTGAGACCTGGAGGGGCGTGATTGGGAGGAACGGCCCCCCTGATCTGAACCCGAGTGGTGTTCTGTTATTGGACTTCTGTGCACGTCATGGATTGTCCATAACAAACACCATGTTCAAGCATAAGGGTGTCCATATGTGCACTTGGCACCAGGATGCCCTCGGCCGTAGTTCGATGATCGACTTTGTGGTCGTGTCGTCGGACTTGCGGCCACATGTTTTGGACACTCGGGTGAAGAGAGGGGCGGAGCTGTCAACTGATCACCACCTGGTGGTGAGTTGGCTCCGATGGTGGGGGAGGATGGCAGTCAGACCTGGCAGGCCCAAACGTTCTGTGCGGGTTTGTTGGGAACGTCTGGCTGAATCTCCTGTCAGAAAGAGTTTCAACTCCCACCTCCGGGAGAGCTTCGCTCATGTCCCGGGGGAGGCGGGGGACATTGAGTCCGGTCGGTGCCTGTCGTGGCGGTTGCCCCCGAACCCGCTGGTGGACACCGGCGGTGAGGGATGCCGTCAAGCTGAAGAAGGAGGCCTACAGAACCTTTTTGGCCTGTGGGAGTCCTGAAGCAGCTGACGGGTATCGACATGCCAAGCGGAATGCGGCCTCGGCGGTTGCGGAGGCAAAAACTCGGGCGTGGGAGGAGTTCGGTGAGGCCATGGAGAGCGACTTTCGAACGGCTTCGAGGAGGTTCTGGACCACCATCCGGCGGCTCAGGCGGGGGAAGCAATGCACTATCAACACTGTGTTCAGTGGGGACGGTGTGCTGCTGACCTCGACTGGGGACGTCTTGGGTCGGTGGAGGGAATACTTCGAAGACCTCCTCAATCCCACCAGCACGTCTTCCGTTGAGGAGGCAGAGTCTGGGGACCCCGTGGTGGTCTCGCCCATCTCTGGGGCTGAGGTCGCTGAGGTAGTCAAAAAACTCCTCGGTGGCAAGGCCCCGGGGGTGGATGAGGTCCGCCCGGAGTTCCTCAAGGCTCTGGATGTTGTGGGGCTGTCTTGGTTGACACGTCTCTGCAACATCGCGTGGACATCGGGGGCAGTGCCTCTGGACTGGCAGACCGGGGTGGTGGTTCCCCTCTTCAAAAAGGGGGACCGGAGGATGTGCTCCAACTATAGGGGGATCACACTCCTCAGCCTCCCCGGGAAGGTCTTTTCGGGGGTCCTGGAGAGGAGGGTCCGCAAGATTGTCGAACCTCGGATCCAGGAGGAGCAGTGTGGTTTTCGTCCTGGCCGTGGAACTGTGGACCAGCTCTATACCCTTAGCGCGGCCCTGGAGGGTGCATGGGAGTTCGCCCAACCAGTCTACATGTGTTTTGTGGACCTGGAGAAGGCGTTCGACCGTGTCCCTCGGGAGGTCCTGTGGGGGGTGCTCCGGGAGTATGGGGTTCCGGACCCATTGATATGGGCTATCCGGTCCCTTTACTCTCGGTGCCAGAGCTTGGTCCGCATTGCCGGCAGTAAGTCGGACCTGTTTCCCGTGGGAGTTGGACTCCGCCAGGGCTGCCCTTTGTCACCGGTTCTGTTCATAACTTTTATGGACAGGATTTCTAGGCGCAGCCAGGGCGTCGAGGGGCTGCGATTCGGTGGCCTTAGGATTGGGTCGCTGCTTTTTGCGGACGATCTAGTCTTGTTGGCTTCATCGGATCGTGAGGACGGTGTGCTGCTGACCTCGACTGGGGACGTCTTGGGTCGGTGGAGGGAATACTTCGAAGACCTCCTCAATCCCACCAGCACGTCTTCCGTTGAGGAGGCAGAGTCTGGGGACCCCGTGGTGGTCTCGCCCATCTCTGGGGCTGAGGTCGCTGAGGTAGTCAAAAAACTCCTCGGTGGCAAGGCCCCGGGGGTGGATGAGGTCCGCCCGGAGTTCCTCAAGGCTCTGGATGTTGTGGGGCTGTCTTGGTTGACACGTCTCTGCAACATCGCGTGGACATCGGGGGCAGTGCCTCTGGACTGGCAGACCGGGGTGGTGGTTCCCCTCTTCAAAAAGGGGGACCGGAGGATGTGCTCCAACTATAGGGGGATCACACTCCTCAGCCTCCCCGGGAAGGTCTTTTCGGGGGTCCTGGAGAGGAGGGTCCGCAAGATTGTCGAACCTCGGATCCAGGAGGAGCAGTGTGGTTTTCGTCCTGGCCGTGGAACTGTGGACCAGCTCTATACCCTTAGCGCGGCCCTGGAGGGTGCATGGGAGTTCGCCCAACCAGTCTACATGTGTTTTGTGGACCTGGAGAAGGCGTTCGACCGTGTCCCTCGGGAGGTCCTGTGGGGGGTGCTCCGGGAGTATGGGGTTCCGGACCCATTGATATGGGCTATCCGGTCCCTTTACTCTCGGTGCCAGAGCTTGGTCCGCATTGCCGGCAGTAAGTCGGACCTGTTTCCCGTGGGAGTTGGACTCCGCCAGGGCTGCCCTTTGTCACCGGTTCTGTTCATAACTTTTATGGACAGGATTTCTAGGCGCAGCCAGGGCGTCGAGGGGCTGCGATTCGGTGGCCTTAGGATTGGGTCGCTGCTTTTTGCGGACGATCTAGTCTTGTTGGCTTCATCGGATCGTGACCTTCAGCTCTCTCTGGAGCGGTTTGCAGCCGAGTGTGAAGCGGCTGGGATGAGAATCAGCACCTCCAAATCCGAGGCCATGGTTCTCAGCCGGAAAAGGGTGGAGTGCAGTCTCCAGGTCGGGGATGAGATCCTGCCTCAAGTGGAGGAGTTCAAGTATCTCGGGGTCTTGTTCACGAGTGAGGGAAGGATGGAACGGGAGATCGACCGGCGGATCGGTGCGGCTTCTGCAGTGATGCGGACTCTGCACCGGTCCGTCGTGGTGAAGAAGGAGCTGAGCCGAAAGGCGAAGCTCTCGATTTACCAGTCGATCTACGTTCCTACCCTCACCTATGGTCACGAGCTTTGGGTAGTGACCGAAAGAATAAGATCGCGAATACAAGCGGCCGAAATGAGCTTCCTTCGCAGGGTGGCTGGGGTCTCCCTTAGAGATAGGGTGAGAAGCTCGGCCATCCGCGAGGAGCTCAGAGTAGAACCGCTGCTCCTCCGCATCGAGAGGAACCAGTTGAGGTGGCTCGGGCATCTCGTGAGGATGCCTCCTGGACGTCTCCCTGGTGAGATGTTCCGGGCACGTCCCTCCGGGAGGCGGCCCCGGGGAAGACCCAGGACACGCTGGAGGGACTACGTCTCTCGGCTGGCCTGGGAATGCCTTGGGGTCCCCCTGGGAGAGTTGGCAGAAGTGGCTGGGGAGAGGGAAGTCTGGGTCTCCCTGCTGAAGCTGCTGCCCCCGCGACCCGAACATGGATAAGCGGAAGAAAACGAACGAACGAACCTCGTTAGCTCCTCCCCTCATGTGTGTATATATGCCTGCTTCTCCCAGTGTGTCTCTGTTAGATTGTCTGCATCCGTTTGTGAGTAGCTTTCCGGCATGTTTCCCTTGTGATTAGTTTCCTCGTGTTTCGACCCAATTTGTTCCTTGACCCTTCTTTGCCTAGCGTTCTGTACCTTTGCCTGATCTTTTATGGTTTTGACCCTCGCCTGTTTTTGGACTTCCCTTCTGCCTCGTCTTTTTGTACTTCTGCCTGAGCTGACTGTCCCTTTGTGTACCGACCCCGGACTGTTTCATAAACCACTTCTTCACACCTGTCTGTTTCAGGTCTGCTCTGTGGGTCCAGTTGTCTGTCTGAACCTGATAATACAATCTAACCACTACCATGGACCCCGCAGATTCAGAGGCTGTCCGCGAAGCACTGAAGGCTCAGGGCCAGTGGCTTCGTATGCATGAAATGGCTTCTTTAAGACAAGAAGTAGCTGAGTCAAGCAACCGTCAGGAGGCCCAGGCCCAAAGCCTGGGCCACAGCTGAATGGAACTGCCATTCAGCCATCTGCAGTTCTCTGCCCCCTCTTTGTAAAGACTGTTACACAGATATTTCAGACTGTTGCTCCTGGTCGATAGGCTGCCAAGGCCTTGGTTCTCATGCGTCAAGGCAGGCAAAGTGTTATGGACTATGCTATTGCATTCAGAACACTAGCAGGAGATAGTGGTTGGAATCAACCAGCTTTGGTGGATGCTTTTTTTTAATGGTCTTTCAGAGCCTGTTAAAGACCTTCTGACTCCTCTAGACCTGCCCTCGGAGCCTGATGCTCTAGTTTCCCTAGCTTCCAAGACTGACAAGAGGTTGCTGGAGCATGATCAGACCAACTTCTCCTCTAGTCAGCAACCGGGGTCCTCTGCTCCAGCACCCTAGCCTACAACCAACACCAGGAGTAACACAGAGGAACCTGTGCAGATTGGACGCACTCGGCTCTCTCCTGAGGAATGTCTACAAAGACGCAATAAGGGTCGATGCATTTACTGCGCCCAAATGGGTCACTTCCTGGAGAATTGTCCTATTCGCCGCAGCGGTTCTTCCCAGCAGGCATCTGTGCTGGTATGTACCTCCCCCAGTAAGAACAGATCTTGCCGGCAGTTCTCTCATGTTACACTCTCCATAGAATCTCTGTCTCTCCCTCATACTGCTCTCATTGACTCTGGTGCTGATGCTAAACTCATTGATATGAACTTGGCCAAAAGACTTAACCTTTCGTTTGTCCCTCTAGACTCCCCCGTGCCTGCCACCGCCCTAGATGGCCATGTGATGTATCTTGTTACCCACTGCACCTCTCCAGTGACTCTGACTTTTCCTGACTCTCACACTGAACAGATCACTTTCCACCTTTTTGAGGCACCCCAACACCCACTTGTGTTAGGCTTTCCTTGGTTAACTCACAATCCTCATATAGATTGGGCCTCCGGCAAGGTTATGTCATGGGGGAGCAACTGTAAGACGCAGTGCTTTTTGGGGTCCTCCTGTTTCCAGCCTGGAGGGGGTTTTCACCTTGGCTGAGGAGGTTGACGAGGTTCCAAGATTTTTCCTCAGTTCCATCCTGCTACCTGGAGCTTAAGCAGATATGTAACAACAGTAGTAGACTGTTTCTCCAAGATGGTTCGGTTCATACCATTACCAAGCATTCCTTCCGCCAAAGAAACAGCAGAGGTGCTTATGTCTAATGCTTGTCGGGTTTTTGGATTTCCCAGGAATGTCCTGTCTGACCGGGGTCCGCAGTTTGTGGCTCACTTCTGGAGGGCTTTCTGCCAAATGATAGGTGCCACAGTTAGTCTGACCTCAGGCCACCATCCTCAAACCAATGGGCAGACGGAGCGGTTAAACCAGCAGTTGGAGGAGGAGCTCCACTGCCTGGGTTCCCAGAATCCTGCCTCCTGGAGAAAGAATTCCAGTGTGTTTTTAGGTACCAGCCGCCTTTATTTCCTGCACTGGAGAGGGAGGTCACTGTGCACAATTGTGCACAAATGTTTCTACTGCGTTCTCGTCATCGCTGTCTGCTGTTTTTAGATTTACACGGCACGCTTTCATACCAAAACCATTTTGGTCCGGTACCACTGCTATCCGTAGTTTCGTCATTAGATCCCTCCCTAAGAGGTTAACGGGACACAGTTGTGATAACGCCACTGAAGCCAGTATGCTTTCCTTGTTTTAGGATCGCTTATTTTTAGTGGTTTGGTCAAAGGTTCAATAGTTACATGCCCTGTGGCTGACCTGACTCTCAAACCGCTATTTAGCTGCAAAGGGAAATGTTCTTCTGTTTCGCTACATCGCACAACTGTTCTGCAGGCTCCAGTGTCACACAAGAAAGTTATTGTTTTCTCGTGCACTTCTAATTTTATCCATGGTTTAGTTCCTTCCTGTGATAACAGAATTTCATCTACCTCTGCCTCATCATCTGTTGCTGTGCTTGTGCCTGTGATGTCATCTATCTCTGTCTGTGTGTGTGTACATGACCTGCTTCTGGAGTTAGTCATGCGGTGTGATCCTTTTCTCTCCTGTCCTGCCCCAGCGCCGCTCCTTCGCCTCCTCCTGCTCTCCATGCTATACCTCCTCCCTCTCTTTTTTGAGCTTTGCAGTATCTCACGTAGTGTCCAAATTTTCCACAATTGTAGCACGAATCGTTGTCCATTCTTCTGTTTTCACCATCTCCATGTCCTCTCCCCCTCCCGTGGTTATCTCGGAAAAGTTCACCAGTGTTATTATCATAGCACAAAAATGCATTTGTATCTTTTTTCTTTTTTGCTTCAATTGTTTCTTCTGCATGAATTGCATAATCACTGGTCCTCTGCAATCCTTCATTTTTCCAAGCAACCAAATGTTTCCTTATGAACTGACTGATTTCTGGTCTGAATCCAATCATGAGTGTGTTTTTTAACTGCATGCTGTACGGGCTGTTATCAGCATTATTTACGAGTATTTCTCTGTGTACCACCCAAAATGGCCGACTTCCTGTGCATCTGGCACCATGGCGTCCATAAACATTTTTGTGCATCTGGGTATGACACACGTGTGTACCGAATTGTGTCATCCTACGCCAAAGTCACCCCATTTATTTGCCGTTTTAAAACATTTGTAGGGGGCGCTATAGAGCCATTTTGCGACGCCAATGCACGTGACCACCAAATTATCACATTTTTTCACAGGCATGATGCGCCGGCAAAAGTCTGACTTTTCGCAAACATTACGGGCATGTAATTCGTCCCAGAAGAGGGAAGATGAAGTAAAATAGTGTGGAAAAATTCCTTCAGTTCCAATAGGTCCTCGGACTGCTGTCAGTGCTCAGGCCCTAATAATCCTCCTCAGTGATCACTCACTGTATGGCACACTACAAGGGTGGAAGTGTCTGTATCTGTGGAGACCCTTCCTGTGCCTGTATTTTTGTATCTTGCTGTGTTTGGGGTGTGTTTTGTCTTTGCCCTTTTGGACAATGATGTGTAGAGTGCACAGGATGAGGACAGGACTCTTGGTTATGGATGTAGAGCTGCAGGTCTGTGTCTGTGTGTGTGTGTGTGTGTGTGTGTGTGTGTGTGTGTGTGTGTGTGTGTGTGTGTGTGTGTGGAGTTCAGTCCTGTCCTTAGTCACAGATGCCATAGGAAACAGGACAAGACGTGCGCTTTGGTTGTATTCACACATAATCCTTCCCATTGGGAAATCATCCCATTATGCAGAGGTGTGGTTGTATTTGTGATTTTGAGAACTGTGAAACAATAAAATAACATTTCATTTTTCTGATTCACTGCTTTGCTCTTGCGATTGCCACTCCCTCTCTGTATTCACAATGTAACTTGCTTGACAACTGCTGCTGACACGCCTTGAGCAAGAGCTAGCTTTGAGCAGTTTTGAGGTGTTGCTGCACCTACCTACAGCAGTGTCCAGAGTTTTGGGGGAAGCGGGCGGAGAAGGAAGGAGGGGCAGTACTGGGAGGGAGTTCAGCATCCTGATGGCCTGGTGCATGAAGCTGTCTCTCAGTCTGCTGGTTCTCGCCCGGAGGCTCCTCATTCTCCTCCCGCAAGGCAGGAGGCTGAAGAAGTGGTGGTTGGGGTGGGTGGGGTCGCCCGCAATGCTGATTGCTTTGCGGGCCAGGCGTGTGCTGTAAATGTCCTGGAGGGAGGGGAGGGGGGCACCGATGATCCTCTCAGCTGCTCTCACTATGCGCTGCAGGGTCTTTATGCAGGATGCAGTGCAGCTGCCGTACCACACAGTGATGCAGCTGGTCAGGATACTCTCAGTGGTTCCGCGGTAGAAGGTCTGCAGGATGGGGACTGGAGCTCTGGCTCTTCTCAGTCTGCGGAGGAAATAGAGGCGCTGCTGGGCTTTCCTGGTCAGTGATGCGGTGTTGCTGCTCCAGGAGAGGTCCTCAGTGATGAGCACACCCAGGAACCTGGTGCTGCTCACTCTCTCCACTGCAGCACCATTGATGGTTAGTGGGTGGTGCTAGGGTGGGGGCTCTCCGGAAGTCGACATCAATCTCCTTCGTCTTCTCCACATTCAGAGAGAGATTGTTGTCTCTGCACCACTTGGCCAGTCGGCTCACCTCATCCCTGTAATTTGACTCATCGTTTTTGTTGATGAGCCCCACCACAGTCGTGTCGTCCGCAAACTTGACGAAGAGGTTGGTGTTGTGTGTTGGTGAGCAGTCGTGGGTCAGCAGGGTGAACAGTAAGGGGCTGAGCACGCATCCTTGGGGCGCCCCTGTGTTCAGCGTGATGGTGCTAGATGCATTGCTGCCGACCCGTACTGCCTGTGGTCTTCCGGTCAGGAAGTCCAGCAACCAGTTGCAGAGTGAGATGTTTAGTCCTAAAGAGTCCAGTTTTTGTATCAGCTGCTGGGGGATGATGGTGTTGAAGGCTGAACTGAAATCTAAGAACAACATCCTCACATATGAGTCCTTAGAGTCCAGGTGGGTGAGAGCTGAGTGGAGAGCGGTGGTGATTGCATCATCAGTGGACCGGTTGGCCCGATATGCAAACTGATAGGGGTCCAAGGACGGAGGGAGGATGGATTTGATGTGCTGCATGACTAACCGCTCGAAGCACTTCATGATGATGGGGGTCAGTGCCACGGGGCGGTAGTCGTTGAAGCAGGAGAGAGAAGCCTTCTTTGGAACCGGCATGATGGTGGTGTACTTGAAGCAGGTGGGGACAACAGCTTGGCTCAGGGAGGTGTTGAAGATGTCTGTGAGGACATCTGTGAGCTCCTCTGCACAGTCCTTCAGCACACGACCAGGAATGTTGTCAGGTCCTGCAGCTTTGCGAGTGTTGATCCTGGAGATGGATTTCCTCACGCTTGCCGGAGACAGGGACAGCACCTGGTCATCTGGAGGGGGTGTTGTCTTCAGTGCAGGGGTGCTGTTGTCAGCTTCAAACCGTCCAAAGAAGTGGTCCAAAGAAGTGGTTCAGATCGTTTAGATCAGAACAAGAATGTGTCAAATGTGCATGCGGAGCTCTACAACATAAAGGGAAACTTTGGTAGATTTTTACCTGGAATCCTTTTAAGTGACTTGAAATTGATATTTATTTATTTATTTTATATATATATATATATATATATATATATATATATATATATATATATATATATATATATATATATGATTGATTCACGCCTGTGCAGTTGTACAAACATCAGCACGGCTGTTGGCAGAGTGAGTGTCAAAGTGAATAACAGCATGACTTCAAGGGTGGTATTGCTTTTATCCAACAAGTCCACTTATGCATGTAAAACTTAGTAAAAAACAGAGTTTCCCCTCGAGGGATTAATAAAAGTATCTCTTCTTCTGTTAATGCAACGTTAGAACAGCTGTAAATCAGAATGATACGTCTTAGTGTTCTTGTACTCTATATCAGCACTTGTGGAAAAATCCACACCAGATACATTTTATATTGTTTATTAAACAAAATGGCATGACATCACGAAACGCAACTGTGGATTTGTCTTTGATTTGTCAACATAAAAGCGCTGAAAGTGGTCGCTACAATTAGTCAAGGAAATATTTGAGCTTGTCTGAATTCCGCAACTGAGTGAACAGGTAAAGTAAGCTGAAACCACAAACCCAAATCCTCCGTGCCAATTACCTGAAACAATATACAACAGGACAGCCAAGGGAACTTGGGGGAGTTTCCTACATATGGCGTCAGACAGAGGTTTCAGTATGGCCAAGTCTTTACTACAGGAGCATTTTGGCAACAAGTATAAAATGGACACAGCTCATATGGAGAAGGTTCTTTAATGGTTGCCAATAAAATCAGACACAACACAAAATCTCCTCAGCGGTTGTTTTAATGCCATGGAAGATGTCAGCTACATGCATGAGCTTAACTAACCAACTAATATAATAAGTGTCCTAAAGAACTTACTCTATATGCTGAGGGATAATTGGAGAGCTGTGGCATGTGATTTCCAGGAAAATCACACCCAAACTACTTTCAAGGACCTAGTGGATTTCCTTAAAAGGGACTTGAGGATTGAAACAACATCAGACACACCAACAGTGAGCAAAGATGTACAGAGGCTTATGAGGGGCCGTTCAAGACATTATTTATTCTGGCCCTCACACTAACATGTATTCTCCTCTCACATGCATATATTCTCACTCTTACATACATATATTTGATCTCTTATTTACATAATATTCTCACTCTCACGTACATATATTTATGTCTGTCGAGAATATATGTATGTAAAAGGAGAATGTATGTATGTGAGAGCTAAAGTATGGATAAAACGGAAGGAGTATAGATGAAATGGAAGGCAGCTCATTTGTGATTGGCTGGGAAGCTTGTGCCAGGTTACGTTCATGTCCTACACAGCAAAGATGGTGGAGAGGAAAAACGAGCACTGCAACAAGTCATCGATATATTAAGAAATATTTTATCATTGCGGGAAACCATCACATCTTTGTCCTCAGCTGTTAAGCGGCAGAGGACATGCTCGTCTACACCTAATGTTGCTCACAGCTCGGCGGAAAGTCAGATGAGACAACTTTTCAGACCTCCACGCTCCCAAGTCGCTTCAGCGGGGAAAGCAGCAAACGCCACCCAAGGACAGCCCGGAGGATTAAGGCAGCCTCTGCAGTATTAGATGCAGCACCAAAAGAAAAACAAGGAAAAGGTAAGAACAACATACCTGGTAATTTTTTTTTCTTTTTTTAAATATGTTTATTGATTTTCAAATGAAAAATAAAAAAGGAGAGAGAAAGGAGAAAATATATAGAGAGAAAAAACACAAAGATCACATAATATACAGAACACGGCACATGTTTCACAAAAACTCAAAAAATAAATGAATTTGACAAAATCACATACATGTTTGCACTGTGAGGTTTTATACAATAGCCAATATCTATGAGCTCACATTTTTAAGGTAATTCAGTACCGGGTCCCATGTTTTATCAAATTTATCTCCTCTATCTTTGTTATAGAATCTCAGTCCCTCCATCATGTAAAGTGTGTGACAGTTCTCCCAGCCACAAATTATATGTAGGCACGGCATGTATAGCGTCCATTTTCCACACATGTGAAATCAGCTTTTTTGCAATCACCATCCCAAATTGAATAGCTCTTCTTTCAAATTTGTTGAAGGAAGAAAGGACACTTGTGGGCCCCAGAATCGCCAGCAGAGGGCTGGGTACCAGATTCTTACCAGAAGCCTCAGAAAAACACTGAAAAATACACTTCCAATATGAATGAAGTTTACTACATGCCCAGAAAGAATGTGCTAGAGTATCTAACAGTGGATTTACATTGGTTACATACTGGTGTGATATCAGGATAAAATTTGTGTAGCTTTTCCTGTGAATAGAGTCTGTGGAGTGTTTTAAACCGTATTAGGTTGTGTCTGGTGTTATCTGAACACTTTTGCACGTTACTTAGACATTCTTCCCAAATTTCATCATTTAATTCCATACTTAACTGATCTGCCCATGCCCGTCTATACACATACATATACATACCGTATTCATCAGAGCTCCGATAGAAGCGATAGAAAACGGAGATTACCCCTCGGGAGCCCAAGTCAAATCTGTTAACTGCCTCAAGAGTATCATGTTTATTTAGAACTTCAAAGTTTGGCACTTTTTTTTTTAAACAAAATCTCTAATCTGCAAAAACCTGAAAAAACTTAAGGCAGATATTCTATATTTGCTTATACCTGTAGCTGTGTAAATGAGGCAAATTTTCCCCCATTATACAAATCATTTGTTATTAATGCCTTTCTGTTTCCAAGCAGAGAAAGCAATATCATTTAGGCCGGGTATGAAAGCGTGATTTTCACAAATTGGAGTATCAGTATATACATTAGGGGCCTTGATATGAAGTTTTATCTGCTCCCATGTTTGCATAGTGCCATTGATTACAAATCAATTTTGTTTTTGCACTTCCTGTTAGAGTGCCCCCTGGCAGCTGAGGAAAAATCAATAGAAAAGCAGCATCTTTGTATAAGCCGCATGGTTCAAAGTATAGTCCGGGAAAATATGGTAAGTCAAAGTCAAAAGATGAGTTACTGAAGCTTGAGGATGAGAGATGGATAAAAGAATGTCATCCACATACAGTGAAATATGATGCTCTTGTCCATAAATTTTGATAGGAGATCTGGTTGGTTATGACAGAGGCGGTCGGATGTGATAGATAGAAAAGCTCAATCCACTTCACAAAGGAGGGTCCAAAACCAAATTTTGTGTAAACACCATATAGGGCCATTCCATTTGATCAAAGGCACACTGTGCATGTAAAGAATTTATTACTGTGTCCTCAGTAGTTGCTGTGTACAAAATATGGAACAAGCGGCGCAAATTCCTCGGTGGCTCTTCCTGAGGTTTCTTCCACCTTTTTTCCCTGTTAAAGGGTTTTTGTGGGCAAGTTTTTCCTCACTCGAACCGAGGGTCTAAGGACAGAGGGTGTCACTCCCTGTACAGATTATAAAGCCCTCTGAGGCAAATGTACTTTGTGACTTTGGGCTATACAAATAAAATTGATTTGATTTGATTTGAAATTAAAGTACATATGTCTACCTGGCATGAACCCAGTTTGGTCAGGATGGATAATAGAACAGATGTGCTCCATTAATCTATTGGCTTTTCCAAGAATTTTGGTTTCAATAGGTAGCAGGGAGATAGGACGATATGAAGAGACCAGGGGCCTCATGTACAAAGCATGCGTACGCACAAAAAAGGGGCGTACGTCCTTTTCCACGCTCACGTTCAAATGTATCAAACATGAAATGATCGTAGAAATGTGCGTGCCCCACGCCAACTTCATGACTGGCGTATGCACCTTTCTACAGCTATTGTTCCTTTGGCGACACTTAGAGGTGAAGCTGGGAAACTGTTAATAATGTGAAAACAAGTAGTCATCAGAGTAATATGCACATCAGAGACACACTTATGGACAATTAACACACCCACGTGTTTGCAATTATATGGGTGGATATAAAAGCATGCGCAATGTGATTAAGAAAATGATATTAACAAAGACAGCGTTAGCGTTGTTAGAGGACCTTGTAAATGGTGCAATCCGCCGTGAGCGATTTAAGGAACGCAAGGTGTTACTTGCAAACAATGATAATTGGCTCATAAGCTGATTTCGGTTACCAAGGCCAGTGTTACTGGAGTTGTGCGCAGAGCTGCGGCCGGCCCGAGAGCACAACGGGGGCCGGCGGGCCGGCTGCCTGACTACGCTGGGGTTCCTGGCAACAGGGGCATTCCAGTGGGAGCTGGCCGATCGGTCAGGAGTGTGCCAGTCAACCCTGAGCCGAGCCATGCCAGCTGTGTGGGACGGAATCATTCGAATGTCTTCCTGGTACATTAAAGCGCAATTTGCAGTGAGAGCCGGTTTCCCTGATGTAATCGGAGCTATTGACTGCACACACATTGCTATAAAAGCGCCATCACAGGATGGATTTGTTTATGTGAGTAGGAAACATTTTCATTCCATCAATGTTCAAATCTTATGTGATGCGCGAATGCAGCTAACTAACATCACGGCAAGGTGGCCTGGTTCAACGCACGACTCATTCATTATGACTAACAGCATGGTTGGGAACAGGCTGGAGGCTGGCACGGTGCGTGATGGGTGGCTTCTATTCGTTTAATTGTCCCGTATGTAACGCTGCTTTACATACGGGACAATTAAACGAATAAACTCTTTACTTACCCAGAAGCCGTGCCAGTGTGCCAATGCATATTTGGGCATGTGGCATTCAAATATCATGTTTTTGGTTTTCTTTATTTTCTGCTGGTGAAATTAGAGCTGCAGAGTTTCTAACAAGCCCCTGATTGTCTCCCTGTGTTCAGTATTTCTGTCAGTAAAAGCGGGCGTAAAATGTCAGCCGCAGCGCCACACCTGTCCACACCTGTGTGTGCGCTGCTCGGATCCCACGGCGTTTACAGCCTCACACACACGCTACCACTCACGTCTTTTTTTGGTCAAATTTATCCCTGTTGACAGGGAACCAAACAGAATCTCCACTTCATTCAGTAGAATATCTAGCTCAGACTCTGTGAAATTCATTTTCTTTCCTTTGTTCATCGCGTTATCTGATCGGACAAAGAGGTGAATCTCAGGTCCGGGGCCTATTTAAATAGATTTGCATATGTAAATAGGGGCGTGGACAGGGAGGAGTTGCACGTGCGCTCAATTCCACGTTGATTGGGATGGCGTTTTCTGTTCCAGAGAGATCTAGATAGAATGGCAGGCTGTAGTCGGGGATGGCCAGTTCTGCAGCAGTAGCTGAGAATTGTTTGAGCATTATGAAGGCCAATTCAGCTTCTTGGCTCCAGTCCAGGGCAGCGTTAAGGTTGCGCATGCCCTGATTCTTCACCGAGTCGCGTAGTGGTTTGGTCAGTCCTGTATAATTAAGGATGTAATTTCTACTGTAGCCAGTCAATCATAGGAAAGAGAGCATATCCTTCACCTTTAACGGTTTGGGATGATGGAGAATAGTCGACCTATGTTCAGGGGACATGCTAGCCCCCTTTTGAGAGATCATCCCTCCTAAGAAGGAAACCTGTCTTCTGGCTACCTGTAATTTGGTTTTACTGACCTTGAACCCCTTATCTGCCAGGTGAGCTAAGACAGAACGTGTGGCCTCCAGACAGGCTGAGGCTGAGGGTGCTGCCAACAATAAGTCATCCACATATTGAATGAGGGTTACATTCTCGGGCAATGCACAGTCAGCCAAACTCTGTCTGAGAATCTGATTGAAAATGCCTGGGAAGAGAGCAAAACCTTGTGGTAGTCATGTGTAGCGCAGTTGATGTCCACGATATGTGAAGAAACGGATGTCTCTGCAGTCCTCTGCCAAAGGGACACAGAAAAATGCATTAGCAAGGTCAATACATGTGAACCAACTCTGATCTGGATGAATACTTGCCAAGGCCACATAGGGGTTGGGCACCGGCACAGTGGGAGTGGTCAGAATATTGTTCTAGGGAGTCCCTCAATCATGTCAGCTGCAAGGTAGTGGTCAGTCTTTCCCCTACCATGATGTCTGGTAATCTGAGCATGTTCTAGTACTGCTGTGTTAGTCACCTTGGTGTCAATGCGATATGTTTTGGCTGTCTGTGAGTACTGCACCTGGGGTATGTCTGTAGGGGCCCAGTCAGTCTGGGCCAGTGCCCTTTTTACAACTCCTCCTAACTCTTTAGCCTGATGTTGGGGGTGTAAGGCTAGGGAGACGTGAGGTGCCGCTTCTTCAGACATCCTGTACCAGTCTGCCTGGTCTGGAGTAAGCCTGACTGCTGCTGCCACACCCTGTGGTGCAACATAAATGTTTTCAGAGCCAATTGTCCAGCTATTACCTTGTAGCTGGTCCTAAAATTTGTCTTGATACCAATCGGTCTGCATCCTATCATAAAAGAGGGTAACATGGGGTGGGTCAGGAGGGGAGACATAGGGCTCGAGGAGTGTGATCCAGGGCTTCCACTGCAGGTAGGCCGAAATGATACCAGGCTGTTGAGGTGTTTCGGGTTGTAACAGGCCCCAGTAGATGTCTGCATACTGTTCCTCTACTGGCTGTAGAAGATACTGTCCCCCAAGATTAGGGCTGGAGCATGTCAGTTTTGTGCCATCAGGCAAAGTCACAACAAGTCCGTCTGGGTGGCACAGGATCGACGCCCCTAGCTTAATCAAAAGGTCTCTTCCCAACAGGTTCAGCAGCACTGTTGGAGAATATACAAATGGGTAGACTAACTTTTGTTTTCCCACCTTGGTGGGCAGTGGTTTAGTGATTGGCAGTGTCTGTTTTTCCCCAGGGGTGAGGGCTGAGGCAGACCATATTGTCCCCTTTTTCATCCTGCCGGGTTTAGGTTGCACGGGTCTCCCCTGCAGTTCAGGTAGGGACAATCACAGTCCCAGTGTCCCTTCTCCTTACAATAGTAACAGCGGTCCCCTCCCGGCGCTCCCCTTGGTGGCCCGCCCCTTCCACCACGTCCTCTCCAACCCACTCTGCCCCTCACAGGCCCTCCCCCGTAACCCCCTTGATGCTGTGGTGGTTGTGAAACCCAGGGGGAACAGGAAACGAGTCAGGGTCACCAGATTGTTGTGCGGCAGACACCATTAGTTTAGTCACGACTCCCTTTTTATCTTTCTTTCTATCTTGTATCTTCTGTCATGCATCATTAAGCTGAAGTTTCAATAACTGAGCCTGCAGGTCTTTAATGTTGTTCTGTTCCTGTTGACATGAATCCTGTGCACGTGATAAATGATGAATTTAGTGTTTCTCCCACACATGTGACTCACACCCTAATAAATCTGGATTGTCTTTAATCGCCTCTCTGACTTTGTCTGGGACTCCCTCTAGGATAGCCTGCCTGTACCAATACCTCTGTGTCCTGCTTTGCCTGGATGGCAGCCTGTGTACTTAAGCCACAGGTCCTTGGCTTTGTCCAAAAACTCACGAGGATTTTGATTGGGATCCCATCTCATTTTGGGCATCACTGTAGCATTTGGCAGAGGATACTTTTCTCTTAGTGCTTTACCTAGATCCGTGACGACTCATGTGAATGGAGTTTGATCGGCGAGTGTGGCGGTTCTAGCCTCTATCTCAATCTCCCTAGCATCTGCTCTAAAATCTCCTAAAGCTAACTTTTGGCCGGCATTAAGGCTGTCTAATTTGCCCAGCCACATGGCACCGCCCTCGGCTACAGGTAGTAGTTTGTCTACGATAGCCTGTATGTCTCCTATCCCGAATGGTCTGTATTTGCTGCCAGTATCTGTCACTGTCCCCTGATTCTGACTCACCTGTGCCCACGATAGGACATCCTAACACAGAGCTTTGTCTACTTCTGGGGAGAGTTGTGTTGGGATCACTCACATAGCAATAAGCTTCAGTTATATTTAATGCAGGATAGACACCTCTAACTGATTCTGGCTTGGAAGTGGGAGGGGCATATAGAGGAGGGCGCGGTGTGGGTGGGTTGTCAGGTCCTACCTTCGAGTTGGTTGGCTCCTGCTTTCGAGCTCGATGCAGATGTTCCACGCTCTGCCACCAGACCGCCAGTTCAGACTATTCTCTTCTCTTCTTCTTGAGCTTTCCCTTCCTTTCTCCACTTCCCTTTATTTAACACACTCACTTTGTTTTCGTGTTTCTTGGCCTCATCTCTCTTAACTATACACTCCCGCTCCTTCTCCCATAACCAGGGTCCTAATGCACCTGTGTCAGGCAGCTTTCTGCCTTTTATCTGCACTAACCCATCTAGTCTCTCCTTTATCTCCCTCAGCCTCTTGTCTTTCTCCTTATCACTCATCATATTACTTACCACTAGCACTACATTGCCGACCTGTGTCGACAACGGCTTCCAGGACCCTACTTCCGGGACCCATCCATCATCATCTATCTCCCTATCAAACTCCCTGTCCATCTCTTCTTACCTAATTTATTTAATAATAATGCTATAATGCTAAACTTTGAGGCCAACTGGTTTGTATGGAATACACCCGAGCAACCAGTCCTATTCAGTAGTAGAGTCAGAGCAGCCAGTCAGTTTGTATGGCATACACCCGACCTTTGTGACAAAAATGACCACTACTGTTAACACCGCAAAGGTTTCCATGGCCCAGACAGATTACGTTAACACCGCAAAGGTTTCCTCTGTCTGTTTTTTGTCAAGACACTACTCTATATGACTCTTACTGAAGACGCCTCAAAGTTTTATTCTTCCCACACCCAATAACCCTGATGTTTTTCACACACACAACACACTCATCATGCGTTACACTCACCTTTTGTTTCAAAATTTACAAAGTTCCAGCTTCGAGGGCCTCTAACCCACTAGAATTTACGGAGATATTGCTCTCCGAGGGCCTCAAACCCACTAGAATTTACGGAGGTATTGCACTCCGATGGCTTCAAACCCACTAGAATTTACGGAGATATTGCACTCCGAGGCACTCAAACCCAATAAAATTCAGGGGTCCTAAATTCCCCGGGCCTCTAACCCAGCTGCCCCCCGGGCTCCGTCCCCTCGTCGGAAGACGGTTGGGTCCGCCACGACCTAGGACAAGAAACTCTCGTAGTTTCTTCGTTACTTCTTTAAACCTTTCTTTCAAACTTCAAAATCTTATTTTACAATATTCAACTCTCAAATTTAAAGACTTCACACTTACGGACACGGGAACTTATGCACTTTCAATCTGCAGAAGTTTGTATTTAACAGGCTTCTGCTCACCTTTCTGTTGGTCGATCTGTGTCCCGTATCCTCTGTGTTTAGTCCGTTAAGCTGTATTAAAAAAACGCTTCTCACATCCCAGACGAGCCCCCAAAATTGTTGAAAGCATCCTTGCTGCTTCCACCCGAGTTGGTTGATGAAGAAGTTTCTGAGAGTAGTTGAATATCACACAAGCAAGCTTTATTATTTTTAACAGGAGCTCCTGGAGATCTCGCCCCAGAGGATACCTCTGTCACAGTACAACACCAAGCGAGATCTGAATAACTTCCTCAATACCAAGCTCATATAGACTCTGCATAAAGTCACATCCCATACATCCTCCTGTCTGTCACAGCCAATCAAAGAGGAACCCGCTCTTTTATTGTCAGTTTTATGTCACTCTTAGGTGACTAGGTTAAAGGTTGTACACTCAAGACTGCTCCATATATGGCATTAGAGACGGTTCATGTGTCTAACTGACTTCCTCTATACCTCGAGCTGCAACTTCTTCTTCTGCAGGCTCAGCAGCTACTTCCTCTGCAGGCTGAGACAGACAAGAGACAATTGTTGATCTGAACTTAACCCCAAGTATGTAGCTGATAAAGCAGCAAGTGCATATATGTATAAAATATGATCAGCCATTAATACAGATGTAGCAACTTAAAAGTTCCCTGTGTTTTCGTGACGGGACCGTGACGGGGCTGTGACTGGTCCTTCACAGGTCCTTGAACGGTCCTTCGCTGGTCCGTGACCGAAATGTAGACGTAGTCAGTGAGGGCCCGACTGGGAACGCCCCTAAGCAGTCTGTGTGAAAACCAGCTGCAATGCCTCATTTGTCCACGGGGAGGAGCAGTGATGTTCCGCTCTCACGTAGACTGTCTAAACTAAGACACATCTGAACAGATACGCTGGGGTGAGCAGGTGACCCGATCAGCTGATCAGCGGATCAGTTGATGGGGGAAAAAAAGTTGTGATAAGATAAAACTTGCCAACAAAAAGTTGATATTAAAGAAAACTCCGCTCGTAACGTCCATAACATAGCCTAGATGTTGTTGATTTAAACAGTGACCATAGGCTAAATGGCGTAAAGCGTAAATGGAAAGAATTACGGCGAATCAAGTATGAAATAAGTCAAGTATTTAATAAAGTTTGCAGTATAAGCTTACGAAACCATCAAACATATATTTAGGCATTCCATGAAAGACTTTATTCAGCAAGGAGGCTAAACCAGTTTTAGCCTGTGTTCCAGATTAGGAATAAAGTCCAGCAAAACCAGTTGCTACTGTATAGTATACAGTACTCAAACCAGCTGCATTTTCCGCTCTGTGATTTGTGACACTGAGAGACCAAAAAGCCCATCAAGTGCAAACAATGAGAATGCTAATGAGGGGTTTGTATGGTTTACCTGGTCTAAAGCGTGCACTACAGTAAATACCTGCATAACAAAGGGCTTCCAAAACGCTCGTCTCTGTCACGCACAACAACAACGAGCCCTCCCCTCCTAATAAACTGTAAAAAAACCTCTCGCTTGTATCGGCAGGTCTGACACACAGGCCTGGCAGCCCCGTGACGTCCGAACCGTTTTTTTTTAACTTTTTTAAGGGTTAGTTTGTTGTTTACAGGCAGATGAGCGAGAGAAGAGACGCTCCTGTAATTATGTAAAGACTAGTGGTGGCCATAGATTAATGCGCCAATCGAACAGCTGATTGCGCCAAAGCCGGCCGGCATTAGCGCGATCAGCTGTTTCCCAGAGTAAACAAAGGCAGCTGTCCAGGTGGAAGTGGCATTTAAAAACAACACCAAGAAAAACCACGAGAAAAACACGACAAAACACAAAACTCTCTAAATTGCTAGAGAGAGCAGGACTCCACGGAGTTACAGTGAAGAAAACAAAAGAGAAAAAAGTCAAAAAGTAAAAAAGCTGCTGGAACAGCTTTGAGAATAGATTAATGGTGATATTTTTTTTTTTATCGCCTGATAAGAGTCTCACGTTAAGGCAGCACGTTAACGCCGATAACGGGCCACCACTAGTAAAGACAGAACAGCCTAGATGTTGTTGATTTGGTGAATGCTGACATGTTAGATATAAACACCTTAAATTTAATTTCAATTCATGAACACGCTCAAATCATACAGCTACTGTATAGTATGCAGTAGTCAAACCAGCTGCATTTTCCGCTCTGTGATCTGTGACACTGGGAGACCAAAAAGCCCATTACTGTAAGTGCGAACAAAAGGTTGAGCAACGAGAATGCTAATGCGGTGTGTAAGCTACGTCATCTCCAGGTAGAACTGTAAAAAAGTTCTGTAAAAAAAGCGCCATCTCCTGGTCATACCCTGTAATCACATGAATGGGTGGAGTTACAGTAAAAAATAGACACGCCCAGGAGAAGGAGGGGGTCACTCCGGTCACGGAACTTGGCAGGCAGCTGGCTGGAAGTCAACTGGAAGACTGGCTGGAAGATGGCTGGAAGGCGGCTGCCATTCAGCTGGCGTTCAGCTTGAACAGGAACTTTTGAGTTGCTACTACTGTATATGTATAAATTGTCAACCAAGCATTAATATATGTTGTAGGCATTAATATATTTTGTATGATGCTATATGTGTGCTCAATCCACATACATCTGTAACAGGGAACCTGGTGTGCTGTACAGTCTGGCTAGAGCCGACTTAGGGAGCACCGAGCGCGTTAGGTCACAAACCGTGAGCAATACACCAGTACCAGGGATGGCAGCCATTGACAACAGCCTGGGCTGGAGGTTTTGTACTGCTGCCAGTCAACCTTGAAAGTTTGCGCCTAACAGGGGCCCCAGCAGGCGTGTTAGCTCACGAACTATGAGCAATATGCTGGTATAAGGGATCACAGCCCTCAATGTCAGCCTGGGCCTGAGTTTTGTAGAGCTAACTTGGAAAGCCTGTATTCAACAGGAGACCAACTGAGCGTGTTAGCTTACGACCTGTGAGCAATACTTCAGTGTAAGGGAATCACAGCTGTTGATATTGGCCCAGGCTGGAGTTCCACACTGCTGTTAGACAACTTGAAAGTCTATGACTAACAGGGCCCACACCAAGCACATTAACTCATGAGACAGTGAGCAATAGACTGGGAACGGGAGACGCCAGCTCGACTAGGATATGCTGCAGACTGAAACGTCTGCGTTCAACAAGGGCTCCACTAAGCGCGAAAGCTCACGGCCCTTGAGCAACACGCCGAAGGAATCACAACCACTGATATTAGCCCGGGCCGGAGTTTTGTTAGCTGACTTAAATGTGCACTTGAGCATGGGTCCCACTAAGCGCGTCAGCTTGCGAACATGCAAGCAATACGCTGGTATAGGAAATCACAGCCGTCATAGCAAGGAGCTTTTGCTTTCCCAGAAGCACCTCTCTTGCACTGAGACTATTAGTTTTCTACCACCAGCAACAGTGCAGAAAGAAAATGGCCCAAACACAGCAGGCATGTTCTCATCCTCTAAAGGCCTGGACGTGAGCTTGCATTTTACACATTATTATATGGAACTATTTGGTCAGTGTAGTAGCATGTCATTATGCCAATGGCACTGAGCATCAGCATGGCTAGGATGGTCATAGCTGCTCGGGTGTCACCTGGTACTAATACCCACAACCGAAATGACATGAAAAGAGAAATAAAAAACGAGACAGCCCCTGAACTGGCACATAACTTCAGTCAGGTCTTCTCAAAGACCATTTATAATATACTATATTTATAATTCAATATTGAGTAACAGTACAGTTAAAAGAAAGAGAAAGAACAGTAATTTGGAAGCTCAAAGATCCCCCCCCCCCCCCCCCCCCCCCCCCCCCCCCACACACACACACACACACACACACACACACACACAAACTTATTAAGAAGTCTGCAATAACTGACCTTGTGTGTTTGAACTCAGGCCTGCTCAGGATTTTCCATGTTACAGCCTTGCTGGCCTGGCATGAACACTCACCAATGTTCTTATTTCTTGATTGATTTTAAAAATGTTACAGTCAAAGTAAACTGTGTGCATTCTTACAGTTCTCATTGTTCAGGGGCGGCTGTGGCTCACAGGCAGAGCGGCGACAATCAGATGATCAGCGGTTCGATCCCCGGCTCCTGCGGTCTGCATGTCGAAGTGTCCTTGGGCAAGACACTGAACCCCAAATTGCTCCCAAAGGCTGTTCCATCGGTGTGTGAATGTGTAAGAATGGTTAGATCCAGAAACTGATGAGCAGTTGGCACCTTGCATGGTAGCCAATGCCATCAGTGTATGAATGTGTGTGAATGGGTGAATGAGATATGTAGTGTAGAGCGCTTTGTGTGGTCGGAAGACTAGAAAGGCGCTATATAAGTACAGTCCATTTACCATTTACCATTGTGAACAAACTGCATTCACTGACAAAACAAAGGTGTGTTGAAAGATGTTGTGCAATTGAGCAATATCAAAACCTTGTGACAGGAGACATGACCTGATACAAAATAACAAAACATCACACAAGACACTTAAATTTGTCAGAGGTTTTGTATTCATTGTAAAGTTTCTGACAGAAGTTGTACAAACTATAATAAATCTTACAGAATACAGATGTGCATGATTACATAAATAAACTCTGGATAAATAAGAAAAAACTGACTTGCAACTGAGTGCATTGTTTGACATACATTATATATCATGCATACCTCCATCCATGATACAACATTGCTTCATGTGTTCCTTCATTTCATTTCATTATGCTCTCTGTGGAGCAGTTATGTTGCAACGCTAAAAATGAACTTTGAGACTACAGAAAGGTTTAGATCATTTCAAGTTCAAAAGTAAAACAACAGCATTTTGAATATGTGTTTGTACAAATTATGAGAGTTATCTTTATTCAGAATCTAGTATTCAGATTCTTCAGTCTGTATGTCTCAAAATGAAGCTACATCTTTTAAATATTGCTATAGCAAAGTGCTCAGTGAAGCAAAATACACATATACATTAACAGTGTATCTATTTTCTGACTTCCAGCTAAATAGATGGTTAGAATATCATTTGTCTTATTCTTCTATTGATGACTCAGTAGAGCAGATGCTTAAAGTTGTCTGTGTCATTCTGTCTGGCTCAGGTTTCTACACAGACACTGTTCAACAGACATACTGCACCTGATCCACTGTGATCAATTTGTCAAATCTGTGCAAGGTTAAATTAAGATCATACAAAGCCATAGAACAATTTTTCATACCAATGATGGCAGTCATGTTCTGATTTGAATTCAAAGGGAAATCAGTGCTGATCCTATTGCTGGCTTGACAGTAACCATGACAACAGTACTAGGCAGAATGCAGTGAGCAGACTGATCTTGTGGTTTGCTCCACTCGAAGCTGTCAATGAGGAGAAAATGAAACAAAAGTTTAGTGGAAGAAATTTGAGTAACTTTTGAAAGTTTTGTTTAAGTTGTATTCATTGCTTACCGAGTCCATCCACAGTGATGGAGCTGCCTTCAATGTCGAAGCCAGTGACGCTTGAAGCTGCATTGATCAGAACACTTGCAATCTGAGTGTTATTAGGAACAGATGTGCTTTCAAATGTAAGTTTCATTTCGTTGATGATTGATCCTTGTCTGCAGGAGGAAAAATAAAAAAAAAAACGTTTTAAATTTCAGATTTAGGCCACTATTCTTAAACTGTAACACAATAAGACAACAAATTACCTGAATGCCACCACCTCCAAAGACCGGAAGGAGCCAGGGAATTCCTCTTTGAATTTCGGGTCAAGCTGCAACAGAAAACAAACTGTGCTTTTATCTGTATTGAGCTGCTCTTCACTTTTGCACTACATCAATTACATCAGGTTTCTTGATGTGTATTTCTGGACTGTGTTCTCATTTTCAGCTGATATTTGTCCCTTTTCTGATGGGGAAATGTTTTCACTTTCCACGACTGACACTAAACCTCTTAAACCTGTTTGTGAATTATTTATACTACATAGTTTTATTACAGTAAAAGTGTGAACTTAAAGCTACTTGTTTGACTGTTTAAGCATACCTTAATGCCTGTACTTCTAAGTTGCTGGTAGTTGCCAATGCAGCAGGAAAGTATGTAGATTCTGACTGTATATAAGTTTCAGTCTGTTGACACATAAATGTCTTTTTTTGACTAGTAACTAAACAGTGTCCTATGAAAATATGTTTCCATGGTGCTTACAACGCTGAAATTCTGTGCAGTTATAATATGCTACAAAATTGGAGGAGGGCTAATGTGGTTTCTGTTTTATTTCATCGTACTGTACCCAAAGGATACCAGGGTTATCATGCCTGGTAAAGATCTGATTGGCATAGGAGCTTGGGCTCTCAGGTAAATAATTCAGTAGATGTACCTACGTAACCTGAGACTTACCTGTGCCTTTATATTTGAAGCTCGATTTTTAAAGGCTGGAGATGAAGCATTTTCCAAGTCACTGGTATATGTGTCTAGACGAGATCTGAAAATCACTGTTTTGTTTACAGTTGCTACAGTGGTAGTTGTGGTAGTGGTAGTTGTGGTAGTTGTAGATGTGGAAGTCATAGGTGTGGTAGTTGCAGTTGTGGTAGTTGCAGGTGTGGTAGTTGCAGACGCAGTAGTTGCAGGTGTAGTAGTTGTTGGAATTGGACTTGCTATTAAAACATTTTTGAAAGGAATAATTGAATTAAGTATTTGCATCCAAACCAAAAGGATTTTTAGCATCGTTTTTTATTAGTCACAGACGTGTAAGGACTGATTAGAGTAAAACATCATTGTGCTGTGTTTACTTACCTAACACTTCAACAGAAGAGGGACTTATGCTCACGCTGAAGCTATTGTTGGAATTGTTTACAGCTTCTACTAAAGTTTGAACAACAACACTGTTCTGTGGGAGTTCTGCAAGTGGAGTACTCGGTTTGAACACAATCCCAATGTTTGTTTGAGTTCCATCTGCTCGTGAATTCGTACCTTGAGCACGACTGTATCATGAAAGCAAACAGGACAAGTGTCAAAGAATGAGACAACTTTGTTACTGGGTGTCATATGATTGACACATGAAACCATCAAGATCAGAAGATTCCAATTTTGAAGTCATAATCTTGCATACAAAATCAGTTAACAACTATTAGAAAAATGTTCTTTACCTGAAACTTTTCACACGGCAGTGGTCAAACCGATCACCAAATTTTTCTTTGTATATGACAGAACACTGCAAAAAAACAAACAAACCCATAATTGAAAAACTTTGAGTGGCTTGTAACTGAACTGACTTTAAGGGAAATTGAAAACAAATTAAGATTTGAACTGAAATGAGTTGTGATGAATTAGCAAATACACTTTGAGTTTGAAAAAACAAAACTCCATCCATTCATTCATGCACAGCTTGATTCAGTTTGAATAATCACTCACTGTCTGTAAAACTCGTTTTTCAAGCTCTTTGAATGCAGTGCTATTGCGATCTTTAAGGTCTTCTGTAAAAGGTTCATCAGGCATATCTGCTGCCACAGTATATTCATGTTCTGTTGCAGCAGCTGTTGTTGATGTGGCAGTAGTTGTTGTGATTACAGCTGTTGGTGATGCTGCAGTTTTTGTTGTTGAAGCAGTCATTGTTGTGCCTGCAGCAGTTGTTATAACTTCAGCCGTTGTTGGTACTACAGTTGTTGCTCTTCCAACAAATATTGTTGTTGCAGCAGTTGTTGTTTTTGGCACTCCAGTTGTAACAGTAGTACTTGTAGCAACAGCCGTTGTAGCAGTTCTTGTAACCTCAGTCGTTGTTGGTGGTACTGCAGTTGTTGTTGGGACTGCAGTCGTTGTTGTAGCAGCATTTGTTGTTGGTACTGCGGTAGTGAGTGTTGCATCAGTTGTGGTTGTTGGGGCAGCAGTTGTTGTTGTGGCAGCAGTTGTTGGGCCAGCAGTTGTTACAGTAGCAGTTGTTGTAACATCAGATGTTGCTGTTTGCACTCCAGTTGTTTCAGCAGTTGTTGTTGGTACTGCAGTTGTTGTTGAAGGAACAGTTGTTGTTGGAGCAGTTGTTGTAATATCAGACATTGTTGCTACTGTCGTTGTTGTTGGTGCTGCAGTTGTTGTTGCAGCATCAGTAGTTGTAGCCACAGCTATTGTTGTTGTTGGTACTTCAGTTGTTGTTGGATCAATTGTTGTTCCAGGAGTTGCTGCTGGCACTGTTGTTGCAGCAGCCGTTGTTGTTGGGGCAGCCGTAGTTGTTGGTACTGCAGTTGTTGTTGCAGCAGTAGTAGTTGTAGCCACATCTGTTGCTGTTGTGGGTATTGCAGTTGTTGTTGCAGCAGTAGTTGTTGGAGCAGCTGTTGTTGTTGCCCCCACAGTCGTTGTTGTTGCAGTAGTTGTCGGGGCAGCTGTTGTTGTTGCTGCCAAACTTGTTGCAGCAGCTGTTGTTGTTGGTGCAGTAGTAGTTGTTCTTGGGGAAGCAGTTGTTGTTGCAACAGGTGTTGTTCCAGGTGTTGTTGATTGTACTGCAGTTGTTGTTGTTACTGCAGTTGTTATTGCAGCAGTTGTTGTTGGGGCAGTAGGTGTTGTAACTTGAGCAGTTGTTGTTGGTACTGCAGTTCTTGTTGTAGCAGCAGTAGTTGTAGCCACAGCCATTGTTGTTGGTACTGCAGTTGTTGCAACAGGTGTTGTTCCCGTAGTTGTTGTTGGTACTGCAGTTGTTGTTGCAGCAGCTGTTGTTCCCGTAATTGTTGTTGGTACTGCAGTTGTTGTTGCAGCAGCTGTTGTTGTTAGGGCAGCAGTTGTTGTTGGGGCAGTAGTTGTTGTAACTTGAGCAGTTGTTGGTACTGCAGTTGTTGTTGCAACAGCAGTGGTTGTAGCCACAGCCATTGTTGTTGGTACTGCAGTTTTTGCAGCAGGTGTTGTTATTGGGGAAGCAGTTGTTGTAGCAGCAGTTGTTGTTGGTTCTGCTGTTGTTCTTGCAGCAGGTGTTGTTCCAGGAGTTGTTGATGGTACTGCAGTTGTTGTTGCAGCAGCTGTTGTTATTAGGGGAGCAGTTGTTTTTGGGGAAGCAGTTGTTGTAATATCAGCAGTTGTTGTTGGCACTCCAGTTGTCGTTGCAGCATCAGTAGTTGTAGCCTCAGCTATTGTTGTTACTGCAGTTGTTGTTGGATCAATTGTTGTTCCAGGAGTTGCTGCTGGCACTGTTGTTGCAGCAGCTGTTGTTGTTGGGGCAGCCGTTGTTGTTGGTACTGCAGTTGTTGTAGCCACACCTGTTGCTGTTGTGGGTATTGCAGTTGTTGTTGCAGCAGTAGTTGTTGGAGCAGCTGTTGTTGTTGCCCCCACAGTCGATGTTGTTGCAGTAGTTGTCGGGGCGGCTGTTGTTGTTGCTGCCAAACTTGTTGCTGCCAGACTTGTTGCGGCAGCTGTTGTTGTTGTTGCAGCAGTAGTTGTTGGAACAGCTGTTGTTGCCAAAGTTGTTGTTGGAGCAGCTGTTGTTGTTAATGCAGCAGTAGTTGTTGGAGCAGCTGTTGTTGTTGCAACAGTAGTTGTCGGTGCAGCTGTTGTCGTTGCCAAAGTTTTTGTTGGAGCAGCTGTTGTCGTTGCCAAAGTTTTTGTTGGAGCAGCTGTTGTTGTTGCAACAGTAGTTGTCGGTGCAGCTGTTGTTGTTGTTGCAGCTGTTGTTGTTGTAGCAACAGTAGTTGTTGGGGCAGCTGTTGTTGTTGTTGCAGCAGTAGTTGTTGGAGAAGCTGTTGTTGAAGCAGCTGTTGTTGTTGCAATAGTAGTTGTCAGTGCAGCTGGTGTTGTTGCAGCAGTAGTTGTTGCAACAGTAGTTGTTGGAGCAGCAGTTGTTGCCACAGCTCTTGTTGTTGAAGAAGCTGTTGTTGTTGCCATCACAGTCGTTGTTATTGGGGCAGTAGTTGTTGTTGCAGCCGTACTTGTTGGGGCAGCTGTTGTTATTGCAGCAGTAGTTGTTGGAGCAGCTGTTGTTGTTGTTGCAACGGTAGTTGTTGAGGCAGCTGTTGTTGTCCCCACAGCAGTTGCTACACCTGTTGTTGTTGATGTAGCAGAAGTTGTTGGAGCAGCTGTTGTTTTTGCAGCAGCATTTGTTGCCACAGTTGTTGTAGGAGAAGCTGTTGTTGTTGCAACAGTAGTTGATGGAGCAGCTGTTGTTGATGCAGCAGTAGTTGTTGGAGCAGGTGTTGTTGTTGTTGTTGTTTCAGCAGTAGTTGTTGGAGCAGCTGTTGTTGTTGCCAAAGTTGTTGTTGGAGCAGCTGTTTTTGTTGTTGCAGCAGTAGTTGTTGGAGCAGTTGCTGTAGTTGTTGCAACAGTAGTTGTTGGGGCAGCTGTCGTTGTTTCCCCCACGGTTGTAGCAGCAGTAGTTGTTGCTGGAGCAGCAGTTGTTGCCAAAGCTGTTGTTGTTGGAAAAGCTGTTGTTGTTGCCATCGCAGCTGTTGTTGTTGCAACAGTAGTTGGCGGTGCAGCTGTTGTTGTTGTTGCAGCAGTTGTTGTTGGAGCAGCTGTTGTTGTTGTAGCAACAGTAGTTGCTGGGGCAGCTGTCGTTGTTGCCCCCACAGTCGTTGCAGCAGTAGTTGTTGTTGGAGCAGCAGTTGTTCCTGCAGTTGTTGTGGTTGTTGCAGCAGTAGTTGTTGAAACAGTTGTTGTAGTTGTTGCAACAGTAGTTGTTGGGGCAGCTGTTGTTGTTGTTGCAGCCGCAGTTGTTGGGGCAGCTGTTGTTGTTTCCCTCGCAGTCGTTGTTGCAGCAGTAGTTGTTGTTGGAGCAGGTGTTGTTGTTGTTGCAGCAGTTGTTGTTGGGGCAGCTGCTGTTGCTGCCCTCACAGTAGTTGTTGCCGCAGTAGTTGTTGTTGGAGCAGCTGTTGTTGTTGTTGCAGCAGTAGTTGGAGCAGCTGTTGTTGTTGTTGGAGCAGCTGTTGTTGGAGTGTCTGTTGTTGTTGCAACAGTAGTTGTTGGAGCAGTTGTTGTAGTTGTTGCAACAGTAGTTGTTGGGGAATGTGTCGTTGTTGCCCCCACAGTCGTTGCAGCAGTAGTTGTTGTTGGAGCAGCAGTTGTTGCCACATCTGTTGTTGTTGGAGAAGCTGTTGTTGTTGTTGCAGTAGTAGTTGTTGGGGCAGCTGTCGTTGTTGCCCCTACAATCATTGCAGCAGTAGTTGTTGCTGGAGCAGCAGTTGTTGCCACAGCTGTTGTTGTTGCCATCGCAGTTGTTGTTATTGGGGCAGTGGTCGTTGTTACAGCAGCAGTTGTTGTTGGAGCCGTTCTTGTTGGGGCAGCTGTTGTTATTGCAGCAGTAGTTGTTGGAGCAGCTGTTGTTGTTGTTGCAACAGTAGTTGTTGAGGCAGCTGTTGTTGTCCCCACAGCAGTTGCTGCACCTGTTGTTGTTGTTGTAGCAGAAGTTGTTGGAGCAGCTGTTGTTGTTGTTGTTACAACAGCATTTGTTGCCACAGTTGTTGTAGAAGAAGCTGCTGTTGTTGCAACAGCAGTTGTCGGTGCAGCTGTTGTTGTTGCCAAAGTTGTTGTTGGAGCAGCTGTTGTTGTTGTTGCAGCAGTAGTTGTTGGAGCAGCTGTTGTTGTTGTTGCAACAGTAGTTGTTGAGGCAGCTGTTGTTGTTGCAGCAGTAGTTGTAGGAGCAGCTGTTGTTGTTGCCAAAGTTGTTGTTAGAGCAGCTGTTGTTGTTGTTGCAGCAGTAGTTGTTGGAGCAGCTGTTGTTGTTCCAACAGTAGTTGTCGGTGCAGCTGTTGTCGTTGCCAAAGTTTTTGTTGGAGCAGCTGTTGTTGTTGCAACAGTAGTTGTCGGTGCAGCTGTTGTTGTTGTTGCAATAGTACCTGTCGGGGCAGCTGTTGTTGCCCCCACAGTCGTTGTTGCAGCAGTAGTTGTTGTTGGAGCAGCTGTTGTTGTTGTTGGAACAGTAGTTGTTGCTGGAGCAGCTGTTGTTGTTGTTGCAACAGTAATTGTTGGGGCAGTTGTTGTTGTTGCCCCCACAATCGTTGTTGCAGCCGTATTTGTTGTTGCAGCAGTAGTTGTTTTTGGAGCTACTGTTGTTGTTGCTCCCACAGTCGTTGTTGCAGGAGTAGTTGTTGCTGGAGCAGCTGTTGTTGTTGCACCCACAATCGTTGTTGCAGCAGTAGTTGTTGTTGGAGCTACTGTTGTTGTTGCTCCCACAGTCGTTGTTGCAGGAGTAGTTGTTGCTGGAGCAGCTGTTGTTGTTGTTGCAATAGTAGCTGTCGGGGCAGCTGTTGTTGCCCCCACAGTCGTTGTTGCAGCAGTAGTTGTTGTTGGAGCAGCTGTTGTTGATGTAGCAACAGTAGTTGTTGCTGGAGCAGCTGTTGTTGTTGTTGCAACAGTAATTGTTGGGACAGTTGTTGTTGTTGCCCCCACAATCGTTGTTGCAGCCGTATTTGTTGTTGAAGTGGCTGTTGTTGTTGCCCCCACAGTCGTTGTTGCTTCAGTAGTTGATGGAGCAGCTGTTGTTGCCCCCACCGTTATTGAAGCAGTAGTTCTTGTTGGACCAGTAGTTGTTGCCACAGCTGTTTTTGTTGGAGGAGCTGTTGTTGTTACAGCACTAGTTTTTGGAGCTGCTGTTGTTGTTATTGTCCCCACAGTCGTTGCAGCAGTAGTTGTTGTTGGAGAAGCTGTTGTTGTTGTTGCAGCTGTTGTTGTTGATGTTGTAGTTTCCCCCACAGTCGTGGCAACAGTAGTTGTCGGGGCAGCTGTTGTTGTTGCAGATGTAGTTGTTGGAGTGGCTGTTGTTGTTGCCCCCACAGTCGTTGTTGCAGCAGTAGTTGTTGTTGGAGCACCTGTTGTTGTTGTTGGAACAGTAGTTGTCGGGGCAGCTATTGATGTTGCCCTTACAGTCGTTGTTGCACCAGTACTTGTTGTTGGAGCAGCTGTTGTTGTTGTTGCAAAAGTAGTTGTTGGGGCAGCTGTTGTTGTTGCCCCCACAATCGTTGTTGCAGCAGTAGTTGTTGTTGGAGCTACTGTTGTTGTTGCTCCCACAGTCGTTGTTGCAGGAGTAGTTGTTGCTGGAGCAGCTGTTGTTGTTGTTGCAATAGTAGCTGTCGGGGCAGCTGTTGTTGTTCCCCCCACAGTCGTTGTTGCACCAGTAGTTGTTGTTGGAGCAGCTGTTGTTGTTGTTGCAACAGTAGTTGTCGGGGCAGCTATTGATGTTGCCCTTACAGTCGTTGTTGCACCAGTAGTTGTTGTTGGAGCAGCTGTTGTTGTTGTTGCAAAAGTAGTTGTTGGGGCAGCTGTTGTTGTTGCACCCACAATCGTTGTTGCAGCAGTAGTTGTTGTTGAAGCTACTGTTGTTGTTGCTCCCACAGTCGTTGTTGCAGGAGTAGTTGTTGCTGGAGCAGCTGTTGTTTTTGCAATAGTAGCTGTCGGGGCAGCTGTTGTTGCCCCCACAGTCGTTGTTGCAGCAGTAGTTGTTGTTGGAGCAGCTGTTGTTGTTGTTGGAACAGTAGTTGTCGGGGCAGCTATTGATGTTGCCCTTACAATCGTTGTTGCAGCAGTAGTTGTTGTTGGAGCTACTGTTGTTGTTGCTCCCACAGTCGTTGTTGCAGGAGTAGTTGTTGCTGGAGCAGCTGTTGTTGTTGTTGCAATAGTAGCTGTCGGGGCAGCTGTTGTTGTTCCCCCCACAGTCGTTGTTGCACCAGTAGTTGTTGTTGGAGCAGCTGTTGTTGTTGTTGCAACAGTAGTTGTCGGGGCAGCTATTGATGTTGCCCTTACAGTCGTTGTTGCACCAGTAGTTGTTGTTGGAGCAGCTGTTGTTGTTGTTGCAAAAGTAGTTGTTGGGGCAGCTGTTGTTGTTGCACCCACAATCGTTGTTGCAGCAGTAGTTGTTGTTGAAGCTACTGTTGTTGTTGCTCCCACAGTCGTTGTTGCAGGAGTAGTTGTTGCTGGAGCAGCTGTTGTTGTTGCAATAGTAGCTGTCGGGGCAGCTGTTGTTGCCCCCACAGTCGTTGTTGCAGCAGTAGTTGTTGTTGGAGCAGCTGTTGTTGTTGTTGGAACAGTAGTTGTCGGGGCAGCTATTGATGTTGCCCTTACAGTCGTTGTTGCACCAGTAGTTGTTGTTGGAGCAGCTGTTGTTGTTGCAGCAGCTATTGTTGTTGTTGCAACAGTAGTAGTCGGGGAAGCTGTTGTAGTTCCCCCCACAGTCGTTGCAACAGTAGTTGTCGGGGCAGCTGTTGTTGTTGTTTCATCAGTAGTTGTTGGAGCAGCTGTTGTAGTTTCCCCCACAGTCGTTGCAATAGTAGTTGTCGGGGCAGCTGTTATTGTTTTCCCCACAGTCGTTGTTGCAACAGTAGGTGTTGTTGTTGCAGCAGTTGTTTTTGTTGCAACAGTAGTTGTCGGGGCAGCTGTTGTTGTTGCAGTAGTAGTTGTTGTTGGAACAGCTGTTGTTGTTGTTGCAACAGTAGTTGTTGTAGCAGCTGTTTTTGTTGCCCCCACAGTCGTTGTTGCAGCAGTTGTTTTTGTTGTAGCAGTAGTTGTTGTTGGAGCAGCTGGTGTTATTGTTGCAGCAGTACTTGTTGGGGTAGCTGTTGTTATTGCCCCCACAGTCGTTATTGCGGCAGTAGTTGTAGTTGGAGCAGCTTCTGTTGTTGTTGCAGCAGTGGTTGTTAAAGCAGCTGTTGTTGTTGCAGCCGTAGTTGTTGGGGCAGATGTTGTAGTTGCCCCCACAGTTGTTGCAACAGTAGTTGTCGGGGCAGCTGTTGTCGTTGCAGCCGTAGTTGTTGGAGTGGCTGTTGTTGTTGCCCCCACAGTCGTTGTTGCACCAGTAGTTGTTGTTGAAGCTGCTGTTTTTGTTGCCCCCACAGTCGTTGTTGCAGGAGTAGTTGTTGCTGGAGCAGCTGTTGTTGTTGTTGCAATAGTAGCTGTCGGGGCAGATGTTGTTGTTGCCCCCACAGTCGTTGTTGCACCAGTAGTTGTTGTTGGAGCAGCTGTTGTTGTTGTTGCAACAGTAGTTGTCGGGGCAGCTATTGATGTTGCCCTAACAGTCGTTGTTGCACCAGTAGTTGTTGTTGGAGCAGCTGTTGTTGTTGTTGCAAAAGTAGTTGTTGGGGCAGCTTTTGTTGTTGCCCCCACAATCGTTGTTGCAGCAGTAGTTGTTGTTGGAGCTACTGTTGTTGTTGCTCCCACAGTCGTTGTTGCAGGAGTAGTTGTTGCTGGAGCAGCTGTTGTTGTTGTTGCAATAGTAGCTGTCGGGGCAGCTGTTGTTGTTGCCCCCACAGTCGTTGTTGCACCAGTAGTTGTTGTTGGAGCAGCTGTTGTTGTTGTTGCAACAGTAGTTGTTGGGGCAGCTGTTGTTGTTGCCCCCACAATCGTTGTTGCAGCAGTAGTTGTTGTTGGAGCTACTGTTGTTGTTGCAGCCGTAGTTTTTGGAGCATCACTAGTTGTTGGAGCTTCTGTTGTTGTTGTTGCCCCCACAGTCGTTCCAGCAGTAGTTGTCGGGACAGCTGTTGTTGTTGTTGTTGTTGTTGTTGTAGGATCCTTAGTTGTTGTTGTAGGAGCTGTAGTTGTTGCCCCCACAGTCGTTGTTGGAGCAGCAGTAGTTGTTGTTGGAGCAGCTGTTGTTGTTGGAGCTGTTGTTTTTGTTGCAGCAGTAGTTGTTGTTGGAGCAGCTGTTGTTGTTGTTGCAGCTGTGGTTGTTGATGTTGTAGTTTCCCCCACAGTCGTTGCAGCAGTAGTTGTCGGAGCAGCTGTTGTTGTTGTTGCAACAGTAGCTGTCGGGAAAGCTGTTGGAGTTGCAGCAGGAGTTGTTGTTGGAGCAGCTGTTGTTGTTGTTGCAGCCGTAGTTGTTGGAGCAGCTGTTGTTGTTGCAGCAGTAGTTGTCGGGGCAGATGTTGTAGTTTCCCCAACATTCGTTGCAACAGTAGTTGTCTTGGCAGCTGTTGTTGTTGCAGACGTAGTTGTTGGAGTGGCTGTTGTTGTTGCCCCCACAGTCATTGTTGCAGCAGTAGTAGTTGTTGTTGGAGCAGCTGTTGTTGTTGTTGCAGCTGTGGTTGTTGATGTTGTAGTTTCCCCAACAGTCGTTGCAGCAGTAGTTGTCGGAGCAGCTGTTGTTGTTGTTGGAACAGTAGTTGTCGGGGCAGCTATTGATGTTGCCCTTACAGTCGTTGTTGCACCAGTAGTTGTTGTTGGAGCAGCTGTTGTTGTTGCAGCAGCTATTGTTGTTGTTGCAACAGTAGTAGTCGGGGAAGCTGTTGTAGTTCCCCCCACAGTCGTTGCAACAGTAGTTGTCGGGGCAGCTGTTGTTGTTGTTTCATCAGTAGTTGTTGGAGCAGCTGTTGTAGTTTCCCCCACAGTCGTTGCAATAGTAGTTGTCGGGGCAGCTGTTATTGTTTTCCCCACAGTCGTTGTTGCAACAGTAGGTGTTGTTGTTGCAGCAGTTGTTTTTGTTGCAACAGTAGTTGTCGGGGCAGCTGTTGTTGTTGCAGTAGTAGTTGTTGTTGGAACAGCTGTTGTTGTTGTTGCAACAGTAGTTGTTGTAGCAGCTGTTTTTGTTGCCCCCACAGTCGTTGTTGCAGCAGTTGTTTTTGTTGTAGCAGTAGTTGTTGTTGGAGCAGCTGGTGTTATTGTTGCAGCAGTACTTGTTGGGGTAGCTGTTGTTATTGCCCCCACAGTCGTTATTGCGGCAGTAGTTGTAGTTGGAGCAGCTTCTGTTGTTGTTGCAGCAGTGGTTGTTAAAGCAGCTGTTGTTGTTGCAGCCGTAGTTGTTGGGGCAGATGTTGTAGTTGCCCCCACAGTTGTTGCAACAGTAGTTGTCGGGGCAGCTGTTGTCGTTGCAGCCGTAGTTGTTGGAGTGGCTGTTGTTGTTGCCCCCACAGTCGTTGTTGCACCAGTAGTTGTTGTTGAAGCTGCTGTTTTTGTTGCCCCCACAGTCGTTGTTGCAGGAGTAGTTGTTGCTGGAGCAGCTGTTGTTGTTGTTGCAATAGTAGCTGTCGGGGCAGATGTTGTTGTTTCCCCCACAGTCGTTGTTGCACCAGTAGTTGTTGTTGGAGCAGCTGTTGTTGTTGTTGCAACAGTAGTTGTCGGGGCAGCTATTGATGTTGCCCTAACAGTCGTTGTTGCACCAGTAGTTGTTGTTGGAGCAGCTGTTGTTGTTGTTGCAAAAGTAGTTGTTGGGGCAGCTTTTGTTGTTGCCCCCACAATCGTTGTTGCAGCAGTAGTTGTTGTTGGAGCTACTGTTGTTGTTGCTCCCACAGTCGTTGTTGCAGGAGTAGTTGTTGCTGGAGCAGCTGTTGTTGTTGTTGCAATAGTAGCTGTCGGGGCAGCTGTTGTTGTTGCCCCCACAGTCGTTGTTGCACCAGTAGTTGTTGTTGGAGCAGCTGTTGTTGTTGTTGCAACAGTAGTTGTTGGGGCAGCTGTTGTTGTTGCCCCCACAATCGTTGTTGCAGCAGTAGTTGTTGTTGGAGCTACTGTTGTTGTTGCTCCCACAGTCGTTGTTGCAGGAGTAGTTGTTGCTGGAGCACCTGTTGTTGTTGTTGTTGCAATAGTAGCTGTCGGGGCAGCTGTTGTTGTTGCCCCCACAGTCATTGTTGCACCAGTAGTTGTTGTTGGAGCAGCTGTTGTTGTTGTTGCAACAGTAGTTGTTGGGGCAGCTGTTGTTGTTGTTGTTGCATCAGTAGTTGTTGGGGCAGCTGTTGTTGTTGCAGCAGTAGTTGTCAGGGCAGATGTTGTAGTTTCCCCCACATTCGTTGCAACAGTAGTTGTCGGGGCAGCTGTGTTTGTTGCAGATGTAGTTGTTGGAGTGGCTGTTGTTGTTGCCCCCACAGTCGTTGTTGCAGCAGTAGTTGTTGTTGGAGCACCTGTTGTTGTTGTTGGAACAGTAGTTGTCGGGGCAGCTATTGATGTTGCCCTTACAGTCGTTGTTGCACCAGTAGTTGTTGTTGGAGCAGCTGTTGTTGTTGCAGCAGCTATTGTTGTTGTTGCAACAGTAGTAGTCGGGGAAGCTGTTGTAGTTCCCCCCACAGTCGTTGCAACAGTAGTTGTCGGGGCAGCTGTTGTTGTTGTTGCATCAGTAGTTGTTGGAGCAGCTGTTGTTGTTTCCCCCACAGTTGTTGCAATAGTAGTTGTCGGGGGAGCTGTTATTGTTTTCCCCACAGTCGTTGTTGCAACAGTAGGTGTTGTTGTTGCAGCAGTTGTTTTTGTTGCAACAGTAGTTGTTGGGGCAGCTGTTGTTGTTGCAGAAGTAGTTGTTGTAGCAGCTGTTGTTGTTGCCCCCACAGTCGTTGTTGCAGCAGTTGTTTTTGTTGTAGCAGTAGTTGTTGTTGGAGCAGCTGGTGTTATTGTGGCAGTAGTTGTAGTTGGAGCAGCTGCTGTTGTTGTTGCAGCAGTGGTTGTTGGAGCAGCTGTTGTTGTTGCAGCCGTAGTTTTTGGGGCAATTGTTGTAGTTGCCCCCACAGTTGTTGCAACAGTAGTTGTCGGGGCAGCTGTTGTCGTTGCAGCCGTAGTTGTTTGAGTGGCTGTTGTTGTTGCCCCCAAAGTCGTTGTTGAAGCAGTAGTTGTTGTTGGAACAGCTGCTGTTGTTGGAGCAGCTGTTGTTGTTGCAGCCGTAGTTTTTGGGGCAATTGTTGTTGTTGCCCCCACAGTCGTTGCACCAGTAGTTGTTGTTGAAGCAGCTGTTGTTGTTGTTGGAACAGTAGTTGTTGGGGCAGTTGTTGTTGTTGCCCCCACAATCGTTGTTACAGCCGTAGTTGTTGTTGGAACAGCTGTTGTTGTTGTTGCAAAAGTAGTTGATGGAGCAGCTGTTGTTGTTGTTGCCCCCACCGTCATTGAAGCAGTACTTCTTATTGGACCAGTAGTTGTTGCCACAGCTGTTGTTGTTGGAGGAGCTGTTGTTGTTGTTGCCCCCACAGTCATTGCAGCAGTAGTTGTCGGGGCAGCTGTTGTTGTTGTTGTTGTTGTTGGAGGAGCTGTAGTTGTTGCCCCCACAGTCATTGTTGCAGCAGTAGTTGTTGTTGGAGCAGCTGTTGTTGTTGGAGCTGTTGTTGTTGTTGCAGCAGTAGTTGTTGTTGGAGCAGCTGTTGTTGTTGTTGCAGCTGTGGTTGTTGATGTGGTAGTTTCCCCCACAGTCATTGCAACAGTAGTTGTCGGGCCAGCTGTTGTTGTTGGGGCAGCTGTTGTTGTTGCCCCCACAATCGTTGTTGCAGCCGTAGTTGTTGTTGGAGTGGCTGTTGATGTTGCCCCCACAGTCGTTGTTGCAGCAGTAGTTGTTGTTGGAACAGCTGTTGTTGTTGTTGCAACAGTAGTTGATGGAGCAGCTGTTGTTGTTGTTGCCCCCACAGTCATTGAAGCAGTTGTTCTTGTTGGACCAGTAGTTGTTGCCACAGCTGTTGTTGTTGGAGGAGCTGTTGTTGTTACATCACTAGTTGTTGGAGCTTCTGTTGTTGTTGTTGCCCCCACAGTCGTTCCAGCAGTAGTTGTCGGGGCAGCTGTTGTTGTTGTTGTTGTTGTTGTTGTAGGAGCCTTAGTTGTTGTTGTAGGAGCTGTAGTTGTTGCCCCCACAGTCGTTGTTGGAGCAGCAGTAGTTGTTGTTGGAGCAGCTGTTGTTGTTGTTGCAGCTGTGGTTGTTGATGTTGTAGTTTCCCCAACAGTCGTTGCAGCAGTAGTTGTCGGAGCAGCTGTTGTCGTTGCAGCCGTAGTTGTTTGAGTGGCTGTTGTTGTTGCCCCCAAAGTCGTTGTTGAAGCAGTAGTTGTTGTTGGAACAGCTGCTGTTGTTGTTGGAGCTGTTGTTGTTGCAACAGTAGTTGTCGGGGCAGCTGTTGTTGTTGCCCCCACAGTCGTTGCACCAGTAGTTGTTGTTGAAGCAGCTGTTGTTGTTGTTGGAACAGTAGTTGTTGGGGCAGTTGTTGTTGTTGCCCCCACAATCGTTGTTGCAGCCGTAGTTGTTGTTGGAACAGCTGTTGTTGTTGTTGCAACAGTAGTTGATGGAGCAGCTGTTGTTGTTGTTGCCCCCACCGTCATTGAAGCAGTACTTCTTATTGGACCAGTAGTTGTTGCCACAGCTGTTGTTGTTGGAGGAGCTGTTGTTGTTGTTGCCCCCACAGTCATTGCAGCAGTAGTTGTCGGGGCAGCTGTTGTTGTTGTTGTTGTTGTTGTTGGAGGAGCTGTAGTTGTTGCCCCCACAGTCATTGTTGCAGCAGTAGTTGTTGTTGGAGCAGCTGTTGTTGTTGGAGCTGTTGTTGTTGTTGCAGCAGTAGTTGTTGTTGGAGCAGCTGTTGTTGTTGTTGCAACTGTGGTTGTTGATGTGGTAGTTTCCCCCACAGTCATTGCAACAGTAGTTGTCGGGCCAGCTGTTGTTGTTGGGGCAGCTGTTGTTGTTGCCCCCACAATCGTTGTTGCAGCCGTAGTTGTTGTTGGAGTTGCTGTTGCCCCCACAGTCGTTGTTGCAGCAGTAGTTGTTGTTGGAACAGCTGTTGTTGTTGTTGCAACAGTAGTTGATGGAGCAGCTGTTGTTGTTGTTGCCCCCACAGTCATTGAAGAAGTTGTTCTTGTTGGACCAGTAGTTGTTGCCACAGCTGTTGTTGTTGGAGGAGCTGTTGTTGTTACATCACTAGTTGTTGGAGCTTCTGTTGTTGTTGTTGCCCCCACAGTCGTTCCAGCAGTAGTTGTCGGGACAGCTGTTGTTGTTGTTGTTGTTGTTGTTGTTGTAGGAGCCTTAGTTGTTGTTGTAGGAGCTGTAGTTGTTGCCCCCACAGTCGTTGTTGGAGCAGCAGTAGTTGTTGTTGGAGCAGCTGTTGTTGTTGGAGCTGTTGTTTTTGTTGCAGCAGTAGTTGTTGTTGGAGCAGCTGTTGTTGTTGTTGCAGCTGTGGTTGTTGATGTTGTAGTTTCCCCCACAGTCGTTGCAGCAGTAGTTGTCGGAGCAGCTGTTGTTGTTGTTGCAACAGTAGCTGTCGGGAAAGCTGTTGGAGTTGCAGCAGGAGTTGTTGTTGGAGCAGCTGTTGTTGTTGTTGCAGCCGTAGTTGTTGGAGCAGCTGTTGTTGTTGCAGCAGTAGTTGTCGGGGCAGATGTTGTAGTTTCCCCAACATTCGTTGCAACAGTAGTTGTCTTGGCAGCTGTTGTTGTTGCAGACGTAGTTGTTGGAGTGGCTGTTGTTGTTGCCCCCACAGTCATTGTTGCAGCAGTAGTAGTTGTTGTTGGAGCAGCTGTTGTTGTTGTTGCAGCTGTGGTTGTTGATGTTGTAGTTTCCCCAACAGTCGTTGCAGCAGTAGTTGTCGGAGCAGCTGTTGTCGTTGCAGCCGTAGTTGTTTGAGTGGCTGTTGTTGTTGCCCCCAAAGTCGTTGTTGAAGCAGTAGTTGTTGTTGGAACAGCTGCTGTTGTTGTTGGAGCTGTTGTTGTTGCAACAGTAGTTGTCGGGGCAGCTGTTGTTGTTGCCCCCACAGTCGTTGCACCAGTAGTTGTTGTTGAAGCAGCTGTTGTTGTTGTTGGAACAGTAGTTGTTGGGGCAGTTGTTGTTGTTGCCCCCACAATCGTTGTTGCAGCCGTAGGTGTTGTTGGAACAGCTGTTGTTGTTGTTGCAACAGTAGTTGATGGAGCAGCTGTTGTTGTTGTTGCCCCCACCGTCATTGAAGCAGTACTTCTTATTGGACCAGTAGTTGTTGCCACAGCTGTTGTTGTTGGAGGAGCTGTTGTTGTTGTTGCCCCCACAGTCATTGCAGCAGTAGTTGTCGGGGCAGCTGTTGTTGTTGTTGTTGTTGTTGGAGGAGCTGTAGTTGTTTCCCCCCCAGTCATTGTTGCAGCAGTAGTTGTTGTTGGAGCAGCTGTTGTTGTTGGAGCTGTTGTTGTTGTTGCAGCAGTAGTTGTTGTTGGAGCAGCTGTTGTTGTTGTTGCAACTGTGGTTGTTGATGTGGTAGTTTCCCCCACAGTCATTGCAACAGTAGTTGTCGGGCCAGCTGTTGTTGTTGGGGCAGCTGTTGTTGTTGCCCCCACAATCGTTGTTGCAGCCGTAGTTGTTGTTGGAGTTGCTGTTGCCCCCACAGTCGTTGTTGCAGCAGTAGTTGTTGTTGGAACAGCTGTTGTTGTTGTTGCAACAGTAGTTGATGGAGCAGCTGTTGTTGTTGTTGCCCCCACAGTCATTGAAGAAGTTGTTCTTGTTGGACCAGTAGTTGTTGCCACAGCTGTTGTTGTTGGAGGAGCTGTTGTTGTTACATCACTAGTTGTTGGAGCTTCTGTTGTTGTTGTTGCCCCTACAGTCGTTCCAGCAGTAGTTGTCGGGACAGCTGTTGTTGTTGTTGTTGTTGTTGTTGTAGGAGCCTTAGTTGTTGTTGTAGGAGCTGTAGTTGTTGCCCCCACAGTCGTTGTTGGAGCAGCAGTAGTTGTTGTTGGAGCAGCTGTTGTTGTTGGAGCTGTTGTTTTTGTTGCAGCAGTAGTTGTTGTTGGAGCAGCTGTTGTTGTTGTTGCAGCTGTGGTTGTTGATGTTGTAGTTTCCCCCACAGTCGTTGCAGCAGTAGTTGTCGGAGCAGCTGTTGTTGTTGTTGCAACAGTAGCTGTCGGGAAAGCTGTTGGAGTTGCAGCAGGAGTTGTTGTTGGAGCAGCTGTTGTTGTTGTTGCAGCCGTAGTTGTTGGAGCAGCTGTTGTTGTTGCAGCAGTAGTTGTCGGGGCAGATGTTGTAGTTTCCCCAACATTCGTTGCAACAGTAGTTGTCTTGGCAGCTGTTGTTGTTGCAGACGTAGTTGTTGGAGTGGCTGTTGTTGTTGTTGCAGCTGTGGTTGTTGATGTTGTAGTTTCCCCAACAGTCGTTGCAGCAGTAGTTGTCGGAGCAGCTGTTGTCGTTGCAGCCGTAGTTGTTTGAGTGGCTGTTGTTGTTGCCCCCAAAGTCGTTTGTTGAAGCAGTAGTTGTTGTTGGAACAGCTGCTGTTGTTGTTGGAGCTGTGTGTTGCAACAGTAGTTGTCGGGGCAGCTGTTTGTTGTTGCCCCCACAGTCGTTGCACCAGTAGTGTTGTTGAAGCAAGCGTTGTTGTGTTGGAACAGTAGTTGTTGGGGCAGT
>JAFMOB010000705.1:0-104878 GCA_018985215.1 Larimichthys polyactis | reverse complement strand
AACTGCTAGCTAAAAATGCTAATGTTTATTGCTAGCACGTAAGCGCTAGCTGCTCCTGTGTCTAAATAAACATGTTAAAAATAACTGTTTGAGGTGTGCTTTTTGAATACAGACCCCCAGCAACAGCCCACTCGTCACTCTCAAAATTTCTTTTCTAGTACTGAATTTGCTGAGCAGTGTCAGTAATAATGCATGGGGACGACGGGCCAGAGTCAGGCACACTCAAAATTTCTTTAGAAATTTTTCTAGTTATTGGTGTGGGTGCCTGAAGGGCTCCCACACTATTGTTATCCTACATCTTTATTATTGGTGTGGGTGCCTGAAGGGCTCAGTAAATGCCACAGCTGCTATTACTTTTCTCAATTCTACTATTAATATTCTACAAATTATTCAACTTTTTCTGCAAATATTTTCCTATTTAAAATGCATTACACAAACTTCAAATCATTCTACAAAACTTCTACAAACATTCTACAATTTCAACAAGTTCTACTACTACTACAGACTTCATTCAAATTTCAAATTGTACACAAATTATTCAATTATTAAACTCGTATTTAACTTTTTTCAAAATCTTTTACCGTTTTTAAACTATCAAGCCTCAAATTTGAGCAGGTTTTTAGTCAAATTTCTGGGTTTATAAATGGGTGTGTATGTGGTGGAATCCAGAGAAACGAAGCCAAAAAATGAATGGGCGTGTATTGCGAGAACTTTCCAGAGCTAGAGTGGGTGACATCATCAGCTAGAGTGAGGAGCAGGGAGAAAAATCAGTGAAAAAATAAAACGGATTCGACTACCCTGGCCTCAAATGCCCCACTACAGACACGATTTCTACATAGAAACGTAGCAAAATTTGTTGTATCACTCACATTCGCCTGCCAAAGCTGTCAGACATATAGTTTTGGCTCCTGACGGGCTCTATGATCGACTACTCCCGCCAACAGCCTCATAGACTCCCATATTAAAAAAGGAGGAAAATTTTCTGGAGAAAGGCAGAAGTAACGTTTCTCTCTCTTGCTCCTACGGGCACATTTCTTCATTTATCGACACAAAACGAATATGTAAAACGATCAGGAAGGTCTCATCGTGCCTCAGGTTAAGCCGGTTCAATGATTGGAAATACGGTTTTGGTCAGAAGTCCTTCCTGTTCGAGAGGAGGTCTCAGCATTTTCTCTCAGTCTCTAACTGACATTCTAACAGGTGCCAACTTCTCCCCTGATTACAGTTGGCTCTGGTTGCTTGGCAACCTCAGGCTGCTTGAAGGAAGAGAGGGGGGAGGGGCCAGCAGAAGCCGAGCGGCAGCCATTTTAGTAGTTCTTGGCACTTAATTTGAACTCGTCTGTGTAAAATGGCAGACACACACACACACACACACACACACACACACACAGTAACACACACTTCAAACTAAGAGTTCCTTCAAAATAAAAGACTTAAAACTCTTCTTAACAGCTCTCACCTACTTCCACAAATTTTGTATTACAGAAATAAAAATTATATAACGACATTCAGCTCATTTTACTTCTACACTAACCTTTTACAATCCTTCTACAGACCTACAATTTAAACTACCTGTCCTTCTACTACAGAGTTCAGTCAAACTACACAGTTTACCAAGATCTTGTACTATTATTTTACAAAATTCTACTATTAATATTCTACAAATTATTCAACTTTTTCTACAAATATTATACCATTTCAAATCCATTATACAAACTTCAAATCTTTATACAGACCTACAATTTAAATGACTTGTACTTTACTACAGACTTAATTTAAACTACACTTTTCAACAGGATCTTGTACTATTACACTTTTATTCAACATTTTTTTAGATTCAACTCATTTAGAACATTTCTACAGACACAAGCATGCACACACACACACACACACAGTAACACACACTTCAAACTAAGAGTTCCTTCAAAATAAAAGACTTAAAACTCTTCTTAACAGCTCTCACCTACTTCCACAAATTTTGTATTACAGAAATAAAAATTATATAACGACATTCAGCTCATTTTACTTCTACACTAACCTTTTACAATCCTTCTACAGACCTACAATTTAAACTACCTGTCCTTCTACTACAGAGTTAAGTCAAACTACACAGTTCACCAAGATCTTGTACTATTATTTTACTAAATTCTACTATTAATATTCTACAAATTATTCAACTTTTTCTACAAATATTTTACCATTTCAAATCCATTATACAAACTTCAAATCTTTATACAGACCTACAATTTAAACTACCTCTCCTTCTACTACAGAGTTCAGTCAAACTACACAGTTCACCAAGATCTTGTACTATTACTATTATTCTCTACAATTCTACCTTTTCATCTGAATTTCTACAGTGTTACACAACATTGTATCACTTCATACTATTCTACTCTTTCAACCAATTTCAACATTTTTAAGATATATCCCTTATGGCCTTTTCAAGCTTTATAGTATAGAGACAGCTGAAGAGCGACAGGAATGTGAGGGAGAGAGAGAGTGAAAGAGACAGGGAAAAGACATGCAGAAAAAGGTCAGCAGGTTGGCCTCTGGGGCCGGCGGCAGCAGAGGGCACCCACACTGCACTTTCCGCAGGAAATGCAGTTTTCTAGTTATTTTTCTTCTTCCGTACATTTTTTGTCCCGCTACTACTCCTACAAATTTTGTCACACAAAAATAAAAATTATACCACTAGATTCAGCTCATTCATGCCACAGCTGCTATTACTTTTCTCAATTCTACTATTAATATTGTACAAATTATTCAACTTTTTCTGCAAATATTTTCCTATTTAAAATGCATTATACAAACTTCAAATCATTCTACAAAACTTCTACAAACATTCTACAATTTCAACAAGTTCTACTACTACTACAGACTTCATTCAAATTTCAAACTGTACACAAATTCTTCAATTATTAAACTCGTATTTAACTTTTTTCAAAGTCTTTTACCGTTTTTAAACTATCAAGGCTCAAAGTTGAGCAGGTTTTTAGTCAAATTTCTGGGTTTATAATGGGTGTGTATGTGGCGGAATGTTTGTGCTAGAGTGGATGACATCATCAGCTAGAGTGAGGAGCAGGGAGAAAAAATCAGTGAAAAAAAAACAGATTTGACTACCGTGGCCTCAAATGCCCCACTACAGACACGATTTCTACATAGAAACGTAGCAAAAATTTGTTGTATCACTCACATTCACCTGCCAAAGCTGTCAGACATATAGTTTTGGCTCCTGACGGGCTCTATGATCGACTACTCCCGCCAACAGCCTCATAGACTCCCATGTTATAAAAGGGGAGAAATTTCCTGGAGAAAGGCAGAAGTAACGTTTCTCTCTCTTGCTCCTGAGGGCACATTTCTTCATTTATCGACACAAAACGAATATGTAAAACGGACAGGAAGGTCTCATCGTGCCTCAGGTTAAGCCGGTTCAATGATTGGAAATACGGTTTTGGTCAGAAGTCCTTCCTTTTCGAGAGGAGGTCTCAGCATTTTCTCTCAGTCTCTAACTGACATTCTAACAGGTGCAAACTTCTCCCCTGATTACAGTTGGTCCTAGTTGCTTGGCAACCTCAGGCCGCTTGAAGGAAGAGAGGGGGGAGGGGCCAGCAGAAGCCGAGCGGCAGCCATTTTAGTAGTTCTTGGCACTTAATTTGAACTCGTCTGTGTAAAATGGCAGACACACACACACACACACACACACCAACACACACACACACACACACACACACACACAGTAACACACACTTCAAACTAAGAGTTCCTTCAAAATAAAAGACTTAAAACTCTTCTTAACAGCTCTCACCTACTTCCACAAATTTTGTATTACAGAAATAAAAATTATATAACGACATTCAGCTCATTTTACTTCTACACTAACCTTTTACAATCCTTCTACAGACCTACAATTTAAACTACCTGTCCTTCTACTACAGAGTTCAGTCAAACGACACAGTTTACCAAGATCTTGTACTATTATTTTACAAAATTCTACTATTAATATTCTACAAATTATTCAACTTTTTCTACAAATATTATACCATTTCAAATCCATTATACAAACTTCAAATCTTTATACAGACCTACAATTTAAATGACTTGTACTTTACTACAGACTTAATTTAAACTACACTTTTCAACAGGATCTTGTACTATTACACTTTTATTCAACATTTTTTTAGATTCAACTCATTTAGAACATTTCTACAGACACAAGCATGCACACACACACACACACACACACACAGTAACACACACTTCAAACTAAGAGTTCCTTCAAAATAAAAGACTTAAAACTCTTCTTAACAGCTCTCACCTACTTCCACAAATTTTGTATTACAGAAATAAAAATTATATAACGACATTCAGCTCATTTTACTTCTACACTAACCTTTTACAATCCTTCTACAGACCTACAATTTAAACTACCTGTCCTTCTACTACAGAGTTCAGTCAAACGACACAGTTTACCAAGATCTTGTACTATTATTTTACAAAATTCTACTATTAATATTCTACAAATTATTCAACTTTTTCTACAAATATTATACCATTTCAAATCCATTATACAAACTTCAAATCTTTATACAGACCTACAATTTAAATGACTTGTACTTTACTACAGACTTAATTTAAACTACACTTTTCAACAGGATCTTGTACTATTACACTTTTATTCAACATTTTTTTAGATTCAACTCATTTAGAACATTTCTACAGACACAAGCATGCACACACACACACACACACACACACAGTAACACACACTTCAAACTAAGAGTTCCTTCAAAATAAAAGACTTAAAACTCTTCTTAACAGCTCTCACCTACTTCCACAAATTTTGTATTACAGAAATAAAAATTATATAACGACATTCAGCTCATTTTACTTCTACACTAACCTTTTACAATCCTTCTACAGACCTACAATTTAAACTACCTGTCCTTCTACTACAGAGTTCAGTCAAACGACACAGTTTACCAAGATCTTGTACTATTATTTTACAAAATTCTACTATTAATATTCTACAAATTATTCAACTTTTTCTACAAATATTATACCATTTCAAATCCATTATACAAACTTCAAATCTTTATACAGACCTACAATTTAAATGACTTGTACTTTACTACAGACTTAATTTAAACTACACTTTTCAACAGGATCTTGTACTATTACACTTTTATTCAACATTTTTTTAGATTCAACTCATTTAGAACATTTCTACAGACACAAGCATGCACACACACACACACACACACACACAGACAGACACACAGACAGACACACACACACACACACACAGAGACACTGAACAGACGCTCAGTAAACAGATCGACATCATCGTGTTCAAACAATAAAAATCTGCTGATCTACGATCAATACAGGCTGAGCTGCACACCTGGACAGGTGAGTCTCAGGACAGTCTCTACAATCATTCTACACTTTAAAATACTTCTCCTTTACTACAGACCTCAGTTAAACTACACAGTTCACCAAGATCTTGTACTATTATTTTACTAAATTCTACTATTAATATTCTACAAATTATTCAACTTTTTCTACAAATATTTTACCATTTCAAATACATTATACAAACTTCAAATCTATATACAGACCTACAATTTAAACTACCTCTCCTTCTACTACAGAGTTCAGTCAAACTACACAGTTCACCAAGATCTTGTACTATTACTATTACTCTCTACAATTCTACCTTTTCATATGACTTTCTACAGTGTTACACAACATTGTATCACTTCATACTATTCTACTCTTTTCAACCAATTTCAACATTTTAAGATATATCCCTTATGGCCTTTTCAAGATTTATATTATAGAGACAGCTGAAGAGCGACAGGAATGTGAGGGAGAGAGAGAGTGAAAGAGACAGGGAAAAGAAATGCAGAAAAAGGTCAGCAGGTGGGCCTCTGGGGCCGGCGGCAGCAGAGGGCACCCACACCGCACTTTCCGCAGGAAATGCAGTTTTCTAGTTGAGTGTGCCTGAAAGAGCACACTCTTTAAAACCTCTCAGGCACACTCAAAATTTCTTTAGAAATTTTTCTAGTTGAGTGTGCCTGAAAGAGCACACTCTTTAAAACCTCTCGGGCTTATTATTGAGTGTGCCTGAAAGAACACACTCTTTAAAACCTCTCGGGCTTATTATTATTGAGTGTGCCTGAAAGAGCACACTCTTTAAAACCTCTCGGGCTTATTATTATTATTGAGTGTGCCTGAAAGAGCACACTCTTTAAAACCTCTCGGGCTTATTATTGAGTGTGCCTGAAAGCGCACACTATATGTTATCCACCGCGCTTATTCTTCTTCTTATTATTCTTACGCCCTTTTTTCGGTTCGCTACTCCTCCCAGAGTTTTTGTCGCACATACACAAAACGTGCGGCTCGGCCGGGACATGTGTGCTATGTCTTTTCTAAGGGTTTCGGCAAACGGTTTTGCCAAAAATCGACAAAAACGAAGCCAAAAAAATGAATGGGTGTGTATTGCGAGAACTCTCCAGACCTAGAGTGAGTGATGTCATCGCTAGAGTGGAGGGGGAGAGAAAAAGTCGTCGAAAAATAAATTTGTAAACTGCGACTGTGGCCTCAAATGCCCCACTACAGACACGATTATCCCCTTAAAATGTAGGAAAATTCGAGGTGATCGCAGTGATAACACTGTTGAAGCTGTCTCCTTTATAGTTTTGGCTCCATACAGGCTGATTGATCGAGTACCTCCCTCCACAGCCTCATAGACTCTCATGTTATTTTGAGCCGAGAATTTTCTAGAAGACGCAGGGAGCAATTGTGCTTTCTCTAAGTCCTACGGCCAAAGTTTATACAATTTCCGCCTGAAACTTGGCACAGACATTATACACAAGACGAGCATTCTTCTGGTCATTTCAGATTTTGGTTTGATTATAGGTTTTTTTTGGCCACCTTCGAGGGGGATCATTCAGACATATACTGTGCATCTCAGAGGGACAGAGGCTGCATGCAGCACCTGTGACTAATTACTCTGACCTGCAGCTCACCCTGGTTGCTTGGCAACATCAAGCATGGATCTCTCACAAACACAAACACATAGACAGACAGGCAGACACACACACACACACACACACACACAGAACAAGCACACATGTATTTAATTCCTAGGAGGAGAGGGGGGAGGGGCCAGCAGAACCTGAGCGGCGGCCATTTTAGTAGTTCTTGGCACTTAATTTGAACCTGTCTGTGTAAAATGGCAGACAGAGACAGCAGAGCGTTAGCGCAAGCTGTAAAGACATGCTATTTGCAAACATTTGCTAACATTAGCGACCAATGCTAAAATTTGTACTAATTAACATTAGCCACTAGGAATTAAATACATCTTGATTACTAACATGTTAATGTTAACACGCTAATGCTAACTGCTAGCGCATCAGCGTTATCATGCTAATGCTAACATGCTAATGCTAATTAACATTAGCCACTCGGAATTAAACACATGTGAATTACTAACATGTTAATGCTAACATGCTAATGTTAACATGCTAATGCTAACATGCTAATGCTAACTGCTAGCACATCAGTGTTAAAATGCTAATGTTAACATATTAATGCTAACATGCTAATGTTAACATGCTAATGTTAACATGCTAATGCTAACTGCTAGTGCATCTCCGTTAACATGTTAATGCTAACATGCTAATGCCAACATGCTAATGCTAACACGCTAATGCTAACACGGTAATGCTAACCTGGTAATGCTAACTGCTAGCGCATCACCGTTAAAATGCTAATGCTAACATGCTAATGGTAACTGCTAGCGTATCAGTGTTAACATGCTAATGTTAACATGCTAATCACAGCATGCTAATGCTAACATGCTAATGCTAACATGCTAATGCTAACATGTTAATGCTAACATGCTAATGCTAACTGCTAGCATATCAATGTTAACATGCCAGCGTTAAAATGCTAATGCTAACATGCTAATGCTAACATGCTAATGTTAACATGCTAACTGCTAATACTGAATTTGCTGAGCAGTGTCAGTAATAATGCATGGGGACGACGGGGCCAGAGTCAGGCACACTCAAAATTTCTTTAGAAATTTTTCTAGTTCCTCTTCCGTTTCTTCCGTGTTTTTTTCGGTTCGCTTCTCCTCCCAGAGTTTTTGTCGCACGTACACAAAACAGGTATCAAAACGACCGGCTCGGCCGGGAATCGATGGCTAAGACTTTTCTAAGAGTTTCGGCAAACGGTTTTGCCAAAAATCCAGAAAAACGAAGCCAAAAAATGAATGGGTGTGTATTGCGAGAACTCTCCAGAGCTAGAGTGCGTGATGTCATCGCTAGAGTGGAGAGGGGAGAGAACAATCAGTGAAAAAATAAAACGGATCTCACTATCGTGGCCTCAAATGCCCAGCTACAGACATGATTATCCCCTTAAAATGTAGGAAAATTCGAGGGGATCGCAGTGATAACACTGTTGAAGCTGTCTCCTATATTGTTTTGGCTCCATACAGGCTGATTGATCGAGTACCTCCCTCCACAGCCTCATAGACTCCCATGTTATTTTGAGCCGAGAATTTTCTAGAAGACGCAGGGAGCAATTGTGCTTTCTCTGAGTTCTACGGCCAAAGTTTATACAATTTTCGCCTGAAACTTGGCACAGACATTATACACAAGACGAGCATTCTTCTGGTCATTTCAGATTTTGGTTTGATTATAGGTTTTTTTTGGCCTCCTTCGAGGGGGATCATTCAGACATATACTGTGCATCTCAGTGGGGAGACAGTGCATGCAGCACCTGTGACTAATTACTCTGACCTGCAGCTCACCCTGGTTGCTTGGCAACCTCAAGCATGCCTTTGACTAACTTTTTTGAAGTCTCTGTATGATGTCAGACTATCAAGACTACATTTTTAATGTCTGCCATTTTATCCTTGTCTCTCACAAACACAAACACATAGATAGAGAGACAGACACACCACACACAGGCAGACAGACAGGCAGACGCACACACACACACATACAGAACAAGCACACACACACACACACACACACACACACACACACACACACAGACAGAACAAACACACACAGACAGCTCAGACAGCTAAAATACGAATGCTAACTGCTAGCGCTTCAGCGTTGAAATGCCAATGCTAACATGCTAATGCTAACATGTTAATGCTAACATACTAATGCTAACATGCTAATGCTAACATGCTAATGTTAAAATGCTAATGTTAACATGCTAATGCTAACTGCTAGCGCATCAGCGTTAACATGCTAATGTTAACATGCTAATGCTAACATGCTAATGCTAACTGCTAGCCCATCAGCGCTAACATGTTAATGCTAACATGCTAATGCTAACTGCTAGTCCATCATCGTTAACATGCTAATGTTAACATGCTAATGCTAACTGCTAGCTAAAAATGCTAATGTTATTTGCTAGCACGTAAGCGCTAGCTGCTCCTGTGTCTAAATAAACATGTTAAAAATGACTGTTTGAGGTGTGCTTTTTGAATACAGACCCCCAGAAACAGCCAAATCGTCACTCTTAAAATTTCTTTTCTAGTACTGAATTTGCTGAGCAGTGTCAGTAATAATGCATGGGGACGACGGGGCCAGAGTCAGGCACACTCAAAATTTCTTTAGAAATTTTTCTAGTTAAACTTATTCTTCCGCCCTTTTTTTGTCGCGCTACTCCTCCCAGAGCTTTTGTCGCACATACACAAAACGGGTATCGAAACGACCGGCTCGGCCGGGAATCGATTGCTATGTCTTTTCTAAGAGTTTCGGCAAACGGTTTTGCCAAAAATCCAGAAAAACGAAGCCAAAAAATGAATGGGTGTGTATTGCGAGAACTTTCCAGAGCTAGAGTGAGTGATGTCATCGCTAGAGTGGAGAGTGGAGAGAGCGATCAGGGAAAAAATAAAACGGATTTCACTACCGTGGCCTCAAATGCCCCACTACAGACACGATTTCTACATAGAAACGAAGCAAAAATTTGTTGTATCACTCACATTCGCCTGCCAAAGCTGTCAGACATATAGTTTTGGCTCCTGACGCCCTAATTGATCGACTACTCCCCCCCAAAGCCTCATATACTCCCATTTTAAAAAAGCAGGAAATTTTCTGAAGAAAAGCAGAAGCAACGTTTCTCTCTCTTGCTCCTACGGGCACATTTCTTCATTTATCGACACAAAATGAATATGTAAAACGATCAGGAAGGTCTCATCGTGCCTCAGGTTAAGCCGGTTCAATGATTGGAATTACGGTTTTGGTCAGAAATCCTTCCTTTTCGAGAGGAGGTCTCAGCATTTTCTCTCAGTCTCTAAGTGACATTCTAACAGGTGCAGTAACTCCTCCACTAATTACAGTTGGTCCTGGTTGCTTAGCAACCTCAGCCTGCGAAGGAGGAGAGGGGGGAGGGGCCAGCAGACAGAAGCCTAGTTGCCATTTTAGTAGTTCTTGGCACTTAATTTGAACCTGTCTGTGTAAAATGGCAGACAGAGACAGCAGAGCATTAGCGCAAGCTGTAAAGATTCTAACATGCTAATGCTAATTAACATTAGCCACTCGGAATTAAACACATGTTAATTACTAACATGTTAATGCTAACATGCTAATGCTAACTGCTAGCGTATCAACGTTAACATGCTAATGTTAACATATTAATGCTAACATGCTAATGCTAACTGCTAGCGCATTACCGTTAACATGTTAATGGTAACATGCTAATGCTAACATGTTAATGCTAACATGCTAATGCTAAAAAGCTAATGCTAACTGCTAGCACATCAGTGTTAAAATGCTAATATGCTAATGTTAACATGTTAATGCTAACATGCTAATGCTAACTGCTAGCGCATCACCGTTAACATGCTAATGGTAAAATGCTAATGCTAACATGCTTATGCTAACATGCTAATTCTAACTGCTAGCGTATCATTGTTAAATGCTAATGCTAACATGCTAATGCAAAAATGCTAATGCTAACATGCTAATGCTAACCTTGTAATGCTAACATGCTAATGCTAACATACTTTTTGCTAACACGCTAATGATAAAATGCTAATGGTAACTGCTAGCGCATCAGTGTTAACATGCTAATGCTAACATGCTAATGATAAAATGCTAATGTTAACATGTTAATGCTAACATGCTAATGTTAATTGCTCGCATGCAAGCGCTAGCTGCTCCTGTGTCTAAATAAACATGTTAAAAATCACTATTTGAGGTGTGCTTTTTGGATACAGACCCCCAGCAACAGCCCACTCGTCACTCTCAAAATTTCTTTTCTAGTACTGAATTTGCTGAGCAGTGTCAGTAATAATGCATGGGGACGACGGGCCAGAGTCACGCACACTCAAAATTTCTTTAGAAATGTTCTAGTTGTATTAAATTATATATATTATATATAATTTGTATAATTTATATTATTTTTACATTTTGGGAATATGTTGACGTTTAATGTAACGTTTAAGACATCTTTTGCTCGGCAGAAAGAATGGACTTTATTTGTAAACACATTTCTTCAAACTCAATAAAGTAAATGTTCGTAAGCAAACCCATTTTGTGTCGTCTCTCTAAATTTTAATTTTACTCAACATATCAAACTGAATAGTTTCGGTAATATGTGTGTTGGTGAAGTTTGGTTGAAGTGTAGTTCACAGTTTTAAAATACGTTTCTTGAAATGCAGTCTGGTTGCTTTGGAAAGAACAGTAAGAGATAACGTGCAGCAGCTCGATTTCCTTCTTCAACCGCCAGAGTGATCGCTTTTGGTCTACTGTTGTTAGGCAAACTGTTTTTGGCGCCACGAAAAAAACATGAATGAGCCGCACCGTAGTATAAGCCACAGTGTTTAAAGTGTAGAAAAAAAGTAGCGGCTTATAGTCCGGAATTCACGGTAGGTTTTTATTCCTGCTACTGTGTTTTAGTAACTTTTGTAGATTTATTTATTAATTCAAAATATTTAATTTAGTTCTAAATAAATACATTTTATTTATGTGAAAGGGCCAGCAATCTTTTCTGTTAACCTATAAGAAATCATCACCTGAGAGTGATATTTATGGCATCTGATGTAGTAGGCCAAGCTCTGTGACAGTGTGGGTCTCAGAAAAACAGACAGTGGAAACAACCTATTTAAAATGAAATAATTATCACTAATTATTATAATTATTGTAAATTATTTATGTATATATGTATGTGTGTGTATGTATATACATATATATATATATATATATATATATATATATATATATATATATATATATATATATAAAATATATATATATATATGTATATATATATGTATGTATATATACATCCATCCATACATACATACATATACATATATACACACACACGGTCAATAAACCGTTAAAGTTGTTAAAATTGTTCCTATTATTGCTTGGCTTGAGCCTCATTGAGCAGGTTGGTCCGTTGCTGCGATATGTTAATGCGCCGCCATATTGGATGTGGCAGATCTGCCCGTAAACTAATACAAGGAAACTTTGCCACATCCAAAATGGCGGTGACGTCGACGTACGATTCAGCACTCAATGCAGCTGCGCACGCAGACGTGGTTTGTAGGGGGCGTGTTTTGTAGTGGGCGTGTTTTGTAGTGGCTGCGGCTGCAGCTAGACCCTTCTCCATTTTTGCTGCCCGCTTGTGTCGTCGTAGCGTCTGCGCAGGCGCTATGTCTTGCGCATCATACTGACCTTTGAACTATAACTAGGTCATAGTTTATTTATATTAAACATTTTTTATTTTAAACATTTTTTTAAACAAGTTTTTTTATATATATTGTCATTTCCAGTTTACATATAAGTGTGATTTAAACAAGAATAGCAATCAAAATAAATTAGATGCAGCTCACTGGTAAGTGGCGCTATTTCAGCTATTTTTAGAACAGGCCGGCGGGCGACTCAGGTGGTCGTTACGGGCGACCGGGTGCCCGCGGGCACCGTGTTGGTGACCCCTGCTGTAGAGACTGAATCGTTCTGTAGCCAGCCTCAAGTGGATGTTTGACGAACTGCATTTTTTGACTCTTGCATATAGGCTTCACTTCACAGCCACAGAGGTTGCCACTTGGTTTTTACTTAAAACAGTTTTGGTACCAAGCACCAAGAACTCAACAAATGTTGCTTTGCCGTGACAAATCTTTTACAGCGTTGTTGCTGTTGATTTAGCCCGGAGCAGACAATAACATGTCTTATTAAGGTGTGGAAATATGAAGAATAATTGCAACACAAGTTTAAGCCCATCAGGTCACTGCAGGCTCAGCTCTCTGACTTGGTTCTTTGGTTGATATTTCCTACAATAGCATGCACAGACATGCGTTACCTCATCATCCAGCCTGTTCAGTGCTCACAGACTGCCACTTACTCCAGCAGACATTACATGTGCGCAGTTTATTATTTGACAAAAGGCTAGCCAATGCTTCACAAGGAGATTTACTTTCTCTCGGGTTTAGTCATCAGGGATTTAACATGGAGCGGCATGTGCATGGAAACAGGCTGAGACAAAGCAGCGAGCCCTGTGGGGTAACTGGTGGAAATATTTAGCACTGGAGGAGGATCAGGAGATGTCAGAAAGAGAAAAATTATTATTGTGAGGCTCTTTTTTCCATCTTTGTTGTGGTTCATCCAATGTTAAAATACTAAACCATGAATAATGAACCATCACAGTTGGACTGGGTTGCACCAGCTATTCTAACTGATGAATATTCCATTTATGGTTTAAAAATGTCCATCTGTCCAAACATCCATCACTAGTTTCTCAAGTCCAAGTTGACATCTTGCTTTGTCAAAACCAAAATATACAATTTGAAATAAATTAAAAATTGATTATCAAAATAGTTGCAAAGATTTTGTCTAGTTCTAGTTCTTCTCAATAAACACGGAGTTATTGTAACTTTATGAGCTGTTCAACTCTAAAATTGAGTTTGTTTCGTAGGAAAACGAAAGAAGAAGGCAAGAAGAGAGAGAAGCTGCTTTTTGATTCTTTGGATGTAGACAGGGAGGTTGTTGACCACCCACAGGCTCATGTCATCAGCTCCCTGTGTGTGTGGGTGAGAAAGTGACCAGGGGGGAAGAACTGAAAAGAAAGTGAAGGAGATTAAAGCGGACTAAAGCAGAGATAGGAAAACAAATTATTTAGCAAACATTTTTGAACAACTAAAAGACAAAAGTTTTTTTTTTTTTCATTGTGTTTCTACATAGTAAAGAACATGTAGAATAGAATTTTATTGTCTACCAACATGGAAATTGTTTAAAACATACACACAGAGCAAACAACATTAACAATATGCAATAACACCTACAGGACTAAATGAAAAGAGGGCTACACTATGAAGCCAATATGAGAATTAATTTTAAAGCTGAAAATGAAAAGATGTATTGATGTCATTAAGCTCCATTGAGACTGCACAGACAGGGCAGGAAGCAGCAGTCGGTGTAGAAGGCGTCTCTGTCTGACCTCAGCGACCGTCTGTGGGTTCACCTAAAAAAGCAAAAACTAGACCCTATTTTTTCAAAGCTTCACGTGAGTGAACAGTTTGTTGACTAGGTTGCCACAAATTTGATTATTTGGTGCCTTTCCCTTTAATATAATTATTTTAAGGTTTGGATTATTAGTTGGACAAAACAAGAATTGTCTAGGTGTCACTTTGGGCTCTGAGGAACTGTGACACAATTTACTTGAGTAAAGGATCTAAATACTTACTCCACCACTGCTGACAAAGGATCAGAATCACACCTTGCACCAACAGTATAACTTTTCAAAATAGGAAACTTTCCTCGTGTTACCTCCTTCAGTATTTAGGTTTTCAAATTGAGTGACACCAGGATTTGTGTGATTACAGGGACATCTGTTTTGGCTTCAGAGCAATCAGTCTGGAGGAAAAGTCTATTGTGGAATTTGAATTAATCCTCACACCAATCTGTTAAAAACCACTCTTGTCACTCGCAGTTACCAAATGGTTTACTTGACAAAAGCATTGACTAGTTAATGAACAGCCATCTTTAGGCAAACAATAAAAAAAAAACAGCCAGGCACAAAAACGAAATGAAAAGAGAAAAAGAAGCAGAGAGTTTGTGGATAAATAAAAATATAAATGTTTCAGATGACGTCATTACAAATGCAAACACTGAATTGTCTCTGTGCAGCCAAATAGTAATTACTTCTATGATTTGCATTCCAAATTGGATTCCCCTAATGGAAGGTGGCAAGATAATAATATGCAAATGAGTTCATCAGAGTGAGAGAAGAAAAAAACCCCGATCAGGAACAGATAGCAGACATTTTCTTTTTGGCACTCCAGATAATTTGGGAGACTGATGAGTTTATTTTATTACAATGAAAGGAGACAAAGAGTTCCCATCCAAACACTTCTATATTCAGTTTGAGAATAAGCCAGTAAATCACAGTTTCATCTTTCTTAAGTGATTCTGAATGACATGTTGATGTCACGATTTTAGGATAACAAGACTTTGCCCAGTGTTTGCTATGTTGCTATGGTGTTGTGTAGTTGGCTGCCAGTTACACTACAGTACAGTTGTACAAACATGGACTTGGAAGTATGGAGATAAGTGATTTGCCTTTTTCTGTCATACTTTATGGTACAAAACCATGAGTATTGTCTGTTATCATGGGGATCTCTCCCAAAATAGATGGAGGAGCAAACAGTGCTAATCAGGCTACAGAGAGAGTATTGAGAGTGTAGCATCACAGAGACTCATTGAGGACTCACTGCTAACTCTGGACAGCTTTCAACTTGTGAGAATGGACAGCTGAGGACAGACAGACAGCTGAAGACAGACAGGAAAGTAGGGAGAGAGAGGGAGAATGGCACCCAGCAAAGGAAACGTCTGTGGACCACAGGCCTGAGTCAGAACCGGGTCGCTGCAGGAGGACTTAGTCTTTCGTACATGGGGAGTACACTCTACTGTACCAGCTGAGCCACCAGGATGCCAACATGTATTTATTTATGAGGATTTTCTCAGCCACCTTGTATATTGTGACTAGTGAATTCCCCAGTGTGGGATTAATAGTCTCTCTTATCTTAACTTATCTCATCTTAACCTTTCCTGCTCTACTGTCAGGCCGTGGTCGAGCAGCACAGGGGAGATGTTGTTTGTACCAACTTCTGGGTTAACCTCCTTTCACTTCCCACAGCAGTGAAATGAAACATGAGAGATACACTGTAGCCTTTTATCTAATAGTGTACTGAAATTAAATTATTGCAGGAAACTTCATTCAATGCTGTGATGTCAGAGCAGCAGGAGTTTATAGATCAGTGCATCTCAGGCATATCATATTTGATTGGTTTTCTTGAGATCTCGAGAAAATTAACTGATTTTCTCTTTTTTTTAAATTATTAACTCACTATCACAAGAAAAATGGAGGAGAACGTATGAATGCATGACCGCTTAGGGCTTCCATAACCAATTAACTAACAGTTCATCTTTTAACTTTTCAACTGTTCATTCAGCTATTTTCAGTGTCTCCATACAGACAGTTGAATTGTCTACAGAGCTTTGAATTTGAAAGTTACATTTTTAAAACTTGTAACATTTCAACTGATTTGAGCCATTTTCAGCTTTTATGGCTACAATGCCATTTCAAACAGTCACAGTCACAAATCTGTTTATTTTGGGTTCATGCTGCTGTAATGGCACAGCGGTTATAGATAACATATGTATGTATGTATTTATGTATGCTACTGTAATGTTGGTTAGGTTGGATGATGGTAATGTCATTGTTAACAGTATATTATAATAATAACAGTATGTAATAATACATTATATAATAATAATAACAGTATATAATAATAACGGTATATAATAAAAAATAATATTAATATATCGATAGAGATACACATAGAGATGTGTTGTATATTTAGCCTGTGCAAGATGTGCATATTTACATAACTGCAATATATTGTATGTACACATGTATAAATATGTGTATATATACACAAGATATGATATGATATATAGTGTATAATATATAGTATATGTATAAAAGTGAGTTCAGCAGCTGTTCACTCTCAATGATCTGCAGTCGTATTATAACCACTTGGCATTAATGTTGTGAGAGTTTAGAATGGTAGTTATATATTTCCGAGGTTTATTATGCAACAGTTTAAATCTTTTTTAGCATAAACATGAAATATGTATTCTCTGCTCTATTCATTTAAAAAGATGATTTCAAACCTTTATTCTTAGTAATCTGTTTCAAAGTGTTGCTGAAGGCTAGTGGCTTGTCTGAAGACACTAAGCTTTCAAACACACATCGACTCATACACGCACCAATCATTGAGGATGTCAACACGGCTGGTTACACATTAATGCAGGAACTAACAGACTAATGATTGGCTTTAATTGAAGTTGAGTTTTTTCTGGCGTGGGCATGCTCAGGTTAAAAGGTAAATGACGTACAAACTTACAACCTAGTTTGCTGTAATTCAAGTCACCTGCTCATTGCAGACTGAAATAGCTCAGGCAGGCAGAGCAGGCTGGATAATTAGGCCTGTTTTTAATAAACAGTGACTGAGGATGTCACTGCTGCTTAGCCTGCTCTATGGATAAATGTCCTTTTCCATCTTCTGTAAAACGCTGGCCTCCGGGGCTGCAAACCCACCAGTGCTTCCAGGAAAAGTATGTGCCCTGCAGATCCAGTCCCCCCTTACTGAATAAAAACTTTGCTGCCTGCATCTCGTCACATCACCACTGGGCACTGAATGAACCGGTTTGAGGCTTTGCTGTATGTTTATCCAATCATATTCCCCTGCCATGACCACAAAGCTGGGCTCCCTTGCAGTGTCCAGTTTAATTTTTCCATGGGGCCTCACTGGTGAAAGCTCTGTGGCTTGGGGTTCAGGAGTGTCATGGAGTTAGATGTGCAGCCTGGCTGGATCTTTTTCTTACTGGGAGGAGGGGGCCATTTTGATGAGATCCCTGTTATCATGGAAATTTGGGTAGATAGTTACTGTTCTGGTACTGTATTAAACGTGTAGCTGTATAAAACCTGGTTTCTTTTCATTGAGGCCCAAAATTTGGTTGTTCAAGTATTGTTTCTTTTGTTCTTTTATTGTGAGAGTTGTGATAATGAGAATATGAACCAATAGCTCCTGATTTTCATACTGAACCTGTTCCTGTTAACTAAGTATGTATTGTCATTGGTTCATGTAGATGTGGTTCAGAGGATTTTGTGTAAACTGCCTGTCATAAAAACAGACAAAAGCAAAACAAACTACGTAGCATATTTAACAAATTTTTTTTTAAATTGTGATTTTCCTTTTGATTTAAACATTGACATTCAAATATCACATTTTAACACATTATACCCCGGTCTGGCAAAAAATAAATAAATAATTAATTAATTAATAATAATAATAATAATAAAAACAAAAATAATAATAAAAGCAAAAATGGTAGTAATAATGTAGATTAATAATACATAAAACAATAATAAATTCCAATAGGATCACAGCAGTGCATAAGTTACAGAACTTGTACAATTAATCACAATTCAAGGTTGTGAGTTTCCAGAAAGTCTATATAAGGTCTCCATAAACTAGCAAAATTCTTTTTCTTTTTTACAATATATGTTAGTCTCTCCAAAGCGAGACAGGACATCAGTTCTTTTGTAGTGCAATTATCCTCCTGGCTTGTAAGAGTCCAAAGTCAATGAGCAGTGAATGCTGCTGAGACACAACAAAGTTTTCTGGATATATTCCCAGTAAACATATTTTGGCTTGCAATGGAACTTCCCTTCCAACTATAAGCCCGATACAATGTTATACACTTTTCCAGAATTGGTGTATCTTTAAGCATTCCCATAAACCAGTGGTTCTTAACCTTGTTGGAGGTACCGAGCCCCACCAGTTTCATATGCTCATTCACCGAACCCTTCTTTAGTAAAAAATAAAATATGATTTTTTTTACTGGTGCACAAAATGAACCGTGCATTAACATCACCTTGTTCAAATAACAAAACCAACACAGTGCATGAACTCACAACAATTTACCTCAGTGTGACTTCTGCTGTTGCCTTTGAGAGACCAATTCAGATATGCGTGGCTTCACCTTGGCAAGTGCCAGTCTCATGTCATTTTCACAGCAAAGTCTGTTCCTTTTCTTAGTTTTTATGTCCAGCATCTTCAAAAAACGATTGCTCACAAAGATATGTTGTAACAAATGGTATAAAAAATACCAGGGCGGAGGCTCCACCGAACCCCTGAGACCGACTCACTGAACCCCTAGGGTTCGATCGAACCCAGGTTAAGAACCACTGCCATAAACAATGAATTAGTGTACCCTTTTCTTCTCTACATTTCACACAAATATCAGGTTCATTAGGGTATATGTACGGTCCTTAACCGATCAGCAGGACCAGTATCTGCTCCTTTGTGCAAGGAGGAACAGGATGAGTACTGCCAGAGTCCTACAAAATGACCTCCAGGAGGCCACTGGTGTGAATGTCTCTGACCGAACAATGAGAAACAGACTTCATGAGGGTGGCCTGAGGGCCCAACGTCCTGTACTGAACGCTGTGCTCACTGCCCGGCACCATGGAGCTCGACTGGCATTTGCCACAGAACACCAGAATTTGCAGGTCTGCCAGTGGCACCCTCTGATTTCACAGATGAGAGCAAGTTCAACCTGAGCACATGTGATAGACGTGAACGGGTCTGGAGACGCCGTGGAGAACGTTATGCTGCCTGCAACATCATTCAGCATGACCAGTTTGGTGGTGGTTCAGTGATGGTCTGGGGAGGCATATCCTTGGAAGGACGCACATACCTCTACAGGTTAGACAACAGCACCCTGACTGCTATTAGGTATCAGAATGAAATCCTTGGAACCATTGTCAGACCCTACGCTGGTGCAGCGGGTCTTGGGTCCTCCTGGTGCATGACAATGCCCAGCCTCATATGGCAAGGCAGGGTCCCCGCGGGTCCTTAAAAAGTTTTAAAACGTCTGAAATATTTTTTTTGATTTTCAAGGTCTTAAAATGTCTTGAATTTTAGAATTAAGGTCTTAAATTTCACGTCTTTCCGATCCGTCTGGTCTCGTGCTTGATTTTCATTTTAACCACTGCACCATCGGGGGGCAGCACCTCGATCTACGTGCTTGCAACTTGCATCATTTAGTGACTGAAGAGGAATGTAATGCATTACGTTTGCGGAGCCTAGTTTCAAGCAGCAGAGTAAGAGTCGATTCGCGATGGGAAAGTGTGTGTTTAGTGACGGTTGGAAGACGAGAGGTATCGGGGATGGCTGATGAAAGTAGAAAACGTTCATGAAGCAAGGTGTACTGTGTGCCAAAAAACAATACAGCTAGGGACAATGGATCATAAAGCACTTGATTCCCATGCTAAAGCGGAAAAGCACCAAAAAAAAGTAGCATGGCGGACAACTAGCTTGCCTATAAGTATGTTCACCCATAGACATATATACATAGACGCCGCATTGTGCGGGTTGGTCGTTGGTCGCGATACGTCAACGGGTCCGCCATATTGGATGTGGCAGATCTGCCGGTAAACTAATACAAGGAAATGGACTGAACTTCATAAAGCGCCTTTCTACAAAGTTCTTTAAGTTAATGTCTCTTATACACCCATTCACACACACACTAATATATCTGGGAAACAAACAGGCACCAGAAACAACGTATGTAACTTTTAAAGTGATGATTATAACCAACGTATGTATTTTTCTAATGCTGAGTGTTTACAGCTACTAATGTGTGTAACACTGTTACTGTGATGATAAATATAGAAATATTTATATTTAACATTTAATCTGTGTCTATAATAACCACATCCTGAAATGTAGATGTGACATGAGGGTTTTCTGAGCATTACACATGAACATATATACATACATACACACACACACACACACACACACACACACACACACACACACATATATATATATATATATATATATATATATATATATATATATATATATATATATATACACACGTGTGTGTGTGTATGTATGTACACGTTAGTGCTCTTTATTCAGAAAACCCTTATGTCACATCTACATTTCAGGATCTGGTTATTAAAGACACAGATTAAATGTTAAATACAAATATTTCAATATTTATCATCACAGTAACAGTTTTACACACATTAGTAGCTGTAAACACTCAACATTAGTTTGGTGCTTACATAAGGAGTAAACATTTATAATCATCACTTTAAAAGTTACATACGTTGTTTTTGGTGCCTGTTTGTTTCCCAGATATATTAGTGTGTGTGTGAATGGGTGTATAAGAGACATTAACTTAAAGAACTTTGTAGAAAGGCGCTTTATGAAGTTCAGTCCATTTCCTTGAATTAGTTTACGGCCACATCCAATATGGCGGCGACGTCGACGTACGAATCAGCGCTCAATGCGGCGTCTATGTATATATGTCTATGTGTTCACCAGCACTACTGAGCCCAACACGGCCTCTCCATCCACTGAACTTCAGCCTTCAACTTCCACTCAACGACCGGCAGCTTCGCCAGGCAATGCCTTTGGCTGCTTTGCAAATGTAGACACACGAACGAAGGCACGTTTACTATCATGTTTGACGAATCTATGAACAAGTCAACAAAAAGTAAGCAGCTGGACTTGCACGTCCGACAACAATTTTTAACAATTGTCTTGGTCGTAATTCAATAGGTCTATACATAGATTTTTGAATATACTTGCATTTATTCATCCTTTAGAAAAAGGATGATAGATTGTAATGTCTTAGGACTGTTCCATGTCTTTTTTTAAAATTCCTATGTGGGGCCAAAATCTAGAAATTACCTGAAATATATGTACATATACAGTTTATACATTCACTTAACCATGTCAGGATGGAAAATCAGCTCCTGATTTGTGTCCATCTGACGAGTCTTAAGCTCTGATGAGCTGTTCAGCCTCACCACACCACTGTGGTGCTCTCTGTATGTATGTTTTGGGTTTTTTTCTGTCGTCATTAGGTCTTAAGTTTTCCTCTCAGGGGACTTGAAAAGGTCTTAAAAGTCTTTAAATTTGCTGCTAAGATATGTGCAGATACCCTGCAAGAGCAGCAGGCAGTTCCTGGAGGATGAAGGAGTTGATACCATTGACTGAACACCTCTTAGACATTATATTTGGTCCATCCGATGCCGCCAGGTTGCACTTCAGACTGTCCAGGAGCTCAGTGATGCCATGGTCCAGATCTGGGAGGAGATCCCCCAGGACACCATCTGTCGTCTTATTGGGAGCATTCCCCGACGTTGTCAGGCATGCATACAAGCACGTGGAGGCCATACAAACTACTGATTATCATTATGAGTTGCTACAAAGACATTCTGGCAAAATGTACTAGCCTGCCACTCATTTTTTTGCTTTGATTTTGGGGATGTCTTTTAATCCAGCCCTCTGTAGGTTGATAGTTTTCATTTCCATTAATGATGTGGCATCCTTTTGTTCTTAACACATTACCTAGTCCATATCAGGAAAGATATCCAGCGTGATTTCTTTTCCTGTTGAGATCTGATGTGTTTTCAAAGTGTTCCTTTAATTTTTTTGAGCAGTGTATAATAGTTTTAGTTGTTGTTTAGTTCAGTATACTATTAATGTTATGAAAAAAGAAACGGAAGTGATTGAAATAGATATAGAAACTTTGGTAAGACCAACATTTTAATTATGTTTATGCAACCAATCATAGATATAGGCATCCTGGTGCATTGATTTAGCATCTCCCTCACCCCGTCCACCAGAGGGTCATAATTTAAAGAAGCTATTTGTTTCACATCAGGACTGATTTTAACCCCCAAATATGTAAAGCCTTCTTTAGTGCCTGTGAATGGTGTATCTATAATAGGCTGCAGTTTTTCATTTTCATCCAAAAACATTAGTGCAGATTTGGAATTATTTATTACATGCCCTGATATGTTTCCAAATGCCTCTATTAAATTCACTAATTGGGGAATACTATCTTTTAAGTTTGTTAAAAAGAATAATTATGTCATCCGTGTATAAAGCTATGCAATGCTCATATCCTCCAATAGTTATACCCGTGATGTCTTTATGAGCTCTTGTGGCCATGGCCAAGGGCTTAATAGCCAACACAAATAGCAAAGGTGATAACGGACACCCTTGTCTCGTTGATGGGTGGAGAGTAAATGGTTTAGAGACATTATTATTGGTCAATATTTCAGCAGTTGGGTTTGTATACAAGAGCTTTATCCATCTTGAACAATTTGCACCAATTCCAAACTGTGGGAGCACGTTAAAAAGGAAACCCCACTCGATTCTGTCAAAAGCTTGACGCACGTCTAAGGATAAGACAACTGTATGTCTAGAGTTGTGTTTTTCATACAATATGTTCACAACACGCAGAATATTATGAAATCCATGTCTATTTTTGACAAAGCCATTTTGACCCTTGTCAACAAGATGGGGAAGATAAGACTCCAGTCTTCTGGCCAAGGCCTTGCAGAGTATTTTAATGTCACACCCCATCAGACTAATAGGCCTGAAAGAGGGGCATTCGTTTGGGGGTTTGTTTCAGGATTAAAGTTATTATCGCAAGTCTCAAGGATGGAGGGAGTATCCCCTTTATATAGGATTCCTTATACATGTCCAATAATGGGACCAAAAGTTTCTCCCCAAATCTCTTGTAAAATTCAATTGGAAAGCCGTCTGGCCCTAGTGCTTTTCCGCTCTGCATACTTTGAATGGCTTCTGCTAATTTCTTCGTTGTTAGACTGCAATCCAATTCTTTTCACTCATTTTCTGACAAAGTCTGAAACCTCAATTGATTTAGATAAGAATTTTGACTGTGTAAATCATCTAAACGCTCTGATGTATACAAGGTCTCACAGAAATCCCTAAAAACGTTATTGATCTCCACTAGTTCTGAAGTCATATCGCTTGCAGGTGCAGGTGCTGTCGATTGCTCTGTCTAACTTCTTTTTCTTAAGTCGCCAAGCTAGCAGTTTACCACATTTTTCTCCTTGATCATACATTTTTTGTGACTTTTTCTATAGATAATTTGTTATATTTGGCTGTCACAATTTGTAAATTCCTTACGCTTTGTGGACTGTAATTATCATACAATTCCTGTTCCAACATTCTAATTTGGTTTTCAATTGTCTCCATTTCCATACGTTGTTGTTTCGCTTTAGATTTCGTAAAGCTAATAATTTCCCTCCTGCTTTGAATGACTCCCATCTTACGCAAGCATCAGTCTGGTCACAATTGATTTCAAAATAATTGCTAATGTGTTCTTCAGCAAATTTTTATAAACTTTGCATTCTGCAGTAACTCAACAGGAAATCTCCATCTCTTAGGGTTATGAATAAATGTATCTATATGTAAATTTAATAATACAGCCGCATGATCACTAATGACAATGCTATCATACCAGCATTCTTTGATTTTTGAAAAAAGTCCAAATGAGATAAAAAATTGTCAATTTGCGAGTGGGTGCCATGTGTACTCGAATAACGGGAGTATTCAACTTTATCTGGGTGTAATTCCCTCCATACTTCAACCAAATTCAAATCTTTACAGGACTGCAATAGTATTTTCCTTGTTTGTATATGAGTAGAATCAAGGTTAGTAGAACGGTCTTTTGCGGGGACTAAAGCGCAATTACAGAGTGGACAGAGTGAAAAATGGTCAAAATCATCCCTCTTCTAAAATGGTCATCCCTTCTTCCATCCCTTGTGGCATTTTATCAGTGCATGCGGAAATTACTTCTATTTAACACTGGAAATAGAAGTACCATTCAACATTTAGGGGGGCTTTATGATAATCAGCCTATTACCTATGTGACAGTAGGTTACCGTGAGCGAGGGACAGCACGCACGGTCGAAGCGGAGACGTTCCATTCTGTTCAGTCGGGAGGCTGCTCTGGTCCAAAATGCCAGGGCCGATTTTTTGTCCCAGTCCGCCCATGGCTGGACCTAAGGAACTTCGGTTTTAAGATTGCAAGGAACAACAATTCAGAAGGTAAGTCAAGAGTCATCAGTCAGGCTTTTTATGAGCCTATCATACAACCAACATGTAGGCTAATTTAATTTGTGGACCGACATAGCAATAACAACACAGCTAATAATGAATGCTAGTTTGGAGTCTAGCTTACACTTTCTATCTAGCGAGATAGCTTACTCAGGTTCATGTTAGTTTTGATTTAATCAGCCTGGAAGTCTGATTCTCCAGGCAGCAAAAAGTGACATTCAAGGCAGGTAGGCTGAAATGAAACCGGCTGATGCTAGATAGTGAAGTATCTAAACGACGCAAACATTTGCGTTACTGAACAGAGGAATCCTTGACTAATGCTACTGCAGTAAGGAGATCTTGTTGAATTAAATTGAGTACTAGGCCCTGTTCACATTAGCAGTTTATTTTATTTTTAGAAAACACTTGATCAGTGCATTTTTGTAAAAGATAAAAAGCCGCTTAAGGCTCTCTTAAACACACTGCATCATTGGAATATAATGCGAAACATTAGCTCGCATCTGAGGAAAAAAACTGCCAATGTGAACAGCTACAACGTGACGACTGATTTGGGAACAAGGCTAATCTGTATTTGTCTGTCTGTAAATGTGCTATAGAAATAAAACTGACTTGACTTGACCACTGCTGTTTTCTACAGCTGACAGTCAGCAGCAGCAACAGTTGTCTGCTTTATAAATCACTGTTGTTTATATTATCTTATTGGTTATCTACCTACCTCTGTATATATTTGTCTGCATTGTCTTAGTCTACATAGACCCTTACCTTTGACTAGTCCATCTTTCTACAGTTATCTTTTTTTTCTTCTGTCTGGCCTCCTCAAGTTAAAAAAAGTCTTGGTTTACATTTATGTTTTATATTAATACATTTTAATACATATTAATACATGCTGTTTTTAACTTTGTTCTTGCATTTGAAATAAAAATGGACTTTACTTCACATGAGAAGTTTCAGATATTCATTTACAATGTTTGCTGAGGTTTTAATAGATAATAATTACTAAAAGATACCATGAGTATGAAGTAATTTGTCTTCTCAATTTTGCCATTGTTGTTTACATAATAATCTCTAGATGTCCATAGTTAAGTGGTTATTGTTTCTTTCTGATAAATAGTATTGTCTTGTGCAGGCCATGCAACTGAGAATGCAAGCTATGAATCAGATGGGATTCAGGATTTGCCATGTCTAGCAAGTCACACTAAAATTGACTAGAATGCAGGAAACTGCATCTAAGAAATACAAGACCCCCCGCTGGAAAATATGTCACATAAATGAAAAATTTCACCATCCCCCCTGGTTTCATTTTACAACTCGACTACTGCATATAAGTAAACAAAGACACTGTTGATAGGAGCCTTGATGACGTGTAAGAGAAAAAACAAAACAAAACAGAAAAAAACCCTGCCAGATAGCCCCCTTCCCGCCCCCCACACTTCCCCAACTGAAGTGTTTTTCGACCTGAACACTGGACATTGTTCCCGTCGTTCCCCATCATTCGCTAAATGAATGAGGAGCACTGATCCACATTTACATGATGAGCAGTTAAATAGTCAACGTTAGTCTTGAACCCATCACCAACTGTGCACTGTACTTACAACAATCAACATAGTTTTTTCCCTAGACATTCAAAACAGATTTGTCTATAAAAAATAAACCTAACCCACCCCCGTTTCCAGCCATCATTTTGTATGAATGAGCTTCAATGATGAAGTAAGAGAAAAGAAGAAAAACAACTTTGTCATAATGTTAATGGCTTTCAATTTTAAGCTAAAAAAAAAAAAAAACGGGGGTAGGGAGCTCAAATGGCCCATGCCCAGTCCACACTCCGTTCGGATTGTTCATTGTAAACCGTATGCAATAAACTTATATTTTTTTAATTCAACCGAAAAACAAAAACAAAAACAAAAACAAAAAACAAAACGTAAGTGTGCTGGGTAATTTATAACATTAGTATTGCCAGTCCCGTCAGTCCACCTCACTGTTGCTGTACCTCTGTCATCAGAGGCTGACTGTGATAAGAAGAGTTATCTTTAGGGTGAATTTCCCGGTGAAACTCCTCTGCTTCACGCGGTAAAAAGAAGAGGATCACCTTCCCGTCATGGACCACTCTCATCTTGCAGGGATTTAGCTGGAATCCCCGAAATTTCCCCATCTCACCAAACAGCTTTATGGCCGTGTTGAATTCCCGACGATTATGCATCGTTTCTGCTGAAAAGTCCTGCACCAAAGTGATTATAGCTCCATCATGTAGGATATTTTTCTGTGATGAAAGACGATAAACAGTCTCTCTATCCTGAAATCTCCAGAAGCGTATAAGAACGGCTCTGTGTTGGTTAGGCTTTGCCGGTGCCAAGGTGCGATGTACCCGCTCCAACACCGGGATCTGGATGGAGGGCACATGCAGTACAATGCAGAATGTACCAATGCTTTGCTGGAATAATGTATAATTTTAATTAAGGTGAAGCTGTCACTTTTTTATCTCAGTATCCTCCATCTCCTCTCTGAGCCATTCTCCTGTGTCCTTGTAGGGAATAGACAACTTTAACCAAGTCATGCCAGTAAGATGTAAGCAGGGCGGAAGTGGATGAGCTGAGACGAATCAGGTGACAGCCAGGGGAGTGATTAGAGACAAAAGCTATACAGTACAACTATGTAGTTACAACTGTTAGTCAGATCTCACGTGGCGTTTGGCTTTAACAGACGTATGCTCTGTAGTGTGATCTCCAGAGATCTCTGCTATACTGAATAAATGCTTGCTTGATCAAGGATATTCAACGACTCTGTTTGACTCTCTCTCACATCAACCAATTGGACCTGGACTACGATTTCAACAGCGCTCAGCCCCAGCCACCCCGGCAGCATTTGTCGGACAAAATCCAGCAAAGGTCGAGTACCTTCAATGATGAAGTAAGAGAAAAGAAGAAAAACAACTTTGTCATAATGTTAATGGCTTTCAATTTTAAGCTAAAAAAAAAAAAAACGGGGGTAGGGAGCTCAAATGGCCCATGCCCAGTCCACACTCCGTTCGGATTGTTCATTGTAAACCGTATGCAATAAACTTATATTTTTTTAATTCAACTGAAAACAAAAACAAAAACAAAAACAAAAAACAAAACGTAAGTGTGCTGGGTAATTTATAACATTAGTATTGCCAGTCCCGTCAGTCCACCTCACTGTTGCTGTACCTCTGTCATCAGAGGCTGACTGTGATAAGAAGAGTTATCTTTAGGGTGAATTTCCCGGTGAAACTCCTCTGCTTCACGCGGTAAAAAGAAGAGGATCACCTTCCCGTCATGGACCACTCTCATCTTGCAGGGATTTAGCTGGAATCCCCGAAATTTCCCCATCTCACCGAACAGCTTTATGGCCGTGTTGAATTCCCGACGCTTACGCATCGTTTCTGCTGAAAAGTCCTGCACCAAAGTGATTATAGCTCCATCATGTAGGATATTTTTCTGTGATGAAAGACGATAAACAGTCTCTCTATCCTGAAATCTCCAGAAGCGTATAAGAACGGCTCTGTGTTGGTTAGGCTTTGCCGGTGCCAAGGTGCGATGTACCCGCTCCAACACCGGGATCTGGATGGAGGGCACATGCAGTACAATGCAGAATGTACCAATGCTTTGCTGGAATAATGTATGATTTTAATTAAGGTGAAGCTGTCACTTTTTTATCTCAGTATCCTCCATCTCCTCTCTGAGCCATTCTCCTGTGTCCTTGTAGGGAATAGACAACTTTAACCAAGTCATGCCAGTAAGATGTAAGCAGGGCGGAAGTGGATGAGCTGAGACGAATCAGGTGACAGCCAGGGGAGTGATTAGAGACAAAAGCTATACAGTACAACTATGTAGTTACAACTGTTAGTCAGATCTCACGTGGCGTTTGGCTTTAACAGACGTATGCTCTGTAGTGTGATCTCCAGAGATCTCTGCTATACTGAATAAATGCTTGCTTGATCAAGGATATTCAACGACTCTGTTTGACTCTCTCTCACATCAACCAATTGGACCTGGACTACGATTTCAACAGCGCTCAGCCCCAGCCACCCCGGCAGCATTTGTCGGACAAAATCCAGCAAAGGTCGAGTACCTTCGGCGCCTTCTTTGAGACCAAACATACGCAGGTTCTTCCTCCGGCTTCGGTTCTCCAGGTCGTCGGTCTTCATCTCCAAATGTGTCAGCCGTTTTACAGTTGAAGCCGCGCGTACATCCTCAAGTTCCTCCTCTGCCGCCATCACCCGGTTCTCCGCTTCTCTGATGCGTTTAGTGTGTTCTGACACGTCCTGTTTAACCTCAGCCACTTTGCCTTCTAATGCAGTTATGGCACAGGTTACCTCTCCGAGGCGGTTATTAATGCCATCTAGTTTCAGTCCGAACTCGGATCGGAGCGACTTTAGCTCTCTTAGCACATCTGCTATGTCGGCCATGCTACTAGTGCCTGCTTGCTCAGGTGAGGCCCCTTTCTTGTTTTGGGCAGTCAATTTTCAAGCTCTGGTAAAAATGTCACATTCCTTAGTCGCATGAGATGTCGACATACTTGACGCTGAGTGAAAAATCTGAATTCCAAGCCACTGTCCGGGTAATAAAAAGATTTTTGTGCACGGTTGATCAGAGCCTCTCTTCTAAGCTGCCATCTTTCTCAGGTCACGTGACCTCCTCCAACTACGTAGCATATTTACACATGTAGAAGCACATTTAGAAGCACATAAACCAGGAAAATGACCAAAACTGAGCAAGTAAACAAAGTCTGGCAGGCTAAACGCCAGACATGGGACAAAGTCATGTGCAAGTCTCAAGTAAGTCCCAAGTCTTAACCCTCAAGTCCCAAGTATTTTTTTTCTTGGGCAAGTCAAGTCAAGTCAAGTCCTGTAATAGGTCAAGTCAAGTCACCTTTGGCATATTGTCGTAATTTTAGCTGCAGAATCTGATCTTAATATGATCACACTGTAATCATCAACATTATTTAAAATAAAAAATAAATAAAAATAATAATAAGTACATTTTATATTCACATTTCATATTCACACTGAAAACATGATGTGAATAACACTCAAGTCATTCAAGTCATCTTGTCTCAAGTCAAGTCCCGAGTCTTAAACTTCCAAGTCCGAGTCAAGTATTTCATTTTTTGTCAAGTCAAGTCACAAGTCATAAAAACGGCGACTTGTTACCTCCCACGTCATGCGTTTAGATTCTGTGTTTTAAACTGTTTCTTAACATACACTTCCTCTAATGGTTATGTCCAAAATACTTGTGGAAGTAAGTTGAGTAAAAATTATCTTGAAGGTGATGGTAAAAAAGGATAATGTTATACTACATTTGTTTTTATTAGCCATCAAAGACCAAGCTCAACTGTGGTTGTAGGTTGTAGTTGACCAGGCGCAATGATTTGTACTGTAGGCCAACATCTTGCAGAACATAAAGGTCTAGTTTCCATTTTTAGAAAGTACTACATCATTTTCAGCTGCCTATAGTAGGTTTATATCAAATGTTATTTCTACAGGGGGAAATAGTACATTTATTGGGACTATTTTCAGCCGTGGTTTAACACACATTTGGTGTGCTGCTGAGTATTAGCATATAGCAGCTGAATGCTCTATGACTGCCCATGTGTTTTAATAGATTCTGACACACAGACAATACTTAAGAATTTGTTTAACTGGTAACATGATAATAGTTTCTTGTTTCGCACCAAAATTTAACTGAACTGCACAAAAAGTTGGAAACCTGCACAATGGCTGCCATGACAGGTGCATGTTTTTCTGTGTTTCTGCGTTGATTTTTCTTAATCCCTTTCATCAGCAGCAATAATGAACAATTTTTCCAAACACTACTGCAGCTTTCTCCTTGCAGCTGTTCCTGTTAATAGACCTGCTTTTGTTTATCTGGCAGTGAGGATACCTCTGTAACCATGCAAGAAAACATGAATGTGTTAGCGGCTTCCAGGGAGGCTCGTGGACTGTCCCACCAGCTGATGTCTCGCTTTTTGAGAACACATAAAACCAAAAGCTCATACCTCAGAACCGGAGTCACTCCTTGATGTCGTGCCTGACTGACAAGATTAATCCATGCTAGACAAGGACAAACAAGAAAACACAAACATACATTCATAGGCGGGTTCACTGAGTCTTTCTCTGTGTGGCAGTGTCTTCACTTAACTGGCTGCTGTCCACATCAGCTTTTAAGTGTGGTGACCCTGTGATCAGGTCTGCATGCCTTCTCTTTTAGCTCAGCCCAGATCATGAAACTACTCTGTGTTCTTGGGTCTTTGAGATGGGGCAACTCTGCTAAACATATCAGATGGTGAAGTGGGATGTTTTATGCTGAGGAATTTCTTTACACACACACACACACACACACACGCGTGCGCACACACACACACACACACACACACACACACACTCACACACACACACACACACATACGCACACAAACTATTTTCCAAACCAGTTTTAGTATGCCTGTGGGTTTCTCATACTACTTTAAAAGCCTGCTATGCCTTGCCTTTTGTGTGTGATCCCATTATGTCTTCAAGTTCAGGCTGAGGTATCTATGGGTACTTTGTGCTTGTGATGAAAGACACACAGGTTCTGTAAGTGACACAGGTAAAGCAGATGGAAGAAGCAGCCATGCTTATTGGGCCTCCCTTCCTGCTCATTTGAAACTCTATTGATGAACGGTGTTGCTCAGCCAAGATGACTTGCACTTAGGTCACCACCACATGCATACAAATAAAGGGCAATGTGAGAAGCCTCATTAAATATTTGAAGAGAAAGTGTTAAAAAGAAGTCACAGGGGCAGAAAGTTGCTTTAGATTGGTCGTCAGTGTGTATAATTTGTACTGCTGAGCACAGCTGATAGCAGATGTTATGTCAACACTGGATTAAACTGAATCATCTGCCTGAGGTTGAAAAAGCAGTTCATCCTCTGGTCTACTAACATAAATTCTAAAAATAGGATGTTGGGAGGAACTGACACATCCCACGTATCTCTTTTTATTAAAGCATGGATATATATTAAGATCTGAATACTGGACTGAAATATGTCACCCCTTCTCTGGACACTGGGATGACTTCATGCAAACAAAGCTTTTCTATGATGTGGGATTGGCAGGGTTGTAAACAATGTATGCACAACAATACTTAAAAAACATAAAAATCACACACAGTCCAGACTCCATGCTACATGCAGGGCTTATTTTTATATTTAACACAGAATATTCCAGTTATTGTTAACCAAATCAAGTTATTAAACATCAGGGAATTATTTATCATAATATGAACCTGAAGAATCTGAATCAAAAATTCATTTACAAACAATATTAGGAACTTTAGTAAACCTCTTTGTTGGGAGACCTGGTCAGAACAGCAGATTTCACAAAATCAAGCAAGATGAAGTGAAACTAAAAACATAATAATACAATAATACATGGCTACAAGTGAGTAAAAACAACTGAGAACACAGACCCAAAACTAAATCCAGATGTCTGAATGTGAAAAATACCTAAGCCATGTTGTAGCTCAGAGCTGCCGCTCACAAAGGAAACTCACATTTCTCTGTTTTTCCATGTTATGAAATACTCAGACTGGTATTTATAGCCGTCATTAGAGCTAAAAATAGCTTCCAACATCTTTTGCTAACTTACAGCATGGAACCAATTTTTTATTTGAACTTAATAACAATAATCATGGCTGCTCGGCTTGACTGCTGTGAATTTTGCGAAAGAAACAGACAAAGATCAAGTGTCAGTGGACGAAGTGAACATTGTTTGTTAGTCTGTCTTTCAGTGTATCCAAGTTAGCAAGTGTTGTTGCTGATGCCCTGTAATTTTCAGCTGGCTGACTGGCACCGCTCAGCACTCGATGACATAAGCTCTCTAGACACGAAGTCCAAAGAAGAACTATGTTTAACTTGCAGCAGTCGTTTATTGAGCCGCACAAAGACAAAAGTACACAGAACCAAATGTACGAACAGAACAAAATGTGTTGGTGGAGATATTGGGAATTTTGGGGTGAGCTGTGTTATGCAATAAAGTTTGTATAGCAGCCTTATATGGAGGTGAAAGGATGGGGGTGTCTGCCCTGTTAGTACATGACTTGAAAACACTGAATCTAATGAGTGTATTCTTTACCTTAATCCATGACCAAACCAACACATTTATCCTATCAGGAATCATACAGATACTATATATTGAAATAAATGTGGAATTATGAGAAATCCTCCTAGATAGATAGATTGTCAGATAGACTCTGACACATTCTTAGCCGGTGATATGGATGCTGCTGAAGTATTTGTCGTTTTAATCATGTTCATCTCTTTCTCCAAGAGCAGTTCCACAACAACATGCAGGCTCTTATCTCAGTGGAGGTCTCCTCAGGTTGGTTTGTTGAGCACTGAGTACTGCTCACTGTTAAGTGACACAGTCTGCCGCATTTCATAGCTTACCCGGACTTTTAAAAGAACTGTGATGGAAACAGCCCAGTGTCCTGACATCTTGAGTGTAATCTACACAGCAGGTTTATCTGGGTCATTGTGTTCCCCTTCCTACAAAAGGCTCTGTAAGGCCAGATCCCAGACGTTGATAGGCCTGTTGGGACTGGATGGTTTTGGCTCCTTGACTGACTCAAAACATTTGTGCTTCTGGAAAGTTTGGTGTTAAGCTTGTCCGCATCACCCACATACTGCTGGCACCCATCCCTTTCCTCTCACCCCCCTTTTTCCAGACAAGTTATAGTGATCCTGGGATAAATATAGGCCTCTAGGGGAGACTTAAGTTAGAATAAGTGAAGTTTCAGATTTTGGCTCTTTTGAGTGTGAATACACTGACTACGCTGCAGTGTACAGTGGAGAAACAGGCTGGCTGTCTTTGTTCTATTAGTTCTTCTATATTACACATTAAAGACATATCTATAATAATACATGCTTGCCTTTGACTTTGGTTCAAACTGAAATATCACACCAACTACTCGTTGGCATGCCATAGTATTTTTCTTTGTGTTAAGCAGATTAACAAAAAAGAGCATGCTAACATGCAACACTAAGATGGTGAACATGGTAAATATTGTACCTTAGAATTATCATTGTTAGCGTTAATTTTGAATGCTCTATTTATGTGATATGGCAGAAATTAAATACAATATGCATAACTCATTTTTCATTCATGTATAAATCACCTGAAGAACAGAGTCATTATGTGTGTGTTACCTTCGAATGAACCTTTTACATCTACAGACGGTGCAGCCTTGCTGCCATATTTCTACAGTAGTCCAGAACGGACAAACTAAACATTAGCTTGCGCATATTTTACCACTGCAGTCTTTCCCTCATACCAGAAAGGAGAGGGTGAGGTGAGGGATTGCAGTCAGCAACAACACAGATACTAAACCCTGCATACTGTTTTTTTTAATCTGCAACTATACACTAAATAAACGTACTTATTCAACAACTTAATTCAAATTTTATTTGAAATGTTCATGTTATTTTAGCCATTTTGTTTTTAACTTGCACTTTAAATCTTTTTTTGCCACCACAGCAATGTAGTGTTGTTGTTCCTCTGCAATAAAAACCCATCAAAGTAAAAAGTTATTGATGACAAGTAAAATTATAGTGCTCCATTAAATGATTAACATTGACCAAACAGAAAATGTGTGCCCTGAGGAAAGGTTTCTCTCAATGAAAGACCAGATCCAACCACATGCAGGAACATGAAGTAGCTCGTCCTTCCTGCAATGACTCGCCCCCACTGCTCCAACATTTCGAGTCAGTAGTAAAAGGTTAAAGGTTTGGTTGTCTTTCATCAGAATTACATTGCCTGAAGCAATATGGATCTCAATCCGGGTTTCCCACAGTCAAACAGCAACATGTGGTCACTCAACACTTATTTGATGTTACCTTTCAAAGAGACAAGACCCATCTAATCACATAAACCCTGAGCTCTACCACTCACTGCAATAAATTACAATGTCTGAGGGCTGTAAATCATTTGTGTCATTTCACAGAATACAAAAGGAAGTGAAAACAAAAATCTCAATTTATATTTTAAAATAGAAATAAGTGTCATAAGCAGCACCAAAACATTTTCATAGGAAGATAACAGACACAGAAAATATCATAAAACATAAAGGAATCCTGGGGGCAGATTTTGTCAGACACAGGTGTTGCCATTGGTTGAGGTCAAGCAACGGGTCTCTCAGGTGCAGCCATTTTCATGTAGAGGCAAAGAGAGATCAAACCCTCATTTATTCCCTTGGTTTAACTTGTGCCACTTCAAACAGAATTCTTGTTTAAACTGTGATTGTGAACACCTGCCTGTAAAGATCCATCAAAGGTGGGCTACAATAACCCCGCTTGTGAGTCTCTGGGAACTCCTTGTTCTCACCACAAAGGAAATAAGAGTACCTGCCCACATGAACTCAGATTGACTTAAGATTTGTTTACCAGTCCTGCAACAAACAATAGAGCTATAGTGTTTTTTTCTTTAACTTTTGTTTGGTATACAGTTGGTACTTCTTATTATGTCTCTTTTTAGTCAGTCATATCACTTACATGGACCAATAATTTAAGAATACGTGGGCTTATGACTTGATCACTTCACCAACAGTTTTTCATGGCAGCAGTGTAGAAATCATCCAGACCTACAAATACTTAGGAACTGTGTCTGATGACAGACAGAGATTTAGTGAAAATACAGATGTTGTGAAAAAGGCCCAGCAGCATCTCTATTTTCTACATAAATTAAACTCAATTGCAGTAGATGAGAGATAATACTTGTGATTCCAGATGATCTGAGATCTCCCTGCCAACTAATCTTCTGGGGATTTCTAATCCTTGAATAGCGACAAGAGTGGCTGCTAACAAACATATGCCCATTACTTCAAGGACAACATCTTCCTTGAAACAATATTCTTCCCAAACATTCATCCATAAGCAACTAAGTGGATGCCCTGAGTGACATTATATGGTAGGACACTTGGCAAGCACACCACGCACATCTTTGCCCTAAAGACTTTGAATTGGCTCTGCAATCTCTACCTGTTTCCACTCAATTTTAGCAGTCAAAGTGAGGAGAAAGTCTCTAGTCTCTATTGAAGGAAGTGTTTAGAGAATGGCACATCCATTACGTCCCTTGTAAAATGAAAATAAACAATCACAAGGCAATGGTAAATGGACTGTACTTATTTATCTCCTTTCTAGTCTTCCGACCACTCAAAGCCCTGTTGATATCAGACCTCAGCAAGTCAGTCGTGGGATGAAGCAAAAAATTCACAAAACCCTCAGATGAATAGGTTTAAGGGGGAGATATCTCACCTTGCAGATTCAGTTACACCAAGGCAAAACTCAGTACAATAGGCTCAATATACGTGAAATAAAAAAAAAGAAGAAAAACCTTAGATGATAGGTCCAAAATGCTGCAGGTCCGTAGAGAACCTTAGGCTGACTGTGGGTGAGCACAATGCCAGCATCAGTCTCTCCAGGATACAGTGACGTCTCATATTGCCCCCAAAAATCCCTATTTTAGACAAAAACATTTGTCAAGGCCCATCATGAGAACAGGGATTCACATGGCCTTTATAGAGTACTCACAATTCAAACGCAACAACTGACAGTTAAAAAATATGCAATGACAGATGATGCATGCCAATGCAGTGAATCAAGAGTCTATTTTTTTATTTCATTTGGTTTAACTGCTGGTGTCATTAGTAATATCTTTTTTGTTTTCTGTATTATGATCATACAGTTTTTATTGGTTTCCTTGCACCTATTACTATTACTACTTACTATTTTTTTTATTGATTTATTTTCATCTGATCTTGTGTTGTTAAGCTTTTTGGGCTGTATCTTTGCATGAAGACTGGCATACAAATAAAATTACTATTATTATTATTATTAGTAGTAGTAGTAATGGTAGTGGTAGTGGTAGTGGTAGTGGTAGTGGTAGCAGTAGTAGTATAAAGCCAAGCTGAAATTAGTCATCCACTATCATTTTGAAACCTGGCTCTGTTCTTGAATACCCAGGCCTTTAGAAAAATGGGAGAAGGAATCCACCTACTGGCCAAAAAAAGGAATCATCTCATTGCATCAAAGCAAGCAGTTTTCTAACTGGGATATTTCAAAGGAGGGAAACATTTTACATGACATTTGAATCTCTAAGTTCTTGTTTGACCTTTATTTTCTCATTCTCAGCCATTGGTTCATTAAGTCTACACAACACAGACTGCATTTCATATGTTGATAACTTGTTTGTTTTCTATGTGCTCCTCCAACAAAAAACTGGATTCTCTTGAGGAAAATATGTCTTTGCTTATATTTGTGGTTAGTAAACTAAAAGGCGAGAGTGTAAAGTAAATACATCCTTTGTTCTCGGATCTATGTATGAAGTCAGTTCAGATCAATTCAAAGATGCAGCAAGCTAGTGGAAGAGTCAAAGGACTCTTTCATCCCACTGCCATGACCACTGACGTGCCCACTCCTTCATCTCCCCCACCCATATTGCTCCGCTTCTGTCAACATGGTTCATTTTACCCTACTGACCCTCCACATTGGTAGGAGGACCAACTGATGTACCCATTAAATTACACTATATATTTGATCTACTTTTAAAAAAAAACAAGTGTAAAGTAAATGTGAACTGAGTTATGATTGTTAAAGAGAAGAGAGGGAGGAACAATAGACAAGTTGCTTCTTAAGAGGGAGACTTTCTGGATTTTTGTTAAACTCTATGGTAAATTTTTGGAAAGGTTTTTTAAAGGACAATGACAGTATTTGACAGATGTGTGTAAAATGTTGTATGCATGATATCTGATATATATCAATCACATGATAGATCAATGCACTGAAACTGAAAAACACTCTCAGACACCACCCTGATGAAAGCAAGATAGCCAAAACAGTCTGTGAATAAAGCAGCATGGTGCACTGCAGAAGAGTTGTGAAACATGTTTTAATTCTGTCAGACAAAAATTCACTGTGGTGATAAACAACAAGATGAAAAGGTAAAAACAAGGCTGAGTCTGTCAGACTTTACTACAAACTTACTAAAAAACTAGAAAACAAAAAACAAAACAAAACAACTATCAATGGAGTTATTGTTTGCAATAAAACAAAACGTACTGTGCAGCAACCTTCATGTGATCTTTACCTTATAATAAAATGTAATTATATTATGAATATATAATATAATAAATTATAAATACATTACTTCAACACAACAGAGTGAGACAGCACAGCAATTCTTTGTCCATAGAGAATCATCACTTCTCATCTATGGAGAAATGTTGATGATGTGGAAGAACTGGTGGTCAGTTGTAAATGAATTCTGATATACGAGGAAATCTTTATGATGTCCATTGCTGGAATTAATCATACAGCAAGAGGGGAGCAGACCAATGCCCACATGTTGTAGATAACATAGTGCAAATCAAAAAATGCAATCACTGATTTACAGTTTAAAGACAAACCCACACAGTGTTTTACTCTTTATTTAACATCTTGCCAGAACATTTTTGTCAGACAGTCTCTTTTAGGACCTGAGGGCAAAGAAAATGCTAAAGTTAGAGGTAGTTATTCTTTGTTCACCTTCTTTGGGAGCCACAGAGTGTAACGCTGACAAAAGGAAAATTATGTAGAATAAGCGATGATTGCATGTGTGTGACCACCAGTGGACACATTTGAAATAGCAAGAAGTTGCAGAATGCAGCTGGCTAAACACCCCTCACCTCACCCTCTCATTTCAAGCATAAAGGAGAAACTACACTGGCCACAACTCCTGACAAATGTGAAAGGTCCAATGTAGAGCCAGTGTTTGGTTTGTCCATTCTGGGCTGCTCTAGAAACATGGCAGACTCCGTGGAACAGGACCTGCTCCCTCTGTAGATATAAAGTCTCATTCTAAGGTAACATAAATATAACAATTCTTATTTTTAGGTGATTATACACTAACTTTCTGTCAATAGCTCCCCTTAAATGTTATACACTGGACTTTTAAAGTCATTTTTACACTTTGCAGTTATCCTGCAGGCCTGATTGGACCCTCTGGCGGACTGGTTTTGGCCCATAGGTCATATGTTTGACACCCCTGCTCTAGACTGACTTATTACCTCTCAATCACAATACCTGAGCTTGTAGGGAAATGTGTGTGCATTAATTCAGCCTATTAAAAGCCACTCTGTTAACTTTTGCATTTTGCATAAAAGATGTCAAATGTCAGATGTTTGCTCACCCTCATACCTGTGAACTGGGACACTTCTTAAAATACTGCACTCCTCAGAGCAATGTACCAGAACATCAAGTGTTTACAGAACTCTCGGGTTCCCTCCCTGCCTTCCCACATTTCCATTTTTTCTGACACTCGGGCATGTGAGAAAAAGATGCCAGAGTGTAAAGTGTAAAGCTTCACACTATTTAAAATATCTTTCATCTGTTCTCAGATTCTGTATTAATCCTACAGGGACTGACAGAGCAGTTTATTTAGCATAGGTAGATGTTCTGTGGAAAAACTGAAGTAAATATTCCAGTCCACCTTATCTAAAATGTTTGGGTTTATTTAAACATTTAGGCGTGTTCTATTTAAACCTCTGGTAAGTCATGTGTTGTATTTTCTTCCTAGAAATCTGCCACTATGACTCACTGTTCCTCTGTGCCTTGTTTGCATCAGTTCTATCATATCATTTATTATAATATCTGGCATTTTGGGATGATGTGGCAGGAGCCAATCAGGAGCACAGAGAACTCCTGTTTTTAGCCATTGACATGGGTAACACCCCGGTAGTATACTAGCATATATTCATGAGCAACTGGCACTTAAAGTCATTTGATTTGAATGTAGATTTTTTAAATAAAAAACCAACCAATCTATCAAGCAGTAAAGAATATTTATGATATTCATGAATATATATCATATATAGCCTCAGTTCAGGTCCACAGTTTTGACTGGCTGAGTCACGTTCATTGCCTTTGTAGTAACATGCATTGGCATGCATATGTGTTTACAGATAGTGAGAGAGTGAGAGAAAGAGAGAGAGAGAGAGAGAGAGAGAGAGAGAGAGAGAGAGAGAGAGAGAAAAGGGGGGCGGGGGGCAGAGTAGAGTTTTCAGTAAAGGGAGATGTAACTACATCAGCAAGCTCGCAGTTCCACATAACGGTTCTCGTCTGTCGCTTAGCAACCACGTTGTTTGGCTGCTGGTCAACAGACAACTGTTGGCGGTAAAACAGTGTCATTAAATATTTCCACATTAGGAAAACACGTTATTTAAACAGCTGATAGGATCATTTGTGTTTGATTTTTAGTGCCCCATAACAATTTTTATGCGACAGCCGCCATCGTCCTCTTTTGTTCCCCATTCATGACGCGACGTCAGATGTGACGACGTAAACCGTGAGCCGTGAACCGAGCAGGCGGCTGGCCCTTTAAGGTTTCTGTAGCGGGGCTAGCCGATGTAGGACGAGCCGACCGAGCGTCTGCCTGCCTGCTCTTCCGCTGCCATCCCCATCATGGCCTCCACACAGCCGCCACCGACAGCACCGAGGATGAACCGACCAGCCAGCGGCCCTTCCCTTCCTGGAGCGGAGACGGACGTCAAGCCGAAGCAGAGGCACCGGTAGAGGCGAGCCGCGCCGGGGAGAACCGCCTCACATCCCATGCCACCCCGGTCTCCTCCATGCCTTCGCCTAAAACCAAGTACAGCTATTCGATAAAGAGGGGTGCGAACCCGGGCGGCGGCGGCGGCAGAAACATGACAACGAACAGGGATTATTCTGTTAATCTGTCGGTGCAGCAAGTGCTGAGCCTTTGGGTGCAAGGCACGACGCTGCAGCACTTCACAGGTATGCGGAATGAATGCTGTTTTCATGTGTTCAGCTGTTCACACATAAGACACCATCAGCTGCGTGGACTGCTAAATTGAGTCCATTTTAAAGCAGAATAAACCTTCATATGTCATATTCCTCCTTACATGCTTAGTGAGCAAAAAGGGGCAGAGCTGTCCTCATAATACGGGGGCATCTGTACCACCTCAGGCCCCCTCCAGCTAGTGAAAGCCGGCCGGACCACAATAGAAATGCCACTCCTCTGTCCACGCGTGCGGAGTCAGTGGATAGCATAAAAATAATCTCAACATGCGGCTAATTAATCTTTCTGATGCGTGCATACGCCTCGCCTGTGTAGTAAACGCAGAGCCACAGACAGGTTAGTCAGTTCCACATGAAATGAAAGAAGAATGTAGGAACAAGAAAGAAAAGCAGTGTGTGGGCATTTTATCTTCTCTACAGGCAGGCTAAACTTCCTCAACAAGATCTTGATGCAAAAAAAAAAAGCTGGCCCATCTGTTCAAAATGTTTCCTTCAATGTCTCACTGCTAAGTGAAGGAGAAGCAAAGGTAGGACAATACAGGAACAACAGCAGTCACATAAACAGTAGATTCTAGACATTGTTGAATTCTTCCCTGCAGAGCGAGAGTGAAGCGGATATGTGGTCGGAGCTGAATTAGCACAGACCAATCTTATGAAATTCAGCTGACATCCTGTGTTGAGAAACACATCAAGGGAGAACATAAAAGAGGTAGTTTATGATGTTGACTCAGCAGGAAGCTGCATCGCAAGTAGTAACTAGTAAAGTTGCACGATACCCACGGTATACACGGTACCCAGCGGTGCCAAATCGTAACGGCTCCTACTATATTAGAAATTCTACACGACGGTACTACCGTGGATTACTATACTACTGGTGCCAGTCTCCCCTGCATAGCGGCCGCCTCTGCTCTCCTCCCAGCAGTTCAACAATAAAGTTCATGGCATTCATTCTCTGTATGTGCTGGTTGTTTTACCTGAGCTAGGCCGCACAGTAATGTAAGCAGTCATACAAGGTTAGTAGATAAAGACAGATATTTGTCTCAGGAGTTTTAAATGCTCACCCTTAATCTGGCTGACAGCAGTTTTTGCTGTGTTTTGATTTCGGTAAAAGGATCAATTCAATAAATATGAAATAACTACATCATGATAGCGATTTGTACAAGGTTTGTCAGGTCTGTCGGCTTCACACAGGAACAACAAAATGAAGCAACATAGTGGAAATGATCTAACAAAACAGAAAACTTTAGCTTTGGAAACTGACTGCAAAGGCCCGGCCACCTTTTGTCTTAATCCAGGACTACAGGATTCACTGTGCACTGCTCATCAGTCAAGGCAGCTTTATCCGCCAGGTTAACACCCCACTTCTCTCTGTCTCCCTGGGACAAAGGGACAAATCCATAATTTTTCCTCGTGATGGATGAACATCCTGCAGCGGGCTTGCAGTCTTTCTACTTTGACTTGTTCATGTTCTGCAGCGGCCTGTTAGCTTGTGCAAAAAACCTGTAAAAAAACAATCCTGTGCTTTTTTTTTTGTTTCATTGTTGACAGGTGAGCTGTAAAGCTGCCTTGCTGACAAAGACCTCAGTCTGTAGTTGTAGATTAGCAGAAGTCAATGCCATGCTCTGACTGTGTTTTTGCTGCTTGTATCTCTGAACGTGCCATAGCACATCTCTCACCTCAAAGATGTCTCTAGTTGTTCATTTAAATCTTGATCATAATTACACTGAGCTTGTGATGTTGAATGTAGATGTTAATAGACAGCATGGCACCCGATACTTGTTCTTAAATATTCTCAAATACTAATTTTTATATATTATCTACTAATAATTCATAGATATTTGAAATCTCACAATGTTTTGGCTTGTGGCTCTTCACAAAAAGATTTTTCTTTCTAAGTGGTTTTATATGAAAAAATATAACTTGAAAGGTATCTACAGTAGTAGCTACACCTGTCTGATGAATGTAGTGAAGTAAAAAGTACAAGCTTTCCCTCTGAACTGAGTCTAAGTTGTGCTCTTCACGGGACAGACATGACAGAGTTGGAGTTTGTGATGGCACCACATGCTCCTATGCGCATGCCCAGCAACCGGGACCCCATAATGGATCCTAATGGAGCAGGGTGGGATGTCTGCTTGGTACTACATTTGTATAAGGTGACACCTTGCTTCCTCACTCATGTCTGAAGACTAACAAACAACAAACTGAGACAAACAACACTCATTCACACCCATGGACAATTTAGAGTCACCAATTAACCTGTTAATGTCATGTCTTCAGACTGTGGCAGGAAGCTGGAGTACCCGGAGAGAACCCACACAGACACAAGGAGAACATGTAAGCTCCATACAGAAAAGCCCCAGCTGAGGTTCAAACCAGGAACGTTCTTGCTGTGAGGCGACAGTGCTAACCACTGCACCACCATGTCGCCCTGGACTGACCAATAGATGACTAATACAATCACACACAATCTCTGTAAATCACAGAGCAACTGGAGGACATCAGAGCCAGAAAACATTTCTCCATAAAATTGATCGAGTTTCACCAAAATCAGTCAAATAGTTGGTGGTGTGATGCTAGTCTTGTAGTCATATCAAAGTATCCTAAATTGCCATCTGTTGTTTTGTTTCATATTGGCAGCAGTGAAACTAGACGCAAACAATGAAACTATATACCTTTTTTTTTTTATAGCTAAATAGTTTTCAGTAATAGTAATGTTGGATGTTATTTAGCTGTAACTGGACTTGTAATTGCAGTCTGAACGACATGACGTAAGCCCTACGTAAGCTCCCCTCTCTCCTCACTTCCTCTGAGTCACTTTTTTTTAGCTTTATTTGACAGAGACAGCTTGAAGAGCAACAGGAAATGTGGGGAGAGAGAGATGGGGAACGACACGTGGAAAAGAGCCACAATTCGGATTTGACCTGCCACGGCAAGGACTGAGCCTTTGTCAGTTGGGCGGATGCTCTACCAACTGAGCTAAACAACCTACCCCTCTGAGTCACTTTTAAACTATTGGGATTTTCTTGATGATGGCAGACCTCAATCGATTTCTGGGTTACTGGATGAAGGACGGAGGAGGGAGGATGGGAGGAAGCATAATAAGCTGAAGTACCCACTCTTCTTCTGCTTCTCCCTGTATACATCTCTACAGTCCCAACGTCCCATCACTCCCGCCTCTCTCACTAGATGGACATTCATGGTTATACAATGACAGCGGTGCTTGCCCTGTGATTCAGCAGCCCGATCTAACAGTGTAACAGTAGGACAAAGAGCTGTTGTGCTGTCACGTCTCTCTCTGCCTGACTTGACAGCTGATTGGCAGATCAATAAGTAGATTCTCAGTCGACTGTGGGACAACTTGGTTAGAGTTTATGCACTGAAGTGCCCTCTCTGCCTTGACAAATACTTTGTGTCTTCAGATGTTTACACCACACAAAAATGTTACATTTCCTGTTTATATCCTGTCATCCAAACTAAACAGACTTGGGCTGTTACACACACTTATCCTCACTGGACGCCCCCTTCCTCAGTTTATCTTTTTTCTTTATGAATAATCTCTAAAGAATGAAAAAGAGAGGAATGAAGAGGGAAGAGAGGCTTGAACAGGGCTGGTCCAGCTAGTACTTTTCTTTTGAAATCAGTCATGAAGGCAGCACAGTCTGTGCCCTGTTGGGATGCCTCATTTGTTTTCTCAGCAATCACTATTGTGTTTGGAATTTGGTAATGTTGAATCATTCATGTCCAGTCCTGCTGAAGACGTTCACGGCAGTTGTGAGCTGTTGTTTCAGGTGTGTAGCTCGTAGCAGCATGACTGCAATCACAGTGGTTTGATACATCTAACCTCAGGTTCATCACTAAATCAAATCAGTTTTTATTTGTATATCCCAAAGTCACAAAGTACATTTGCCTCTGAGGGCTTTACAATCTGTACAGGGAGTGACACCCTCTGTCCTTAGACCCTCGGTTCCAGTGAGGAAAAACTTGCCCACAAAAAACCTTTAACAGGGAAAAAAGGTGGAAGAAACCTCAGGAAGATCCACAGAGGAGGGATCCCTCTCCCAGGACGGACAGACGTGCTATAGATGTCACGTGTACAGGACAATTCAACACAAACATACTGTACAATTTCAATGAATGATAAAATGACAATGAATTACAATGAATGATAAAATGATTACAGTAGCAGTGGAACCTGTGATAGAGATAGAGAGACACAGATGCACAGCAGCAGCAAATCATCAACTAACTATAAACTGTAATGGAGATATGGTAGTAATAATGACAGTAATAATCTGTGTAGTGGACGTCGTGCAGGATCACAGCAGCAGCCATTAACCACGAGAAGCTGCTGGACGAGAGAGCACAGAAACTCCGGGGAATAAGTTACTATGGTCGACTGCCTCTTCGATGAGCCCTGACATAGATTGTGGTGGCCGTGGTCTGAATTCCCTCACAGACGTGTGCATCATGATCTATAGTGACAATATTCTCTCAAGGGTCATTATGTTGAAGCCTTAAAATGCATCAGGAAATCAGCCTGTGGTTTATATCTCTCTGAATGTGCACAGAAAGCATGTTGTATCTTTATCTATGGAGGATGGAATATACATCTTATTTTTCACTGTAATGAAAATCCTCAGGGATCGATCATTTTCACTCCATCTTCACTTAAAGGCTGAGATACAGACTAAATAGAAGCAGCAGAGGCCAGGATATCCTAACTTTTAGTCCCTAGTATTGGTCAGGCTCCAACAGCAAATTGGGTCCTACGTTTCCCATAATGCTGATCAGATCTGTGCTGTGTTTTGTCTCCCCATTAGAGATGTGGTACTGGGTGTTCCTGTGGTGTCTCTTCTCCTCGCTCTTTGTCCACGGGGCGGTGGGGCTGCTCATGTTGGTCATGCTGCAGCGCCACAAGAGGGGCCGCCTCATCACCATGGTGCTGGTCAGTGTTGGTTTCCTGGCCTCCCTCTTCGGAGGCGTCATCACCAGTAAGTCCAATTATTCTACATTTCTTAATCTTTGATTGAGAGAGAGAGTACTTTGGTAGAGCGAGCACCAGCCTCAATAAAGCCGTTATTAATCAGCAAAATAAAAAGTTATTTCCTGATTGTTTCACAGCAGTTACATTTAGCATTTATCCCCCACCACCGGTTGCCAGTTTGCCTGTCCCTGTCTGAACGTGGCCTCAGTGTGTGATCACAGGGTGTGTAAACAGACAAACCGTACTCGAGATGGGTCTTTGTCTTGAGACCGGTCTCGACCAAATTTTTGTTGTTGGTTTTGGTGTTGGACAAAGAGGACTCTGGATTTTAGTTCAAGACCACAACTGTGGCATGTCACCAGTGTTTCCCATTAATCAATTAATAATGTCTAACTTTAATGTCCACACTTTCATAATTAACTGACAGTTCTTCAGACAGAACGCAAGTTTCACTTTTGCTTACTCCTGATTGGAGGACCGAGTATTAACCAAACCACAGTATACGTTATTACATATCTGAAAATGTAAAAAAGGAAATCTGTGCGACTTACTGAGAAGGCTGGGAGGTGTGGCTATGAATATTAGCTTCATGTTAGCTAAGATGACTATATACTGTCTGGTCATGGTCTTGACTACACACTGTCACCTGTACACCATCCAGGCTTCAAGTCAAAGTGTGGCAGGACAGAGCAAAAGCAACAAGCTGAGCCGAGCAGAAGTGAAGGACAGGTCAGAGTTCAGCCTTAAAAACCTTCAAATATTTTTTTTTTTTTTGTCTTTTAAGACTTAAACAGGTGTTGGTGTATGTTGATCAGATTTGATTGAACAGAACACATTTTGATTTCTTAATCCAGGTGAAATGGCCTTAAAAATGTCCTGATCCTCAGGCAGGTTCTAAGAATCTGAAGGAGCACCTTTATTCTCATTTCTCAACATATGTATGGATGTTTATTGGTGATTAACAACAGACATAGTGATTATCCCCTCAGGAAGTGTAAGTCACAGCAAATCGAAAGATCAGTCATGATCAGTCATGTTTGTGTGTTCACATTTGACTCCAAGAATGAGTCTGTTGTTTTATTTCAATGTTTTAAGATTTTAAAGTATGTTTCTAACCTCCATGTGGTGTGTGTTGATGAATCAGACAAACTGCTACTACTACTACTTTCAGGAAGGTGTGCCCTACAGTCTGAAAGGCCCCAATCTAATGGCTAATATCGGTTTATAGCAAGTTGTTCAAAATTGCATTTAGTTGACTGAATGTACTGTATGTATGTAGCCAAGTTGATTAAAAATGCTAAGAAAAGAAAATTTAATGAATTTGAGATATAAGTGATAGATTTGAAATACTCCTAAATCCTGACTGGTAAACAGAAATACAGAAAGTTTCCACCAACTGCAAACCAGAAATCTGTCAGATCTTCTCATCTCATCTGCTCATGGAAGATTTCTTAAAGTGTAGATTTCTGCTTTGGTTCTGGGATTAGACATTCATAAAAAGTTCCTCTTTGGCTGTCTGTTTCCATGACAATGGCCCAAACAACATATTGTCAGGATGAGCATGGCAGACTCTTGTAGGAAATCAACACAGAATGTGGCTGTACATTGAAGAATGTCCCTACAAGCTGCGTGGAGCCACACATGAGAACGCACCACCATCTTTTGATAAATTCACACAGAAACAATGTTTGTGCAGAATATGTTCCACTGATAGATGAAAAAGATGACGAGGGATGTGTTTGTTCTCAGTGGACACTGTGGTCGCGGTAACGGGCTGTGACAGACAGCTGTGTTTGTGCTGTCTGGTGATGTGTGTGTTTTTTCTACGTCAGGCGCAGCAGTGGCAGGGGTGTACCGCGTGGCAGGAAAGGACATGGCACCACTGGAGGCTCTGGTGTTCGGTGTGGGTCAGACCACCCTCTCTGTCATCATATCCTTTTCACGCATCCTGGCTACTCTGTGAAGTGAAACCCACGCCAGTTACTGAGACGAGGGCAAATGAAGAGACTTTTGGGTTCTCGTCATGGTCAGGTTTGTGGAAAGAGAGGAGAAATTTCTCCGGACCTTTAAGCATGGTTGCAGGAGAGACCTCTCTGCTTTGTTACTGGCACAATTACACTGCAATTTAGAGAGAACTCCATGCAGTTCGATTGTCTTCGTGTCAGAGAGCACCAACCCTAATCTTCTGGACTTGAAAGCCATGCTTAGGATGTTTCCAGAGTTACATCACTTCTTTGTGCCAACAACCTTCTCTGGGACTTTCAGATGCCTTTGCGGCCACTGACTCTTGAAGGCTTTCTGTTGCATTTGTCGGAGGAAAAACCCTGTTTTTTTTTAAAACAGTAGGGCGACAACCTGTAATGATTGCCTCTGGTGATCAACGTGAGTACAAATGTTGAGCAATGGGGGTGTTTTAGAGAGTGACAACCCAACAGTGTTCAACAGCAAAAAAACATTTTCTTCAGTGTTGAATATCAGCTGACGTTCAAGTACAGATGATCATTCCTGTTGCTTAAAAGATGCACCATCCAACTCACAAGCTTTGAATTATGCACATTGTAAATGTTGGAGATGCTCTTTGCATCGTCCGCAGACGTGTGAAATCAGTAGACATGGAGGAGAAAACCAGCATCAGCACTACATTGGTTTGTCTTGTTGAAATATTGTTACATTGAGTGCCAATGAGAACTCAGACCTGGGAAATATGCGCATTGCACTTTTGTACTAAAAGTTAAATGAGAAGACTCCACTCTCATGTCTGTCTGGTAAATATATGAAGCTACAGGGGAAACAGCTAGCCTGTCTCTGCCTACCAGCAGCTCTAATGCTAAGACATTAACTACTATAGTCCAAAAATGACGGTTTCACAGGGAGGTTATGTGCTTGTGGAGTCGAGAGCAGTTGATTCATTGTAATTCATTGTCATTTTATCAGTCATTGTACAATTTGTTTGTGTTGATTTGTCCTGTACACGTGACATCCATTACACGTCTGTCCGTCCTGAGAGAGGGATCCCTCCTCTGTGGCTCTTCCTGAGGTTTCTTCCACATTTTTTTTCCCTGTTAAAAGGGTTTTTGTGGGCAAGTTTTTCCTCACTCGAACCGAGGGTCTAAGGACAGAGGGTGTCACTCCCTGTACAGATTGTAAAGCCCTCTGAGGCAAATGTACTTTGTGACTTTGGGCTATACAAATAAAATTTATTTGATTTGATTTGATTTGATTCTAGCTATGTAATAATTGGCCACCTCCCTGTAATACATTCAGTTGTTGTTTTAACTCTTCATGTTAAACATACTACATATAACCTGTGAATCAATTAGCTTTAGAGGTGCTGGTAGGTGGATTTTGTTACCTTTGGACAGAGCCATGCTAGCTTTTTATCTGTTTTCAGTCTAACTGTCTCCTTGTTCTAGCTACATGTTTGCCATGCAGACATCAGAATCCTCCTTACCCCTTAAAAGTAAGACAGAGCTGGACGAGCCCTCAGTATTGCAGAGGGGTTCAATTTGCATTGAAAAGCTTTGATTCAGGTCTGGTTAGCCTAAGACTAGGATCAGGTTAAAGGTCATCAGGTCATATAAAGGGTTGTTTTGCTGCTTGAGATAGACATATTTTCAGACTAACTTTATCGTGTCTGTGAGTCTGTTTGCAGATTTTCTGGCCCACCGTAGTATTACTAACAACAACGGCATCATTGGAAAGCCATCCCTCCCTGAAGGTCAGACAGATTGTGCTGTGGCTCCCTTTTTTCCTTGTTTTCTTTATTAACCCATGTTCCTTAAGTTTAACTTTGCATTTTGCACTGAAATGAATCTGCCTTGTTTTAGCACAGTGTGTGATGAAAATACTCCGGTGTGACACCTGTCCAGTATCCACAGTTCACAGAAATCACAGAAGAAGAAAACACAAAAATCAGTGATAAATGACACTGGTGAACAAACTGTAAAAGATGATCTATGAACAAATGTGCTTGAAGCTACTGTATTTAGTCCAGCTGGTTTGTCATGTTGATGCATTAGTTGAAGTTCCAGAATGAAAACAATACACTGATCTTATTTTAGCTTGAAGCTCTGGGCCCTTTAGTCAAACATATTCTCTTGTGCACAGCTTAACCAGGGTGAGGGCAGTTAGGTTGTAATGCCAAAGTGTCACTCACAAGCTAGCTTTATTTACCACGTTTGTCTCATTTCATTTGATATCAATTTATTTGTTGTATTCAGTTCTAGAAACTTTGCACATTGGCTCGGGTATCAAACAGCTCCCAGACGTGGCACAACTCTACCAAACCACAGCAGAAATGAATTAGACAAAAATAATAGATGTGTGTCTGCCATGTGCTTTTGAAAGCTCTGAAAGGTAAACACCATGTATTCTTTGGAGTTATGTAATTGACATAACTCAGCTTCAGTACTAGCTTAGCACACAAGATGGTGATATTGCACAGAAATTAAGTGATTCTGGTTTTTAAAATGATGAAGTGTGATGAGTTTTTTGAAACAGACATTTGGAGGAATAAAAGTTTTTTTATCCTAATTTTCTCCCAAAATGAAAAGTGTCAAATTAGAGAGAAATCATCTCCCCCTTTTAATCTTGTGAACGCTCTGCTCCGCACATTGCCCGTAATAACTGTTTGAGTGTTTTAGCTGAACTTCAGGGACCAAATGTGAGCCGCTGTCGATGACTCACCTGCTGTCATAGAAATGATATCTCTGTGAAGCTGTTTGTGGGTCAGTTTCTGCATGTTTGTGTGTATGTATGGTTCATAAGAGACATGTGAGTGTTATTGCTATATTCTGTGTCGATCTGTGTGGTTGTGCATGTGAGTAGTGTCACAGGATGTTAATTTCTTTTCTGTGCTTAAAGGGGTTTGTTTCCCGTTCTTTAATGGACCCAGAAAGTGTCAGAAAGCGTGAGGACCTGATTGTAGTGTGACACTGTGTTCACTGTTCTTACATAATGTGTTGGAAACCTTTTTATTTGATGTGTAAAGAGACTTCTGCCGATGAAACTGCAAGAACTGTCGGACTGGACTGAAGTTGATAGATGAGTGCACTTAATGTACACCCTGAGCTGTACATAGCTATAGTGTACAAGTGTAACCAACAGCTGATATGAACAAACTAACCACTGGATAGTAGTTTGATATTCACACAGTCGGAGGATTTACACCTAGTGCCATGATCACTCGTGATAAATATTGTTTTTCTTTCCACTCCAGGTTCTGTGATTCAGCCGCTGTCTGTGGCTGTGTGATCGTGTGTGTGTACTGCAATATCTAAGGAGACACCCAGCAACTAAATATCCTCTCTAGACTTTAAAAATGCCATCGAACTGCACTGAGACACCCAGCTCAATAATCGTGTCTCTTTCATAGGCTTAGAACTAAAGCTTTCCCCTCAGTCTCCTGTCGTCCAAATGCCACATATTCCCCCTGGACACAGACTGTACCTGCTGCAATTGCATGTGCAGTGCAGATAAGGTGTGAAAGGACTATACGGACAACCCAACAAGAGACAGTGTTGTACAAAACCCAAAGTGGCACTTGTAGATAATGTACAATATATTCTTTTTTAATTTTGTACCAGCCAAACTGCTGATATTTATAACTATTGCCTATTTATGTACAAATTGTTCTCTGTACATACTCAACAGTCAGTTGAAATAAAATCTTTTGCAGTATAAACAATATAAAAGGATTGCTCTCTCCATTCATTACTGTCTTCATAGATGTGTATGGATCTGTAGATTCATCTTATAATGCAGCAGCAGTGGCTGTATTCTCTTTTACAGAATCATTGGTGATAACGTGGGTCACTTTTCCCTCGTCATCCATGTGCTGTTGTCCTCCTCTGTGCCTTTGTAGTTGACCATCATTCTTCTTTCAGATCATTTTTGGATAAGCTGCAGTAAATCATCTCTTTAAAGGCTAAAAAGTGGAGTCCAATCTTGAAAGTGAGGAATTTATTTTGCAGAGCTGAACAGCTCCGGAGCATTTGTTCAAAAGTATTGAAAGGTGTTAAATGAACATATCGAAGTATATTTACTCAACTTTTTTACTTAGAAAGATAGTTCTGATTTTAAATGAGGTTGTATGAAGTACTTCTACATAGTGCAGACAGCAGTCAGTGTGCTCCCAGTTTTGAGTAGCAAACAGAAGTCACATCATGGACATAGAGCAAAGCACTGTTGTGGACAAGGTCAGCAGAGAAACCTGTTTTAAAAGGCTCATCTTAAGCTTTAACTCACCATCAGTCAGCCCTTCATCTTGGTGCTACACTGTCTCATTTGTAAAATTTACATATTTCTACAGTGAAGCGTGACTGAGCTGCACACGGCATATTACCCTCACTCAAATGAATGGGAAAGTCGGATCCTGTCTGAATCCAGCCTCATGCTGCAGACCTGGTGCGGTGAGAATATGCTTACTATAGTGTACACTTTATAAAATGGCTAAAACATGTTTTTCTGCTGATCCTTCCAAAGCAGTGCTTTGGTCTACATTGGTGTCAGGACTTTTAGCTGCTTCTCCAAACTGGGGTCATGCTGACCATCTTATTTTTTTCTTTTTGATTTTGATGAGAGTGTGCAGCTGTTGGCTGCACTTGGTTTGAGGTCGGTTTCAATCAGGAAAAAAATGGTGGCCTGTCTAGTCTTAAAAGTTCTTTGAAGCCGTAAGAACGCAGTTAGCAGTAACTAAAACGTGAAAATATTTGAGGAGAGAAATAGTTAATGCAGTTACAGAATCTGGATTGATATTTGATCATGGCCTAGTCTGACAGTTTGATCAGTTTCATAATCCAGGTGAAACTAGAGACTGAGATGCATGAGGTAAATGTTTACTGATGTAATAAATAATAAGTCATTATTTTCCATAAGTCTCGATGCAATCAGAGTCCCCCCTGTGCAGGCCATGTTAATTAACACTAAACACGAGTCCAGATGAGGCTGATGGGAATGCCATTAGTATTGCAGGTGTTTCTAAAACAAAGTTATTAGTGACGAGTCTCTTTTATAGTTTTGGCTCCATACAGGCTAATTGATCGAGTACTCCCATCCTCAGCCTCATTCACTCCCATGTTAAAAAAGGAGGGAAATTTTCTTAAGGAAGGCAGAAGTAACGTTTCTCTCTCTTGCTCCTGAGGGCACGTTTCTTCATTTATCGACACAAAATAACTATGTAAAACGATCAGGAAGGGCACGCGATGCCCCCAGTTATGTCGGTTCAATGATTGGAAATAAGGTTTGGTCAGAAGTCCTTCCTTTTCGAGGGCTGGTCTCAGGATTTTCCCTCTCTGTCTGTCAGGATTTTCAACTGGCGTTCCAACTGACAACAGTTGCAGAAGCCCAGTGGCGGCCATTTGAGCAGTTATTGGCTTCATTTGAACTTGTCTGTGTAAAATGGCAGACAGAGACAGCAGAGCAGCTAGCACATTAGCACTAGCTGTAAAGACATGTTAACTGCTAACATTAGCGGCCAATGCTAAAATTAGTGCTAATGCATTCGCCACTCATAACCAAATACATGCTACTTGGTAATATGCTAATGCTTACATGTTAATGCTAATTAACATTAGCCACTAAGAATTAAATACATGATCATTGCTAACATGTTAATGATAACATGCTAATGTTAATTAGCATTAGCCACTAGGGATGTAACGATGCATCGTGACACGATTAAAATCGGTACAAATGTGTGACGACTCGCATCGGTTGACAGAAAAAATGAATCGCGATTCTTGGCGAATGCGAGAGAAGTAGGATATGTTCTTTTTCGTCTTTTTTTTTATTAGAAATAGGTTACGTTGTGGCTGCAGCTTCCACTGCCGCGTCTGCCTTTCTGTGTCTCACACACACACACACACACACACACCCCTACACACATGCACAGTAGTGGTAATCGGCGTCAGGCCTGACTGTACCGTAAATGATACCATAACACAGACCCTCCAGGAATTCACGATGTTGCAATTTGCAACTTCAACGCAACTTCATTGAATCCCCGTGAATTCAGGGGTGTTGCAATTTTAACCAATCACCGCAACTTCCGCGCAGTCTGCACGGAGGATTAAACTTGGGTCAGGGACGGCCGCACGGTGCGGGAGGATCCCCTCATGGGACCTCTCCCCGGCGCTGGCTGGCCACGGCCGTGTGCATTTCCTCCGAGGTGGTGCGCCGCGACCGGCTCTGCGTTTACAGCGCCCGGACCTCGCCGTTTCCCGGGGCCGTGGACTCTCATTAAAGGGTTAATGAGCTATCATGTTAATTGTTTTTATTTTCAGTTAGCTCATACTTCAAGCTGAAATGTAATGGTCAGATCAGCTGCTTGCAGGCAGCCCTAATAAGAACACAAACTGCTTGAGAGTTTCTGTAAAGAGAGACTTTTTTCCTACAAATAAAAAGATAATTTTATTTGGTCATAATTTGTCTGTAGCTCATTTTGATTTTTAAAAAAAAATCGTAGAGTGTATCGTTACATCCCTATTAGCCACTAAGAATTAAATACATGATCATTGTTACTGCTAAAGCTAATTAGTATTAGCCACTAGGAATTAAATACCTGTTAATGTTAACATGCTAATGTTAATTGCTAGCACGTCAATGCTAGTCACTCATTTTCAGGCAGTAAGAATACATGTTAATGTTAACATGTAATGTTAACATGCTAATGTTAATTGCTAGCGCATTGTCTTTCTGAAATGATAATGACAGCAGAGCAGCTAGCATGTTAACAATTATCATTAGCCACTAAGTATTATATACATGCCAATGCTAACATGCTAATGTTAAACTGCTAATGGTAACCTGCTAATGCTTACTACTTACTATTAGCCACTAAGAATTAAATACATGCTCATTGCCAACATGATAATGCTAACATGCTAATGTTAATTGCTAGCACGTTAGTGCTAGCCACTCATTTTCAGTCACTAAGAATACATGCTAATGTTAACATGTTAATGTTAACATGCTAATGTTGACATGCTAATGTTAAGTGCTAGCACGTAAGTGCTAGCCCATAATTTTTAGTCACTAAGAATACATGCTAATGTTAATATGGTAATATTAATTGTTAGCGCGCCAAAGACAGCAGAGCAGCTAGCGTGTTAGCACTAGCTGTAAAGACATGCTAACTGCTAACATTAGCGGCCAAAGCTAAAATTACTGCAAATGGTAATTGCTAGCGCGTCCACACTAGCAATTACCATTAGCCACGAATAACCGAAAACATGCTACTTGCTAATATGCTAATGTTAACATGCTAATGTTAATTAGCACTAGCCACAAAGAATTAAATACATGCTAATTCTAACATGTTAATGTTAATTGTAAGCCGTCTGCGCTAGCAATGAGCATTAGCCAGGAAGAATTAAATACATGATCATTGCTAACATGTTAATGTTAACATGCTAATGTTAATTAACATTAGCCACTAGGAATTAAGTACATGATCATTGCTAACATGTTATTGTTAACATGCTAATGTTAATACGCATTTGCCACTAAGAATTAAATACATGATCATTGCTAACATGTTATTGTTAACATGCTAATGTTAATTAGCATTAGCCACTAAGAATTAAATACATGATCATTGTTAACATGTTAATGTTAACCTGCTAAAGCTAATTAGCATTAGCCACTAAGAATTAAATACATGATCATTGCTAACATGTTATTGTTAACATGCTAATGTTAATTAACATTAGCCACTAAGAATTAAATACATGATCATTGCTAACATGTTAATGCTAACATGCTAATGTTAATTGCTAGCACGTTAGTGCTAGCCACTCATTTTCAGTCACTAAGAATAAATGCTAATGTTAATATGGTAATATTAATTGTTAGTGCGCCAAAGACAGCAGAGCAGCTAGCGCGTTAGCACGTCAGCGCTAGCAATTAGCCTTAGCCACGAATAACCAAATACATGCTACTTGCTAATATGCTAATGCTTACATGTTAATGTTAATTAGCACTAGCCACAAATAATTAAATACATGCTAATTCTAACATGTTAATGCTAATTGTTAGCCGTCTGCGCTAGCAATGAGCATTATCCATGAAGAATTAAATACATGATCATTGTTAACATGCTAATGTTAATTAACATTAGCCACTAGGAATTAAGTACATGCTCATGTTAACATGCTAAAGCTAACCTGCTAATGATAATTGCTAGCGCGTTGTCTGTCTAAAATGACAGACAATGACAGCAGAGCAGCTAGCGTGTTAACAATTAGCATTAGTCATTAAGTATTAAATAAATGTTAATGTTAACATGCTAATGCTAACCTGGTAATGGTAACCTGCTAATGCTTATTGATTACTATTAGCCACTAAGAATTAAATACATGCTCATTGATAACATAACTGTTAGCACATTAATGCTAGCCACTAATTTTCAGTCAGTAAGAATACATGTTAATTGCTAGCACGTCAGAGACAGCAGAGCAGCTAGCTCATTAGCGCTAGCTGTAAAGACATGCTAACTGGTAACATTAACGGCCAATGCTAGAATGAATGCAAATGCTAATATACCAATTAACATTAGCCACTAAAAATTAAAGACATGGTAATTGCTAACATGACGCGCTAGCAATTATCATTAGCATTTTGGCAAATTGCCATGTTTTTAATTTTTAGTGGCTTAGTGGCAAATGCTGATTTAGATAGATAAAGACATGGTAATTGCTCCTGTGTCTAAATAAACGAAAAATGACTATTTGAGGTGTGCTTTTTGACTACAGACCCCCGACAACAGCCCACTCGTCACTCTCAAAATTTCTGCGGGAATTTTCTAGTTACAATTCATCTACACTCTGCTGTACTCAGAAACTATATTCACAGTCCATGGTGGTGCTACAGAAATAAATCAGGAGATCATCAAACATTTAGTGTTTCTATACAAAATGATGTGGTAATATACACAATAATTGTTCACATATTTCAGTCTGGACCAAAAAAGTAAACCAACTGACAGATAGTCATCTTTTGAGCCATAATACATAGCATAGCATAGCTCAAAGTGATCTAAAAGTGTAAACTCTGAGGGCCTGTGATTAATATTAACTCTGACATTGTGTTTATTTTAGAGTAACTTAACAGTGAAGTCATTGCCTCAGAAATTGTCATTGTTCTTGTGATTTAATAGGTCATTAATCCAAAATCTAATCTGTACATCATTATTCAATGTTTCTCTGTTTCTATTGTCCTCTGGGTCACAAGCATCATCTCCATTCGGGTCTTGTCTCCTGGTGGCACTGGGGCAGACGGAGATCATCAAAGAGGAGGCCACGACATTGCAGCAGACCTCCTGGCAGAGCTGTAAGCCACTGAAGCACTTTACTTTGCCGTACATGCTCTGCTGCAGCAACCGTTTTTAGAAAAAAGCTAAATGTGTGTTTTGTCTGCACTGGGTGTGAGGAAGTTGGCTGTTTTCATTTGGTGGTATGACCAAAAAAAACCATGAAAAAAAATCCAGTACGTGATGCATCATCATTGTAATGACAGGGGCATACTCCATGACTGAACAAAATACAATTGAGATTCAGACACACACAATGCTTATTCTCATATCTGATTTGACATTTTGTTGCTATTCCAGCTGTGTGATGTGCTTTCCTCCCTGTTTGAAAGGCTTTCTTTGAAAATCTCAGCACAGCCTGTTGTTAATGCTGAATGTAATGTGTTTATAATTCTGTGGAGGAGGAGGAGAAGGAGGATGAGGTGGAGGAGGGGACAATGAATAACTGTGATGGAATTTAATCAGCATGTTTGTGTATTTAAAAGGACAAAGGTCCTGAGTTGTTATCACCTTGTTTTTTGTTATTTTATTCTTTAATGGCAGAGAGCAGAGTCTGTGACTCCTGTTTCCACTCATCAGCAGCGGCATGTGGACGGTACTTTCATAACCAATATGAGAGAAAGGGTGAGCAGAGCTGATAAGAGGTCAGTAGATGCAGGAAGTGTTTCATAAGAAGCCAGGGATGTGGAGGAATGTGGCTTTGGTATAAGCCACGTTCCCAAAAGACAGTAATATTTATGCTCTTAAATGACCTTAAATCACTGCATCAATGCATGTGTGTGGTCATCCACACCAAAATAAAATTTTGGTATTTTTCACTCAGTTTGTTTACAGTCTGACATCTATGATCCCTTTTTAAAGCATGAAATGCAACTCCTGCATGAAAATGTGAAAGGGGCAAGTAGCACGAGCTACTTCAAGCAGTACTGTACAAAACAACACCTCTCTCTGTAATATCTGTTTACGTCGGTTGAATTAGAAGCATGGTATTTACGTAACAGTAAGTAACAAATGTTTTTTATTACTGCAGTTAAGAGTAAACAATGTTTTGTATGTATTTTAATCATTATTTGAAATTATTATTTGGAAACCTTTAGGAGCCCAATGGACTGCATTTTGATTCTCAAAACACATGCAGGTGCATGCATGCCCCATAGTCGTAAAAACATAATAAGTAATAAATGCAAATGGGTAGGTTTGTTAGTAGTGGGCTAACTAAGCAGCTAGCCTGCATTAGAGGATTCCTGTGTGAATAAAACAGCTAATCCAGGAGTCTTATTTCTGTGTGCACCCATGGACAAGGCAAGCTCTGCTAAATGATTCATGTCAAAGTTTAACATTCACAGCCCTCCATGATTTTTACATTGATTAATGTCACTGATGACACTTCACACCTGTAAAGTCAAGGTCAGAGTGACAATAGTAGCTCAGCCAATGAAAATGTACTTTTAGTGGAAAAGTTGTTGTTGCACAATTTGAATTTGTTGTTTCATTTATTGGTTATGAGGCTGTTATGAGCCATTAGATTACTTCTGAGCCACTACCATCAGTAGAAGTATTTGTAACTGTACTTATCTTTCAAAGCAAACCTAAATTCCAATAATAATGTGACTATCTAATCAAATGGTTTATCCAGAAAACATGCATACATTCTATATTTAAGAGTAGTACAAGAACAAGTGTTGGTTCATGAATCCTTCATGAGATAGACATGAGTAGCTGTGTTTTGGTGTCATGCATTTTTAATCTAACTTTTGTCATTGGATTTTCTACTGCAGACAATCACATGATACACAGAGGTAAGTGCAAAACATTTTCATTTGATCAAGAACCTTCCTTTGTTCACTGGAAATCGTATTGTTTGCAGCAATGTTTACCAGCTTTTCTCAGTTACTGTGCATATCCATTACTTTGCATTCAATACTAAAGTATAGAGCCTTCACTTGTCAGACCTGTCCCTTCATACTGACCACTAAGTCGCTTGCTGTTATGGTCAATGATTCTTCACAGGAAATACTTAAAAGTATTATACCCCTTCAACAATGGCTGGAAGCAGGCCAAGTATTTTGACCTGACAGATCACTTCACATTATTGACCTTGCCTTTGTGCTTGCTGACTTGACTCCAGTTGCTCATTATGTACAGTATATAAAGCCCATACAACAGACAAAGAGTTCATGAGGCCCATCTCCATCAGAGCCTCGGCCTGCTGTCAGAGTAGCGCCTGCCGTCTGGGCAAAGCTGTGATCTCTGTGTGGGTTTCCTGTGTCCCGACCTCCTGGATTGTAATATCCTAAACATGGAACATATTCTCCTACAGTGTCAACACAATGAAATCTGAGTCAGGCCAAGTGTGTTTACAGACAAAGGAATTTTGTTTTATAGTTTTATAGTCGCCCCAAATTTAGGTTTATTTAGATTTTGGCTTGATGATCCTTTTGGTGTTATTGTATGATAGTAGAGGTTTTCTAGAATGTAAGGTTATAAATAATTATAAGTAAATTTGCTGCTGAAACATTTCTTATAGCCGAAGTACTTTAAATACTGGAGTTAAAATGAGTCCAAGTACAAATAGTGACAGAAGCTGAAAAAGCAGTACTCGAGTTAAGGGGGGATGGGGGGTGACATCCCCCCTGGGGGAAAAATGGTCAAAATCATCCCTCTTCTTACATCCCTTGTGGCATTTTATCAATGCATGTGAAAATTCCTTATATTTAACACTGGAAATAGAATTACCATTCGACATTTAGGGGGGCTTTATGATCAGCCTATTACTTATGACAGCGGTTTTCAAAGTGTGAGGCGCGCCTCCCTTGGGGGGCGCCAGAGGACTCAAGGGGAGGCGCGGCGGGGGAAAAAATAAAAATATATCTTACAAAGATATGTGTCTCATCACTGTGCGATGAAAACTCGGCGAGCTAGCCCCCAAAAAAATCCACAAAACGATACAGTATGTCTTATCTTTGCTGTTTTGTGTCAAAAGTTCTATTCCAGCATGAAGAAACGCTGCTAATGTATCCTGCTATGTCTCTGCTTTAGTTTGAATCAGTCATAAAACTCCTGGTTGTTTACATAAAGACAAGGAGGCTTTGACAGTGAAGTGTGACCTCTTACTGCAATATACTACCTTTGGGTTTACTTCATTCTGGATCGTCATTGGTGGGTCAAAGGTGAATGTGGGCGGTACTAATAGATTCTCCTGAATCTGATTGGTCGACAAGTGTCAATCGTTCACACTCTGTGTTGTTTTAGCCTTAGTAGCACCGCTAGCTGCTACTGTGGCTGCTTCATATTGTTTTAATACCGCTTGTTTCAAACATCGCGTCGTCTTAAAACTCGAAGTCTTCTTTCCTCCTCCTTAAATTGTGTTTTTTTTAAGTGAAGATTATTTTAACAAAAATGTGTTTAAATGTATTTAAATGTTTAAAAACACACAAAGATGTTAAAATGTGTTATAAAAAGATGTTAAAAACATACACAATAATAAAGATATTTAAAATGTTTTTACAACTATGTTTAAAAAAGATGTGAATGACATGATGTCCATAGTTAAGTGGTTATTGTTTCTTTCCGATAAATAGTATTGTCTTGTGCAGGCCATACAACTGAGAATGCAAGCTATGAATCAGATGGGATTTAGGATTTGCCATGTCTAGCAAGTCACCCTAAAATTGACTAGAATGCAGGAAACTGCATCTAAGAAATACAACATTTTCGGGGGGAGGACCCCCAGACCCGCCCCCCCGGAAAATATGTCACATAAATGAGAAATGTAACCATCCCCCCTGGTTTCATTTTACAACTCGACTACTGGTTACAATGTACTGAAAGAAGTACTTTGAGTTAACGTGCAAGCGCTGAATGAAGCTGAACTGTCAGTTTAAGTGTAAGCAGTGAGCTTGCAGTGAGTGCAGCTTCAGAGATGAACCACTAAAAGCAAATGAAGAAAATGATTAAACTAGTTCAAATGTAAAATAACACAGGTGAGTTTTGATGGTAGGTGTCTGGTCATGTGGACTTTAGAGACAAAATCATCTTAAAACAAGTAATCAGATTACAATTCATTACAGTCACAATTAATGAAAAAAAACTTCCTCTTCCTAAAATAGATTTTTACCGTCTGACCGATATTAAATGATAATAAAGAGAGAAAAAAAAACCTTTTTTTTGCCTTCATTGTTCTGCAGTGTCTTCATTGGTAAGAACAATATAGGATCCCCTGCTGGGTTCCTCCTTCATCCATGATTACTTTCTGATGAGGGACTATTGTCTCCATCAACAGATTTTACTATTGTGTTCTATTCTATTTAGCTCCCTGATTTGAAGCTATAGTAGCAGCATTGCTCCAGTATAGGAAGTCTGTCAGTCCACTGGTTCAAACTGAAAATATTACAACTATCAGATGGTTTGGGATGAAATCAAATACTACAAATGACAAAATGTGACATTTTAAAAGCACCTGCCTTTTACATCGGCATCAAACAACCTACACTTTTATCTATGGTTTGTCATCACAATGAGCTTCCCGGCCTCACAAAGCTGCTAGCATGACTCATTTTTTAGCCATGTTAAACAAAATCTTGAAAGAAGAGACCTGCAATGAAAATTCACAGTACTGTGTCTAGAACAATGCATGGACTTAGACAGCTTTGTCTTTCAAAGCTGCACAGCAACTGTTATTCTCCATAAATACCACAAGAGAGCAGCATCACACCCCTCACTGTGTGGCTGCTGGCTGTCCAGCTTCAACTTAAATCACCACCTGGGATCCCCACAGTGATTCATCCTCCGAACTGTTGAGACTGACGACTGAGTCAGAGAGCTCATCACTCATTTAGTCAGTCGATATTTGATCCAGGCAGTGATGATCCCTGTAAATCGGCATTAGCCCTCTATTGTAGTACACTGGGAGTGATGACCTGCTCCCAGCTCTGTACCATCTTCCAGTACTTTGGAAGAACTGGAAAAATAAACAGAGAGAATGGTTTGCAGAAGATGTATTGTTTAATTCATTCAACATTTATCTAGACAAAACTGACTGACAGTTGCACCCATCCCAGCTGTGAGTACCATGCAAGTTATAGTTACAACAGTTGACTGACATGTAATTATATCAAATCAAATCAATTGTTTTGTACATCCCAAAAGTCGCAAATACATTTGCCTCTGAGGACTTTACAATCTGTACAGGGAGTGACACCCTCTGTCCTTAGACCCTCGGTTCCAGTGAGGAAAAACTTGCCCACAAAAAACCCTTTAACAGGGAAAAAAGGTGGAAGAAACCTCAGGAAGAGCCACAGAGGAGGGATCCCTCTCCCAGGACGGACAGACAGACAGACATAGATGTCACGTGTACAGAACAAATCTACACAAACATATTGTACAATTACAAAGAGTGATAAAATGACAATGAATTACAATGAATGATAAAATGATTACAGTAGCAGTGGAACCTGTGATAGAGATAGGGAGACACAGATGCACAGCAGCAGCAAATCATAAACTATATATAAACTGTAATGGAGATATGGTAGCAATAATGACTAATAATATGTGTAGTGGACGTTGTGCAGGACCACAGCAGCAGCCACGATCCACGAGAACCTGCTGGACGAGAGAGCACAGAAACTCCAGGGAAGAAGTTTAGTTAGTAACATGCATTAACATGCATTAATGAGACATGTATAATTACAGATTTTGAGAGACAGAGAGAGAGAGTTTTCAGTTTTCAGAGTCTCAGATTCAGACAGTCAAGGCAGACAGGACAGTCCAATGATTTAAAGACCAGCAGAGTAATACACAACTAGAAAATTTCTAAAGAAATTTTGAGTGTGACTGACTCTGGCCCCGTCGCCCCCATACATTATTACTAACACTGCTCAGTAAATTCAGTATTAATACAACAAGCTGTGTCATCATTGCCTTTTTACTGGGTTCTTATTTTGAAGGGACTCTTATTTTGAAAAACTTGTCCTGTGTGTGTGTGTGTGTGTGCGTGCATGTGGGCTTGTTCTGTCTGTGTGTGTGTGTGCGTCTGCCTGTCTGTCTGCCTGTGTGTGGTGTGTCTGTCTCTCTATCTATATGTCTGTGTTTGTGTCTGCGAGAGACAAGGATAAAATGGCCGACATTAAAAATGTAGTCTTGATAGTCTGATATCATACACAGACTTCAAAAAAGTTAGTCAAAGGCAGGCTTGAGGTTGCCAAGCAACCAGGGTGAGCTGCAGGTCAGAGTAATTAGTCACAGGTGTTGCATGCACTGTGTCTGTCCCACTGGGATGCACAGTATATGTCTGAATGATCCCTCTCGAAGGTGGCCAAAAACAACATATAAGGTATGCCTCAAACCAAAATCCAAAATAACCAGGAGAATAATCATCTCGTGGACCATGTTCTTGCCAAGTTTCAGGCGAAAATTGTATAAACTTTGGCCTTAGGAGTCAGAGAAAGCACAGGTGCTGCCTCCTCCTTCTGGAAAGATCTATCCTCAAAATAACATGTGAGTGAATGAGGCTGTGGAGGGGAGTACTCGATCAATTAGCGCATAGCGAGCCAAAACTATAACAGAGACAACTTCAACAGTGTTTTCACTGTGACCGCGTCGAATTTTCCTACGTTTCTATGTATAAATCATGTCTGTAGCTGTGCATTTGAGGCCACAATCACAGTTTACAAATTTATTTTTCGACGACTTTTTCATTTAACATTTAACATTCTGCCTGCTGGCCCCTCCCCCCTCTCCTCCTTCGCAGGCTAAGGTTGCTAAGCAACCAGGACCAACTGTAATCAGTGGAGGAGTTACTGCACCTGTTAGAATGTCACTTAGAGACTGAGAGAAAATGCTGAGAACTCCTCTCGAAAAGGAAGGACTTCTGACCAAACCGTATTTCCAATCATTGAACCGACATAACTGGGGGCATCGTGTGCCCTTCCTGATCGTTTTACATAGCTATTTTGTGGCGATAAATGAAGAAACGTGCCCTCAGGAGCAAGAGAGAGAAACGTTACTTCTGCCTTCCTTAAGAAAATTTCCCTCCTTTTTTAACATGGGAGTGAATGAGGCTGTGGAGGGGGGTACTCGATCAATTAGCCTGTATGGAGCCAAAACTATAAAAGAGACAGCTTCAACAGTGTTATCACTGCGATCACCTCGAATTTTCCTACATTTGAGGGGATAATCATGTCTGTAGCTGGGCATTTGAGGCCACGGTAGTCAAATACGTTTTATTTTTTCACTGATTTTTCTTCCTGCTCCTCACTCTAGCTGATGATGTCATCCACTCTAGCACAAACATTCCGCCACATACACACCCATTATAAACCCAGAAATTTGACTAAAAACCTGCTCAACTTTGAGCCTTGATAGTTTAAAAACGGTAAAAGCTGTCGATGAGTGTAGTGAATCCCTGAAGATAAGGGAAGCATACCTGCGTTTTAAAGTTCAAACGAAGTCTCTCGGTGAAAGTATGCCAGAGCAGTTCATTGTTGAAAATGTCTGTTGAAATGTATTTTTTTTCGGGCCTCCCCATTCATTCCCTATGGGAAATTTTTCGCAATAAATTCGCAATAAATTCGCGAAAAACATGCGAAACTCTTAGAAAAGTCATAGCCATCGATTCCCGGCCGAGCCGGTCGTTTTGATACCCGTTTTGTGTATGTGCGACAAAAACTCTGGGAGGGGAAGTGAACCGAAAAAAACACGGAAGAAACGGAAGAGGAACTAGAAAATTTCTAAAGAAATTTTGAGTGTGCGTGACTCTGGCCCTGTCGTCCCCATGCATTATTACTGACACTGCTCAGCAAATTCAGTACTAGAAAAGAAATTTTGAGAGTGACGAGTGGGCTGTATCCAAAAAGCACACCTCAAATAGTCATTTTTAACATGTTTATTTAGACACAGGAGCAGCTAGCGCTTACATGCTAGAAATTAACATTAGCATGTTAGCATTAGAATGTTAACATTACCATGTTAACACTGATGCGCTAGCAGTTAACATTAGCATGTTAACATTAGTATTATAGCATTAGCATGTTAGCATTAACATGTTAACACTGATGCGCTAGCAGTTACTATTAGCATGTTAACATTAGCATGTTAACATTAGCATGTTAACACTGATGCGCTAGCAGTTAACATTAGCATTTTAACATTAGCATGTTAACACTGATGCACTAGCAGTTAACATTAGCCTTTTAGCATTAACATGTTAACATTAGCATGTTAACAATGATGCGCTAGCAGTTAGCATTAGCATTTTAACATTAGCATGTTAGCATTAGCATTTTACCATTAACATGTTAGTAATTAACATGTGTTTAATTCCGATTGGCTAATGTTAATTAGCATTAGCATGTTAGCATTAGCATGATAACGCTGATGCGCTAGCAGTTAGCATTAGCATGTTAACATTAGCATGTTAGTAATCAACATGTATTTAATTACTAGTGGCTAATGTTAATTAGTACAAATTTTAGCATTGGTCGCTAATGTTTGCTAATAGCATGTCTTTACAGCTTGCGATAACGCTCTGCTGTCTCTGTCTGCCATTTTACACAGACAGGTTCAAATTAAGTGCCAAGAACTACTAAAATGGCCGCCGCTCAGGTTCTGCTGGCCCCTCCCCCCTCTCCTCCTTCACCAGGCTGAGGTTGCCAAGCAACCAGGACCAACTGTAATCAGTGGAGGAGTTACTGCACCTGTTAGAATGTCACTTAGAGACTGAGAGAAAATGCTGAGAACTCCTCTCGAACAAGAAGGATTTCTGACCAAAACCGTATTTCCAATCATTGAATCGACATAACTGGGGGCATCGCGTGCCCTTCCTGATCGTTTTACATATTCGTTTTGTGTCGATAAATGAAGAAATGTGCCCGTAGGAGCAAGAGAGAGAAACGTTACTTCTGCCTTCATCCAGAAGATTTCCCTCCTTTTTTAACATGGGAGTATATGAGGCTGTTGGCGGGAGTAGTCGATCATAGAGCGCGTACGGAGCCAAAACTATATGTCTGACAGCTTTGGCAGGCGAATGTGAGTGATACAACAAATTTAGCTACGTTTCTATGTAGAAATCGTGTCTGTAGTGGGGCATTTGAGTCCACGGTAGTCAAATCCGTTTTATTTTTTCACTGATTTTTCTCCCCCCTCTCCACTCTAGCGATGACATCACTCACTCTAGCTCTGGAAAGTTCTCGCAATACACACCCATTCATTTTTTTGGCTTCGTTTTTCTGGATTTTTGGCAAAACCGTTTGCCGAAACTCTTAGAAAAGTCTTAGCCATCGATTCCCGGCCGAGCCGATCGTTTTGATACCCGTTTTGTGTATGTGCGACAAAAACTCTGGGAGGAGAAGCGAACCGAAAAAAACACGGAAGAAACGGAAGACGAATAATAACTAGAAAAATTTCTAAAGAAATTTTGAGTGTGCCTGACTCTGGCCCCGTCGTCCCCATGCATTATTACTGACACTGCTCAGCAAATTCAATATTAGCAGTTAGCATGTTAACATTAGCATGTTAGCATTAGCATGTTAGCATTAGCATGTTAACATTAGCATGTTAACATTAGCTTGTTAGCATTAGCATGTTAGCATTAGCATGTTGGCAATTAGCATTTTAGCATTAGCATGTTAACAATGATACGCTAGCAGTTAACATTAGCATGTTAGCATTAGCATGTTAGCATTAGCATTTTAGCATTAGCATGTTAGCATTAGCATGTTAACGGTGATGCGCTAGCAGTTAGCATTAGCATGTTAGCATTAGCATGTTAGCATTAGCATGTTAACGGTGATGCGCTAGCAGTTAGCATTAGCATGTTAGCATTAGCATGTTAGCATTAGCATGTTAGCATTAACGTGTTAGCATTAGCATGATAACGCTGATGCGCTAGCAGTTAGCATTAGCGTGTTAACATTAACATGTTAGTAATCAAGATGTATTTAATTCCTAGTGGCTAATGTTAATTAGCACAAATTTTAGCATTGGTCGCTAATGTTAGCAAATGTTTGCAAATAGCATGTCTTTACAGCTTGCGCTAACGCTCTGCTGTCTCCGTCTGCCATTTTACACAGACAGGTTCAAATTAAGTGCCAAGAACTACTAAAATGGCCGCCGCTCAGGTTCTGCTGGCCCCTCCCCCCTCTCCTCCTAGGAATTAAATACATGTGTGCTTGTTCTGTGTGTGTGTGTGTGTGTGTGTGTGTGTGTGTGTGTGTCTGCCTGTCTGTCTATGTGTTTGTGTTTGTGAGAGATGCATGCTTGATGTTGCCAAGCAACCAGGGTGAGCTGCAGGTCAGAGTAATTAGTCACAGGTGCTGCATGCACTGTCTGTCTCCCTCTGAGATGCACAGTATATGTCTGAATGATCCCCCTAGAAGGTGGCCAAAAAAAACCTACAATCAAACCAAAATCTGAAATGACCAGAAGAATGCTCGTCTTGTGCATAATGTCTGTGCCAAGTTTCAGGCGGAAATTGTATAAACTTTGGCCGTAGGACTCAGAGAAAGCACAATTGCTCCCTGCGTCTTCTAGAAAATTCTCGGCTCAAAATAACATGGAAGTCTATGAGGCTGTGGAGGGAGGTACTCGATCAATCAGCCTGTATGGAGCCAAAACTATAAAGGAGACAGCTTCAACAGTGTCATCACTGCGATCACCTCGAATTTTCCTACATTTTAAGGGGATAATCATGTCTGTAGCTGGGCATTTGAGGCCACGGTAGTGAAATACGTTTTATTTTTTCACTGATTGTTCTCTCCCCTCTCCACTCTAGCGATGACATCACACACTCTAGGTCTGGAGAGTTCTCGCAATACACACCAATTCATTTTTTGGCTTCGTTTTTCTGGATTTTTGGCAAAACCGTTTGCCGAAACTCTTAGAAAAGACATAGCCATCGATTCCCGGCCGAGCCGGTCGTTTTGATACCCGTTTTGTGTATGTGCGACAAAAACTCTGGGAGGAGTAGCGAGCCAAAATAAACACGGAAGAAACGGAAGACGAATAATAAGAATAAGCCCGAGAGGTTTTAAAGAGTGTGCTCTTTCAGGCACACTCAATAAGAAGAAGCCCAAGAGGTTTTAAAGAGTGTGCTCTTTCAGGCACACTCAATAAGCGCGGTGGATAACATATAGTGTGCGCTTTCAGGCACACTCATTTAACCTGTATGGAGCCAAAACTATAAAAGAGACAGCTTTAACAGTGTTATCACTGCGATCACCTCGAATTTTCCTACATTTGAGGGGATAATCATGTCTGTAGCTTGGCATTTGAGGCCACGGTAGTCGAATACGTTTTATTTTTTCACTGATCGTTCTCTCCCCTCTCCACTCTAGCGATGACATCACTCACTCTAGCTCTGGAAAGTTCTCGCAATACACACCCATTCATTTTTTGGCTTCGTAATTGTCGATTTTTGGCAAAACCGTTTGCCTAAACTCTTAGAAAAGACATAGCACACATGTCCTGGCCGAGCCGCACGTTTTGATGTGTGTGTGTGTGTGTGTGTGTGTGTGCTTGTTCTGTGTGTGTGTGTGTGTAGCAATTAACATTAGCATGTTAGCATTAGCATGTTAGCACTGACGCACTGGCAATTAACATTAGCATGTTAGCATTATCATTTTAACATTAGCATGTTAACGCTGATGCGCAAGCAATTATTATTAGCATGTTAGCATTAGCATGTTAGCGCTGATGCGCTAGCAATTACCATTAACATGTCAACATTACCATGTTATCATTAGCATGTTAGCGCTGATGCGCTAGCTGCTCTGCTGTGTCTGTCTGCCATTTTAGACAGATAAGTTCAAATCAAGTGCTAAGAACTACTAAAATGTTCGCCGCTCGGCCTCTGCTTGCTGGCCCCTCCCCCCTTTCCTCCTTCAAGCAGGCTGAGGTTGCCAAGCAACCAGGACCTAATCAGCAGCAGCTAATCTGCACCTGATAAAATGTCAGTTAGAAATCCTGACACAGACTGAGAGAAAATGCTGAGACCTCCTCTCGAAGAGGAAGGATTTTTGGCCAAACCGTATTTCCAATCATTAAACCGACATAACTGGGAGCATCGTGTGCCCTTCCTGATCGTCTACATAGCCGTTTTGTGTCGATAAATGAAGAAATGTGCCCTTAGGAGCAAGAGAGAGAAACGTTACTTCTGCTTTCCTCCAGAAAATTTCCCGCTTTTTTAACATGGGAGTATATGAGGCTGAGGATGGGAGTTGCTGTCACATATATGCGTGTACCGCCAATATATAATATATATAAAGCTGACAGCTTCAACGGTGTTATCACTGCGACCGCCTCGAATTTTCCTACGTTTCTAGGTATAAATGATTTCGGTAGCTTCACATTTGCGGCCACAGTCGCAGTTTAAAAATTTATTTTTAGACGACTTTTTCTCTCCCTCTCCACTGTAGTGATGACATCACGCACTCTAGGTCTGGAAAGTTCTCGCAATACACACCCATTCATTTTTTTGGCGTGGTTTTTGGCGATTTTTGGCAAAATCCTTTGCCGAAACTCTTAGAAAAGTCATAGCACACATGTCCCGGCCGAGCCGCATGTTTTGATACCCGTTTTGTGTATGTGCGACAAAAACTCTGGTAGGAGTAGCGAGCCAAAAAAAGGGTGGAAGTATAATAATAAGCGCGGTGGATAACATATAGTGTGCGCCTTGCACGCACACTCAATAAGCAAAAGAATAAGCCCGAGAGGTTTTAAAGAGTGTGCTCTTTCAGGCACACTCAATAATAAGCACGGTGGATAACATATAGTGTGTGCCTTGCACGCACACTCAATAATAAGCACGGTGGATAACATATAGTGTGCACCTTGCACGCACACTCAATAAGCGCGGTGGATAACATATAGTGTGCGCCTTGCACGCACACTCAATAAGCGGTGCCCTCTAGGCATCCACACTAATAAGAAGAAGCCTGAGAGGTTTTAAATAGTGTGCTCTTTCAGGCACACTCAATAATAAGCGGAAGCAGAATAAGCCCGAGAGGTTTTAAAGAGTGTGCTCTTTCAGGCACACTCAATAAGCGGAATAAGCGTGGTGGATAACATATAGTGTGCGCTTTCAGGCACACTCAATTAACGTACGATATCAGATAAGAGGATATAAGAAGAAGGCACTACGACACATGTACGATGTTAAGATGATGTGATTTAAAAGTTAAGTTACTGGTTAACAACACGGCCTCATCCTTCAAACACGAATATGACATGGTAGTAAACCTTAATAGACGACATGGATTTGAAACCACCGGAAAGTTTGAAACTAACGGGGAATGTCGACGAGAACTGGTGCACCTTCAAACAGCAGTTCCACCTGTATGTTGCAGCTATGGGACTTGAGACTAAGCCGGAGGCCAGAAAGATAGCACTGCTGCTAACGATAGCAGGGCCACAGGCCATAGAAGTATTTAACACGTTCGTTTTTGACAGTCCTGATGATGGTGAAAAGTTGGATGTAGTGCTTAGTAAATTTGATGCTCACTGTTCTCCAAAGAAGAACGAGACGTACGAGAGGTACGTGTTTTGGTCTTGTACACAGCGGCAGCACAAGCCCTTCAATAGCTTTCTGACGGACTTGCGGCTAAAGGCGCAGTCCTGCAACTTCGCATCACTGAAGGACTCCATGATCCGGGACCAGATTGTCTTCGGCTAGGAGGATAAAAAGGTCAGAGAGAGGCTACCACGAGAAACAGAGCTGACACTGGCAGGAGCCATTAAGATCTGCCAGGCCAGCGAGCTGTCCCAAAAACATGTGAAGACATTCAGTGAGTTGTCCGCGGTCGCCACGGCGCAAGTGAGCGACAGCACGGCAGCAGTTGGAGCAGTGTCATATCAGCGGAGACGGCGCATACAGACACTGCACAGCAGTCGGAGGACGTGATGATAAGCTGCAAGCGCTGCGGCTCATGGCACATGCCGAAACAGTGCCCAGCGTTTGGTAAGCAATGCTCCAGTTGCCAAGGCAAGAATCATTTTGCTAAACAATGCTTCTCCAAACGGAAAGAGGGCAAGAGAAGAAAAACTGTAAACTTAGTGGAGGAACCTGATCTCAGTGACACGTTCTTTGTTGTAATGGTGAATTGTGAAAGTGAACAAATAAAGAATCCAGACAATGTAAATGATGTCACTGGAGAAGACAAATGGATAGCTCCTTAATGATAAATGGGACTGTAGTCAACATGAGATTGGACACTGGTGCGAAAGCAAATCTCATAAGCATGTGTGATGTAAAGGCAATGAAAAATAAGCCACAAATAAAAAGGAAAGATTCTGGACTGAAAGACTGCAATGGGCGTCCAATTAAATGTTTGGGCACAGGCAGGTTGAGTGTCACAGTAAAAGAGAACGTGCACCACCTATTCTTCTTTGTTGTGAATGAGGGACGTGAATCACTTCTGAGTGACAGAGCCTGTGAAGAACTGGGGTTGGTGAAAAGAGTGTATCGCATTATCCCAACCATAAACCCAGTAAATGACTCTATGGACACAATAGTTCAGAACTTTTCAGATGTTTTCCAGGGTTTTGGTGTTTTGCCCTTCACATACAAAATACAGTTGAAAGAAGGTGCTCAACCAGTTGTGCATGCAGCACGCAGAGTTCCTGCTCCACTAAGAGATGGCCTAAAGAAAGAACTTGACAGAATGATCATGCTAGGGGTGATCGAAAAAGTTAATGAGCCTACAGACTGGGTAAACTCAATAGTCATCACAAAGAAAAAAAATGGAGAGCTACTTCACAAAGCTTGACGCCTCACAAGGCTTCTGGCAGCTGAAACGGGATGAAAGCAGCGCAAGGTACTGCACCTTCAATACTCCCTTCAGCAGATACTGCTTTCTCAGACTGCCTTTTGGAATAAAATCAGCACCTGAGATATTTCACAAAGCGATGGAGCAGATAATCGAAGGCTTGGATGGAGTTCGAGTCTACATTGATGACATCATCATACGGGGGTCCACAGCCCAAGAGCACAATGAGAGGCTGATCAGAGTTATGGAGCGCATACAAAAGTATGGACTAAAACTCAACAAGAGTAAATGTGAGTTTGGTGTTCAAGAGCTCCTTTTCCTTGGAGACAAGCTGTCTGTGCGTGGTGTCCAACCAGATCTAAACAAAATACATGCAATACAGAACATGCCAAGGCCCACAGACAAAACAGGTGTGCTACGCATCATGGGGATGGTCAATTTCATAGGTAAATTCATTCCCAATCTGACAGCAAAGACATTATGCATACGGTAGCTTCTGCACAGAGATTAAGTGTTTAAATGGACAATGAAGCATGAGCATGAGTGGCAAAAACTCAAGAACACACTGACCACAGCACCTGTGTTGTCATTTTATGACCACACGAAGAGGATAAAACTGTCTACAGATGCCTCCAAAGATGGTATCTACTCCAGGCTGAGGGTGAGCACTGGAAACCAGTAGCCTATGCATCTAGGGCTATGACAAAAGCCGAATGCCGATATGCTCAGATCAAGAAAGAAGGTTTGGGACTGGCATATGGTTTGGAGCGGTTTCATAGCTATGTGTACAGCCTGCCATCTTTCACAGTGGAGACTGGTCATCGACCACTGGTCGCCATCATCAAAAAGAATCTGAATGAAATGTCTCCACGTATTCAGCGTCTAATGATGATGATGCAAAGGTATGATTTTGAACTGATATATACTCCAGGTAAACACCTAGTCCTTGCTGATGCCCTATCCAGAGCAACTACAGGCGACAGTGTGAGTGCAACTGATGAGGACGGCCAGCTGGTTCATGTCCACGATTTTACCATGTCAGAGGTGAGTTCAGTGCTTTGGATGGTCTGCTGTTAAAAAAAGACAGGATTGTCATTCCACAGACTTTGAGAATGGACACGTTGCACAGGATACATGAAGGCCATCTCGGCATCGAAAAGTGCAAAAGGAGGGCGAGAGAGTCGGTTTTCTGGCAGTCATATATAACAAGAAAGGAGGGAAAGTCTGAGGGCAGCCAGTGGATGGGATTAAAAAGGCAGTGACGGGGTCTGGAGAAAGTCTGCAAAGGCTTCGAAGAGCTTTTTTCTTTCTTTCCACTCTGGTAGAATCTTGTTCCTCTTTTCTTTTCAGATGGATAAAAGTGATTTGATGTTGTGATAAGACATTCTGTACAGTGTGACGATAAGACAGGGTGACATCGCATCACACTGCATACTGAGTATGTTGGATGCTTTGCAGACACAAGACTAAAGGATTTCCTCCTTCATCCACTCCACTGCTCTGTTATGTAACATGTTCACAGCAGTTAGAACACTGTCTGGTGGTCTCTTGATCCAAACGGGTTGTGCTATAAACAAAATTCATCCTCATCAATAATGGATTGCCACCATAAAAACATTTGTCATCCTTCCTCTTCACATTCTACCAGAACAGTTATGTAACTTCAGGGCTGGGTTTAGAAACATTTGAAGGGGAGGGCAAGACTGGAGGATAGTGTTAAAGACGGGAGATACAGTTATAAGACGTCCTGGTAACATAATGTAACAAATGAATGCCAGATAAACAACCACTGAAATAATAATAATATATATTAAATAGCTGATATTTGTAACATTGCTGACAAGTGAAATGCCATAGACTGGCTGGGGCTCTGGCCTTTTCACCAGTATTAGTTTGGAAGTAAATGCTGATTACTGCGGTAGTGCTGAGCAGGAGTGTGACAAAGTGATGTGCTGGCAGGTGTAAGGGGAACATGTCGCTGAGCACCATATGAGAGAGTTTCAGGTAGGTGTAGCGTTATGTAATAAAACATAATGCTGGATTTGTGTTGACTGCAGTCTCTTAAAATAGTCATGCACCAATGTGATCAGCTTTTATCAGAGGCAGTGAGGGTGGGGATGGGGTATACACCACTGTAAGTTTTCTGCATGTGCAAAATATTCCTCTTTCCAGATTAATCATGTGATCACAGATATTTGAATAATTTTACAAAGTATGAAATGAGCCAGAGCTGATGATACATTTGTAAGTTAGAAAAAGGGACATATTTTTACAGCTGTTCACACATATTTGTGCAAAAACGTACACACAAATATGTGTGAAACACTTGCTAATTTAAAGCGTTCCAAAAAAAGATTCAATCAAAAGGAAATCTTACCAATTTCACACCTAAACATGTTTACTTGTGATAAGAGTCCTTCTTCCTCGTGTTCTAGCTCTGAAAGAACTTTCTGAAGTCTGAGTAATGTTACTTCAGTTCAGCTAATAAAGTTCATAGTTCATAAAGTTAAGCCAGATGTCATGTTGAGCCTGAACATAGTGTAATCATTAAGAGTGCCTGCTTGGCAGGCGATGCATTTTATGTATTATTATGCCTTTTAATCAGTGAAGCCTTCATAGTATATTTTATATATATTTTATAATATACTATGCTACTACTATTACAATACTATATTATACTATAGTATAATAGTGTATTTTCATAGTATATTTTATAACTTTAGAAATTGTGCCCAGTGATTGATAGTCAGAAAAAGCAGATGAACTAGAACAAGCAGGTAAGGAGTCAAAACAATGCATAAGCTCCTGTCACACCGCGGTGAGGTCAAGCTGGGTTTTTGTCTTGTCTTGTCACTTCCTGTTTTATTTTGAAAGATAACTCTCCTCTCGTTTCAGGTCACTTGCCCTTCCTCATGTGTCACCGGTCTGACTGTCTTCCCCGCCCTGATTGTTTCCACCTGTTCCCCATTACCTGGTGTATATATTGTCTGCGTCTCCCTTTGTCCCCTGCCGAAGTGTTTCGTCTCATGCAGCGTTCACCAAAGCCTTATTTCCTTAGCCCACAGCCATAGCTTTTTGCTCAAGTGATCTTTTGTTTCTTCCTCCCAAGAGTGATTTTTTTTTGTTGTAATTTCCTAGCCTCAGCCATAGCTTTATAGCTCTAGTGTTCTTTTGTTTCCTTCCTCGCAAGAGTGATTTTTTTGTTGTATCATCTTAGTCTAGCCCTTTTGGTTTCCTAGTGTTTAGCCTAGTGTTTTGTCAGCCTCGTAGGAGCGTCCTTAGTTAATGTTTTTATAGCCTTTTGTTTTCTCCTCGTTGTGAGTGATATTGGTTCAGAGTTTTTTCCTCCTTGGAGTGATTTTTTTGTTTCTCTTATTTTAGGCCTATTTTTATAGCCTCACTCTTTCGAGGGTTATTGAAGTCCTGAATAAAGCTACTCTCAGCCTAACTCTGCATCTGAGTCCTCATTGAGTCCCGGCCTGGCAGCTCCAGACTCTTAAACCTGCAGCTGACAGCAGCTTTGGGTTGTACATCTAAAACTGTATTAAGTGCTGAAATGTTTTGGCTCAGTGAATGCTCAGTGACTCAAACTGCCAAAAGTGGTGTATTTGAACTAGCTCCCCAACCTGGCCAAGGACAAAACATGTCAAACAATATCTAGCATTTTTAATCAATACATTGATGAAATCCATAGAAGATTGTTTTTATGGAAGAAAGTGATCCTCCAGGAGGCTGATAAACCATATTATTTTTCAACATTATTCTAGGAAAAATTGGCTTTGGGTGTGGTGAAAAAGATTAGTGATTTTATAACAACACTGTACAGTTAAGAAATGTCTAAACTAATACTCTTTTTCTTCTTCTTCTTAGAAATAGGTGATAGTGGGTGGGTAGATAGTGGGGTAAAAATAAAGAGCAAAGAGAATGAGTCACCGTTCCCTCAATCCCAGTCTGGATATAAATACCTCCATATAGGCAGATATATGCATAGGATTCTCCACGCGTGGCTGACATTACATAAGCTGGAGCGTGGGAGGTGTGATGCAAGGCATGTATAATTCATCAATGTGGAACTCAACTTAGGGGTTGAACACATCACCAGTGTTTTGGGTTGAATTTGCTGCTTGATTCTGTGTGGACATGCGAATGAAGAATCACACTCGAGTGTTAAGTCAGTCAGTCGCTGTGGTGAGTGTAAACTGAGAGATGGCCCAGAGGCTTCTCACTGCCGCAAAGAGCATATATCAAATATGACAGAAAGTCAGGAGAAAGATCAGATTGTCACAGTGGTGGAGCAGAAGGAGAAACGTGCTGAAAAAATTCCCAGGAGTTCAAGTAGGATAGTGTTCTTTCACTTCAAATGCACCAGAGTCACCTCACTTTCAATTCACTCTAAACCTGCAAGAACTGATTTTTTTAGCCACACTCACCATTTATGTTGATATAGTGAACTTGTTAACAAAGGCAGTATTCACACATCCAGCAGTCACGAAGCAGCATGATCATTCATTTTGAGACCTTTCTGGTCACCTGATCAATAGAAGTGTAATAGTGACTCTGTTTTACTAGAGATCGGAGTTGACAGGTTTTGAACCTGAAACAAAAGGCCAAAGATGATGTTATGTTGTAGTGATAGTGGAAAACCAAAACAATAAGCTGTAGTGTGGATTTTTATGTTGAATGTTTGTGTGACTGCTTCTCAGTTAAGGTTGTCAGGATGTGACATTCTTTAAGTATCAGACAGTATAGCCCTTATAAGATAAGATATGATAAGATAAGATATGATAAGATAGACTTTAATGGGAATTTACTTGTCACAGTAGCTCACACACACAAGGTTGATAATTAATTATTCACAAGAAAGAAATATATAGAAAAAATAATTCATGTAGTCATGCTGGTGTTCAAGACCAAGACTGAGGCTCAAGTTGAAAATGTGCAAAACAACCTAAGAGAGCTGATCTGCCTAATCTTTTAGTAGTCTGGAGCTGATACATCAAGGCCTGTGCCCTACCTTGCCTTGATCTTCCTTAACTACTTCCTCACCTGGTCAACTGTTATTGAGAGACTGGTGGTGGTCCCTGTTGAGTGTAGTGGAGAGCAGTAGTAAGAGGTTGTGTTGATGTCCCGGATGCCCTGTGGGTGGAGAAGGGGAAGGGGAACTTTCAATGGTCATAAAGAGTCTGGTTGAGACACTGACTGTGTCAGGTATGCATTGAACTTTATTTTAAATTTTAGTGGAGATATAAAAGTTTCTAAAGATATCAAATATATGAATCTGCATTTTGGGGAAACAAGACACAGAAATATTTCAATTTGATGGAACTGTTTAGCCATTCAAATATTGAATTAGTATTAACATCATGTAGCTTTAATGAAGAGCTGACAGGCTGAGAGAGTGTTTATATTTTATTTATATCCCTTATACAAACCTTAAAGCTTCTTTAGTTGAATTATTACAGACTCTGCTGTCAATTGTAGTCTTTAGGTCTTTTGGATTATTTCATTATCATATATATTCGTAAGTCTTTGCAAATAAAATGATTTTTATAAGTTAAAGGACTGAGAATAATCTCTTTATTAATATTACCACTAAAGTGTTTGGGGTCAGACATACAATGATTTGTGTTCATATGAATTCAGAAAGTAGGTGTAGGAAATTTCTATTTTTCTCCACAGGGGGTGCAAGAAAGCTGAGGACACTAACAACTGTATGACTCTCACTGCAGTAAAATAAGCCCATATACTACCATTTCCAGCACTCATAGGATCCAGTACATGTGCTGCATCATCCTAAAACAATCTGATTTTCCACTGAGGAAACATGTTGTGATGATGATCTGTCTATCTGAGAGAAAAAGAAAACACATGAAAGCCGGAGCAGTCGTATCAGCAGAGCAGTAAAGATTTGAGAGAGTAGCTTTGGAGAACCCTGATTTTGATTCTGATTGCAGCTAATATACTTAAAGTACTTCAAATCTCATGTTTCCACTCCACGGGGCTCAGATTTGAGGGACTGATTCCCACTGAAGACTGCAGAAGTGAAAGAAGTGTTGCTTCATTCATGAAACACCCTGAAAAAAGTATCTGATCTGATATTCAGAAGAAACTCTGTCCCATAATTGAGACAAATGATGAATGAAATGATTTTTTTATAGTTGCAATATTCTGAAATATTTTCATACTACGTCAAGCATTCTGTGTGACCCTGACAATAAGAAATAGCTTCTTTCACACACTGGTTTATTTGGGGAAACACTGTATTTCACATGACATGAAAAACAAAAGTTTAATTTGCTCATCTTTTTCAGATGATAGTGTGGAAACCAAAACAAATGGGTTTAACCCAACCAACCATTCAAAAGCCAACAAAACGATTCATTCAACAGACACAAAAACAAGGCAGGAGCAAACACTTAACATTTTAACCACGACAAGTTTTCAATTCTGAATTTGACTTTTTGGGAAAGTGGCTTGTTTTCTTTCTTGCAGAGAGCTGGTCGATTGATACAACTCTGATCTCTGTACATTAAATATGAAGGCAAATGAGTTCCTGGACTAACTTGTTAATTAACAGGCATGGGGACTAATGTATTACAACTAGTTACATTATCAGGATACAAAAAAAGTAATTTGGTACATTATTCTGTTGTCTTCTAGAATATGTAAATATCTTCTTGATATTGCTTTTGACTTTATTTGGTGTTGAAGTGATCCAAAATAAAGAAAACTAATCAAGTTACATTACTTTAGTGTTGTAATACTTAGATTCAATTACTGACATTTAGGTAACTGATAATTGTACATTTTGAAAGTAACTCTGTTAATTACTGAGCTTTATAAATGTTGGTATGCAGATGTTATCACCTGTAGACAGAGCCAAGCTAGCCGTTTCCACCTGTTTCCAGTGTTCATGCTAAGCTAAGCTAACTGTTTCCGTGACCTAGCTTTTAAATAGGCATGTCTAGGTTGTAGACAGACTGATTACTGATACTTAAAGTGTAAATATCCAGAAGAGCTTCAGACTTTATGGTTTCTTGACCCACCTACTTACTGTGTGAGTGCACTCACTTCAGAGAGAGAGTTTGAACTCATCCAATAAAGTACTTTAGATATGACTTGTTTACAACCTGTCTAATTGTCTCAGTGTGGACGTTTCGACCATTGTCGCAGAGTTTACACATCTCAGCGGTGTGGATTTGAGGTGAAAAGCAACACACAAGGGAGATGTCCAAGTCCAGCCCCAAACATTCACATTCCAGAACAATGAATGGAAATCACTAAACTGGAGGTTCCCCCAACACACTGGTCTCCCCCATTTTAGGCGGTCCTCTGGGCCCATGCTCACAGGGACAGCAGTGGGTTATTAAATGTTGTGTGTGAGCCATAAATCAGCAGATGAAGTACCAGGGGAGCTGCATCCAGCTCCTCCTCTCCTCTCCAACTAATGCAGCATTTTTCCAAGCAAACCAAGTGTGTTTCTTTGTTTCCTGCTCTCTTTCTTTTCCAGTTAACAGTCTAAAAGTAGCAACAATACAGCTGACATGATTTTTTTCCCTCCGTTTTTTTTCCTCTTCTTCCCGCAAATGTTTTCCAGGCATTGAGAGAGCAAACATACGATGAAGACTCTCATTTAAAGGATGGGATTTAACTTTCAGATACTTAAACATTGCTGTGTCATATTTGATATGACACAGAGCTGCAGTCTTACACGCTTCTCTGTGCCTCCATTAGAGCAGTTGCCCACCCAGTCCTTCAGTATAGAGACTGTCTGTCCCCCGTCCACCTACATTATATAAAGATAAAACAAACAGAAGAGGAGTTCATCGTAATAACTTAATAAAAATTAAATCAACATCTCCAACAGTCCAAAATAAGAGAATTAAAAGTGGACTTCTGAATATCAGGTCTTTTTCATCTAAAGCTGTCTTGGTCAATGAATGAATATCTGATTATGATATTGATTTATTTTGCCTCACTGAAACCTGGCTGCAGGAGGATGAATATGTTAGCTTAAATGAATCCACTCCTCCAAGTCATTATAATACTCATATTCCTCGAAGTACTGGTCGAGGTGGTGGAGTTGGAGCCATATTTCACTCAAGTCTATTAATAAATCCTAAACCTAAACTAAATTATACTTCATTTGAAAGTCTTGTTCTTAGCCTCACTCACCCAACCTGGAAAACATCGCAGCCAATTTGATTTGTTACAGTATATCGAGCTCCAGGTCCTTATTCTGAATTTTTGAATTTTAATTAGCAGAATTTGCATCAGGCTTGATCCTTAAAACAGATAAAGTAACTAGAAAATTTCAAAAGAAATTTTGAGTGTGCGTGACTCTGGCCCCGTCGTCCCCATGCATTATTACTGACACTGCTCAGAAAATTCAGTACTAGAAAATTCCCGCAGAAATTTTGAGACTGACGAGTGGGCTGTTGCTTGGGGTCTGTATTCAAAAAGCACACCTCAAATAGTCATTTTTAACATGTTTATTTAGACACAGGAGCTTACGTGCTATCAATTAGCATTAGCATGTTATCATTAGCTTGTTGGCATTAGCATGTTATCCATAGCATGTTAGCGCTGATGCGCTAGCAATTAACATTAACATGTTAACATTAGCATGTTAGCGCTGATGCGCTACCAATTAACATTAGCATGTTAACATTAAAATGTTAGCACTGATGCGCTAGCAATTAGCATTAGCTTGTTACCCTTAGCATGTTAGCGCTGATGCACTAGCAATTAACGTTACCATGTTAGCATTAGCATGTTAAATCAAATCAAATCAAATTAAATCAATTTTATTTGTATAGCCCAAAGTCACAAAGTACATTTGCCTCAGAGGGCTTTACAATCTGTACAGGGAGTGACACCCTCTGTCCTTAGACCCTCGGTTCGAGTGAGGAAAAACTTGCCCACAAAAACCCTTTAACAAGGAAAAAAGGTGGAAGAAACCTCAGGAAGAGCCACAGAGGAGGGATCCCTCTCCCAGGACGGACAGACGTGCAATGGATGTCACGTGTACAGGACAAATCAACACAAACATATTGTACAATTACAATGACTGATAAAATGACAATGAATTACAATGAATGATAAAATGACCACAGTAGCAGATATGGTAGTAATAATGACAGTAATAATATGCGTAGTGGACGTCGTGCAGGACCACAGCAGCAGCCACGATCCACGAGAACCTGCTGAACGATAGAGCACAGAAACTCCGGGGAAGTTTGGTTAGTAACATGCATTAATGAGACATGTCCACAGATTGGGAGAGAGAGAGAGAGAGAGAGAGAGAGAGAGAGAGAGAAAGAAAGAAAGAAAGAAAGAAAGAAAGAAAGAAAGAGAGTGAAAGTGAAAGAGAGGGTTTTCGGTAAGGGAGATGTGACTGCATCTTCAACCAATACCGTACCTGGCTAGGCATGACCCTGGGGGGGGGGGGGAATCCCCCGGCAGTCTAATCCTATGCCAGCATAACTAAGGGATGACCTGAGCCAGCCCTATCTATGGGCTTTATCAAGAAGGAAAGTCTTATGTTACCATTAGCATGTTAACATTAGCATGTTATCATTAGCATTTTAATGCTGATGCGCTAGCGATTACCGTATCCATGTTAGCATTACCATGTTAACATTAGCATGTTACCGTTACCATGTTAGCATTAGCATGTTAACGCTGATGCGCTAGCAATTAACATTACCATTATCAGCATTAGCATGTTAGCAGTAGCAATGAACATTAACATGTTATCATAAGCTCTGATGCGCTAGCAATTAACATTAGCGTGTTAACACTGATGCGCTGACGCGCTAGCAATTAACATTAGCATGTAACCATTAGCTTGTTAACATTAGCATGTATTTAATTCCTAGTGGCTAATGTTAATTAGCATTAATTTTAGCATTGGTCGCTAATGTCAGCAAATAACATGTCTTTACAGCTAGCGTTAACACGCTAGCTGCTCTGCTGTCTCTGTCTGACATTTTACACAGACAAGTTCAAATTAAGTGCCAAGAACTACTAAAATGGCCGCAGCTAGGCTTCTGCCTGCTGGCCCCTCCCCCCTCTCCTCCTTCAAGCAGGCTGAGGTTGCCAAGCAACCAGGACCTAATCAGCAGCAGCTGATCTGCACCTGTTAAAATGTCAGTTAAAAATCCTGAGACTGAGAGAAAATGCTGAGACCTTCCCTCAAAGAGAAAGGACTTTTGGCCAAACCGTATTTCCAATCATTGAACCGGCTTGACTTTGAGCATCGTGAGCCCTTCCTGATCGTCTACATAGTCGTTTTGTGTCGATAAATGAAGAAATGTGCCCTTGGGAGCAAGAGCGAGAAACATTACTTCTGCTTTCCTCCAGAAAATTTCCCGCCTTTTTAACATGGGAGTATATGAGGCTGAGGATGGTTGTTGCTGCCACATATTGTCACACCAAAACTATATATCTGACAGCTTCAACAGTGTTACCACTGCGAGGGTATAATCATGTCTGTAGCTGGGCATTTGCGGCCACAGTCGCCGTTTACAAATTTATTTTTCGACGACTTTTTCTCTCCCCCTCCACTCTAGCGATGACATCACTCACTCTAGCTCTGGAAAGTTCATTCATTTTTTGGCAATTTTTGGCAAAACCGTTTGCTGAAACTCTTAGAAAAGTCATAGCCATCGATTCCTAACCGAGCCGGTCGTTTTGATACCTGTTTTGTGTATGTGCGACAAAAACTCTGGGAGGAGAAACGAACCGAAAAAAACACGGAAGAAACGGAAGACGAAGAATAAGCCTGAGAGATAATAAAGTATGTATGAAGTTTGTGCTCCTTCAGGCACACTCAATAAGAATAAGCCCGAGAGGTTTTAAAGAGTGTGCTCTTTCAGGCACTCGCTTATTCTAATTCTGCTTATTGAGTGTGCGTGCAAGGCGCACACTATATGTTATCCACCGCGCTTATTATTGAGTGTGCCTGAAAGCGCACACTATATGTTATCCACCACGCTAATTCTTATTGAGTGTGCCTGAAAGCGCACACTATATGTTATCCACCGCGCTTATTCTTATTGAGTGTGCCTGAAAAGCGCACACTATATGTTATCCACCGCGCTTATTCTTTCTGCTTATTGGTGTGGGTGCCTGAAGGGCTCCCACACTATTGTTATCCTACATCTTTATTATTGGTGTGGGTGCCTGAAGACACAGACACACACAGTAACACAGACAGACACAGACACACACAGACAGACACACACACACAGACACACACACAGTAACACAGACACACAGTAACACAGACACACAGACAGACACATACACAGTAACACAGACACACAGACAGACACACAGACAGACACACACACACACACACAGTAACACAGACACACAGACAGACACACAGACAGACACACACACACACAGTAACACAGACACAGACACACAGTAACACAGTAACACAGACAGACACACACACAGTAACACAGACAGACACAGACACACACAGACAGACACACAGACAGACACACACACACACAGTAACACACACACACAGTAACACAGACACACAGACAGACACACACACAGACACACACACACACAGTAACACAGACACACAGACAGACACACACACACACAGTAACACAGACACACAGACAGACACACACACACACACAGTAACACAGACACACAGACAGACACACAGACACACACACACACACACACACAGACACACACACACACACACACACACACACACACACACACACACACACACACACACACAGACACTGAGCAGACGCAAGCATGCACACACACACACACACACACACACAGTAACACAGACAGACACACACACAGACACACGCACACACACAGACAGAGTCACTGAACAGACGCTCAGTAAAGAGATCGACATCATCGTGTTCAAACAATAAAAATCTGCTGATCTACTTTCAATACAGGCTGAGCTGCACACCTGGACAGGTGAGTCTCAGGACAGTCTCTACAATCCTTCTACACTTTAAACTACTTCTCCTTTACTACAGACCTCAGTTAAACTACACAGTTCACCAAGATCTTGTACTATTATTTTACTAAATTCTACTATTAATATTCTACAAATTATTCAACTTTTTCTACAAATATTTTACCATTTCAAATCCATTATACAAACTTCAAATCTATATACAGACCTACAATTTAAACTACCTCTCCTTCTACTACAGAGTTCAGTCAAACTACACAGTTCACCAAGATCTTGTACTATTACTATTACTCTCTACAATTCTACCTTTTCATCTGACTTTCTACAGTGTTACACAACATTGTATCACTTCATACTATTCTACTCTTTTCAACCAATTTCAACATTTTTAAGATATATCCCTTATGGCCTTTTCAAGCTTTATAGTATAGAGACAGCTGAAGAGCGACAGGAATGTGAGGGAGAGAGAGAGTGAAAGAGACAGGGAAAAGACATGCAGAAAAAGGTCAGCAGGTGGGCCTCTGGGTCCGGCGGCAGCAGAGGGCACCCACACCGCACTTTCCGCAGGAAATGCAGTTTTCTAGTTAGTGACGAGTGCCTACGACACTCGTCAACTACTCACAGAGCTAGCAAGCTCTGGGAGTATTTATTCATTTTCCGCCCTAACTATTGTTCTTCTGCGTGTTTCATGGCATTATTAGTGACGAGTGCCTACGACACTCGTCAACTATTGTTCTTCTGCGTGTTTCATGGCATTATTATTATTATTCATTTTCCGCCCTTTTTCGAACATGAATGCGGCCCGCAGCGGTGAGAGGACCCCAACAAATTATATATCAAAACGTGCGTCTTGATCCCGAATCGAGCGCTATTACTTTTCTAAGAGATTCGCGTGTTTTTTCGCGAATTTATTCTGGAAAAACTGCGAAAAATTTCCATAGGGAATGACTGGGGAGGCCTGAAAAAAAGTACATTTCAACAGACATTTTCAACAATGAACTGCTCTGGCATACTTTAACCGAGAGACTGCATTTGAACTTTAAAACGGAGGTATGCTTCCCTTATCTTCAGGGATTCACGACACTCATCGACAGCTTTTACCGTTTTTAAACTATCAAGGCTCAAAGTTGAGCAGGTTTTTAGTCAAATTTCTGGGTTTATAATGGGTGTGTATGTGGCGGAATGTTTGTGCTAGAGTGGATGACATCATCAGCTAGAGTGAGGAGCAGGGAGAAAAATCTGTGAAAAAATAAAACGGATTTGACTTCGTGGCCTCAAATGCCCCACTACAGACATGATTATCCCCTCAAATGTAGGAAAATTCGAGGTGATCGCAGCGATAACACTGTTGAAGCTGTCTCTTTTATAGTTTTGGCTCCATACAGGCCAACTGATCGAGTACTCACATCCACAGCCTCATTCACTGCCATGTTAAAATAGGAGGGACATTTTCTTAAGGAAGGCAGAAGTAACGTTTCTCTCTCTTGCTCTTGAGGACACATTTCTTCATTTATCGACACAAAATAACTATGTACAACGATCAGGAAGGGCACGCGATGTCCCCAGTTATGTCGGTTCAATGATTGGAATTACGGTTTGGCCATAGAGCCCTCCTCTTCGAGGACTGGTCTCAGCATTTTCCCTCTCTCTCTCTGTCAGGATTTTCAACTGGCGTTCCAACTGACAACAGTTGCAGCAGCCCAGTGGCCATTTGAGCAGTTATTGGCTTCATTTGAACTTGTCTGTGTAAAATGGCCGACAGAGACAGCAGAGCAGCTAGCACATTAGCGCTAGCTGTAAAGACATGCTAACTGCTAACATTAACAGCCAATGCTAAAATTAGTGCAAATAGTAATTGCTAGCACATTAGCCACTAATAACCAAATACATGCTACTTGTTAATATGCTAATGTTAATTAACATTAGCCACTAAGAATTAAATACATGATCTTTGTTAACATGTTAATGTTAACCTGCTAATGTTAATTAGCATTAGCCACTAGGGATGTAACGATGCATCGTGACACGATTAAAATCGGTACAAATGTGTGACGACTCGCATCTGTTGACAGAAAAAATGAATCGCGATTCTTGGCGAATGCGAGAGAAGTAGGATATGTTCTTTTTCGTCTTTTTTTTATTAGAAATAGGTTACGTTGTGGCTGCAGCTTCCACTGTCGCGTCTGCCTTTCTGTGTCTCACACACACACACACACACACACACAGTCTCTCTCTCTCTCTCTCTCTCTCTCTCTCTCTCTCTCTCTCTCACACACACACAAACACACACACATCCCTTCGTGGGACCTCTCCCGTCTGCTAACTGCTAACATTAGCAGCCAATGCTAAAATTAGTGCAAAAAGTAATTGCTAGCATAGCGATAGCTATATCGATAGTGAGCATATATCGATAGTGAGCGCCGGAGTGAGCAGCCGCTTGTTACAGCAGCTCCGAACTTTCTACCTCTTTTTAGTTTTTTTATTTGTTGTGTTTTTACCTCATCGACACTTTAAGCAAGTGGGCAGCTATGGATGTTCACATTGTGACATTCGTGGTCTGCTCCTTGCTGTTTTCGGCACTTTTTGATGTGGGTGTGGGAAACAGATTGAACCAGGCTCCATTGTTTACACTCGGGATCAGCTGTTAGGCTTGCGACACACACCCCTTCACTGAGCGGAGCGGCCGGAGATCCCCAGAGAGTTACGGAGGAAGAGAAGAGGATGCAGAGCGGAGGTGAAGCGCAGGGAGAAGAAAAGACGGTATAAACCATGTTTAGCTGACTGAACTTTCTCCGGACTCGCACATTAACCTGGACGGATTCCAGCTCGTCCGGGCGGACCGGAAAGCACCAGAGATCGGTAATAAGAAGGGAGGAGGGATCTCTGTGTTTGTGAACGATAGATGGTGCCACCCGGGACACATCAGGGTGAAGGAGCAACTCTGCACCAGAGACTTGGAGCTGTTAGCGGTCAGCATGCGGCCATACTACATCCCGAGGGAGTTTTCACAGGTCATTGCCGTGTTGTGTACATCTCCCCTCCCCCGCTGGGTCGCTCTGATCACACCCTCGTTCACCTCACCAGGGACTACACCCCGTGGTGAATAAAACACCACCTGTGAACCACTAAGAATTAATACTGATCATTGCTTGTAACAGTGTTAATGTTAACCTGCTAAAGCTAATTAGTATTAGCCACTAAGAATTAAATACATGCTCATTGCCAACATGGTAATGTTAACATGCTATGTAATGCTAGCACGTTAGTGCTAGCCAACTCATTTTCAGTCACTAATGAAACATGCTAATGTGAACATGCTAATGTTAGTGCTAGCAGTCAGTGTAGCCCATACATTTTTAGTCACTAAGAATACATGTAATGTTAATATGGTAATATTAATTGTTAGTGCGCCAAAGACAGCAGAGCAGCTAGCGCGTTAGCACTAGCTGTAAAGACATGCCAACTGCTAACATTAGCGGCCAAAGCTAAAATTACTGCAAATGGTAATTGCTAGCGCGTCAACACTAGCAATTAGCATTAGCCACTAAGAATTTATTACATGACAACTGTTAACATGCTAAGCTATTTGCTAGCACGTCAGCGCTAGCAATTAGCCTTAGCCACGAATAACCAAATACATGCTACTTGCTAATATGCTAATGCTAGCATGCTAATGTTAATTAGCACTAGCCACAAAGAATTAAATACATGCTAATTCTAACATGTTAATGCTAATTGTTAGCCGTCTGCGCTAGCAATGAGCATTAGCCACGAAGAATTAAATACATGATCATTGCTAACATGTTAATGTTAACATGCTAATGTTAATTACATTAGCCACTAGGAATTAAGTACATGCTCATGTTAACATGCTAAAGCTAACCTGCTAATGATAATTGCTAGCGCATTGTCTGTCTAAAATGACAGACAATGACAGCAGACCAGCTAGCGTGTTAACGATTAGCATTAGCCATTAAGTATTAAATAAATGCTAATGTTAACATGCTAATGCTAACCTGGTAATGGTAACCTGCTAATGCGTATTGATTACTATTAGCCACTAAGAATTAAATACATGCTCATTGATAACATGTTAATGCTAGCATGCTAATGTTAACTGCTAGCACATTAATGCTAGCCACTCATTTTCAGTCAGTAAGAATACATGTTAATGTTAACATGCTAATATTAATTGTTAGCGTGTCAGAGACAGCAGAGAAGCTAGCGCGTTAGTGCTAGCTGTAAAGACATGCTAACTGGTAACATTAGCGGCCAATGCTAGAATTAATGCAAATGCTAATATACCAATTAACATTAGCCACTAAAAATTAAAGACATGGTAATTGCTAACATGACGCGCTAGCAATTATCATTAGCATGTTGGCAAATTGCCATGTTTTTAATTTTTAGTGGCTTAGTGGCAAATGTTGATTTAGTGGATAATTAGCCACTAAGCCACTAAAAATTAAAGACATGCTAATGTGCTCCAGTGTCTAAATAAACATGTTAATAATTACTATTTGAGGTGTGCTTTTTGACTACAGACCCCCGGCAACAGCCCACTCGTCACTCTCAAAATTTCTGCGGGAATTTTCTAGTTATTATTCATTTTCCGCCCTTTTTCGAACATGAATGCGGCCCGCAGCGGTGAGAGGACCCCAACAAATTATATATCAAAACGTGCGTCTTGATCCCGAATCGAGCGCTATTACTTTTCTAAGAGATTCGCGTGTTTTTCGCGAATTTATTCTGGAAAAACTGCGAAAAATTTCCCATAGGGAATGACTGGGGAGGCCTGAAAAAAAGTACATTTCAACAGACATTTTCAACAATGAACTGCTCTGGCATACTTTAACCGAGAGACTGCATTTGAACTTTAAAACGGAGGTATGCTTCCCTTATCTTCAGGGATTCACGACAATCATCGACAGCTTTTACCGTTTTTAAACTATCAAGGCTCAAAGTTGAGCAGGTTTTTAGTCAAATTTCTGGGTTTATAATGGGTGTGTATGTGGCGGAATGTTTGTGCTAGAGTGGATGACATCATCAGCTAGAGTGAGGAGCAGGGAGAAAAAATCTGTGAAAAAATAAAACGGATTTGACTTCGTGGCCTCAAATGCCCCACTACAGACATGATTATCCCCTCAAATGTAGGAAAATTCGAGGTGATCGCAGCGATAACACTGTTGAAGCTGTCTCTTTTATAGTTTTGGCTCCATACAGGCCAACTGATCGAGTACTCACATCCACAGCCTCATTCACTGCCATGTTAAAATAGGAGGGACATTTTCTTAAGGAAGGCAGAAGTAACGTTTCTCTCTCTTGCTCTTGAGGACACATTTCTTCATTTATCGACACAAAATAACTATGTACAACGATCAGGAAGGGCACGCGATGTCCCCAGTTATGTCGGTTCAATGATTGGAATTACGGTTTGGCCATAGAGCCCTCCTCTTCGAGGACTGGTCTCAGCATTTTCCCTCTCTCTCTCTGTCAGGATTTTCAACTGGCGTTCCAACTGACAACAGTTGCAGCAGCCCAGTGGCCATTTGAGCAGTTATTGGCTTCATTTGAACTTGTCTGTGTAAAATGGCCGACAGAGACAGCAGAGCAGCTAGCACATTAGCGCTAGCTGTAAAGACATGCTAACTGCTAACATTAACAGCCAATGCTAAAATTAGTGCAAATAGTAATTGCTAGCACATTAGCCACTAATAACCAAATACATGCTACTTGTTAATATGCTAATGTTAATTAACATTAGCCACTAAGAATTAAATACATGATCTTTGTTAACATGTTAATGTTAACCTGCTAATGTTAATTAGCATTAGCCACTAGGGATGTAACGATGCATCGTGACACGATTAAAATCGGTACAAATGTGTGACGACTCGCATCTGTTGACAAAAAAATGAATCGCGATTCTTGGCGAATGCGAGAGAAGTAGGATATGTTCTTTTTCGTCTTTTTTTTTATTAGAAATAGGTTACGTTGTGGCTGCAGCTTCCACTGTCCTCGTCTGCCTTTCTGTGTCTCACACACACACACACACACACACAGTCTCTCTCTCTATCTCACCACACAATCACACACACACACAGTCTCTCTCTCTCTCTCTCTCTCTCTCTCTCTCTCTCTCTCTCTCTCTCTCTCACACACACACACACACACACAGTCTCTCTCTCTCTCTCTCTCTCACTCACACACAAACACACACACACACACACACACATCCCTTCGTGGGACCTCTCCCGTCTGCTAACTGCTAACATTAGCAGCCAATGCTAAAATTAGTGCAAATAGTAATTGCTAGCATAGCGATAGCTATATCGATAGTGAGCATATATCGATAGTGAGCGCCGGAGTGAGCAGCCGCTTGTTACAGCAGCTCCGAACTTTCTACCTCTTTTTAGTTTTTTTATTTGTTGTGTTTTTACCTCATCGACACTTTAAGCAAGTGTGCAGCTATGGATGTTCACATTGTGACATTCGTGGTCTGCTCCTTGCTGTTTTCGGCACTTTTTGATGTGGCTGTGGGAAACACATTGAACCAGGCTCCATTGTTTACTCTCGGGATCAGCTGTTAGGCTTGCGACACACACCCCTTCACTGCGCGGAGCGGCCGGAGATCCCCAGAGAGTTACGGAGGAAGAGAAGAGGATGCAGAGCGGAGGTGAAGCGCAGGGAGAAGAAAAGACGGTATAAACCATGTTTAGCTGACTGAACTTTCTCCGGACTCGCACATTAACCTGGACGGATTCCAGCTCTTCCGGGCGGACCGGAAAGCACCAGAGATCGGTAAGAAGAAGGGAGGGGGGATCTCTGTGTTTGTGAACGATAGATGGTGCCACCCGGGACACATCAGGGTGAAGGAGCAACTCTGCACCAGAGACTTGGAGCTGTTAGCGGTCAGCATGCGGCCATACTACCTCCCGAGGGAGTTTTCACAGGTCATTGCCGTGTTTGTGTACATCTCCCCTCCCCCCGCTGGGTCGCTCTGATCACAACCTCGTTCACCTCATCACAGACTACACCCCTGTGGTGAATAAACAACCACCTGTGAACCACTAAGAATTAAATACATGATCATTGCTAACATGTTAATGTTAACCTGCTAAAGCTAATTAGTATTAGCCACTAAGAATTAAATACATGCTCATTGCCAACATGGTAATGTTAACATGCTAATGTTAATTGCTAGCACGTTAGTGCTAGCCACTCATTTTCAGTCACTAAGAATACATGCTAATGTTAACATGCTATAATGCTATGTGACATGCTAATGTTAAGTGCTAGCACGTCAGTGGCTAGCCCATAATTTTTAGTCACTAAGAATACATGTTAATGTTAATATGGTAATATTAATTGTTAGTGCGCCAAAGACAGCAGAGCAGCTAGCGCGTTAGCACTAGCTGTAAAGACATGCCAACTGCTAACATTAGTGGCCAAAGCTAAAATTACTGCAAATGGTAATTGCTAGCGCGTCAACACTAGCAATTAGCATTAGCCACTAAGAATTTATTACATGACAACTGTTAACATGCTAAGCTATTTGCTAGCACGTCAGCGCTAGCAATTAGCCTTAGCCACGAATAACCAAATACATGCTACTTGCTAATATGCTAATGCTAGCATGCTAATGTTAATTAGCACTAGCCACAAAGAATTAAATACATGCTAATTCTAACATGTTAATGCTAATTGTTAGCCGTCTGCGCTAGCAATGAGCATTAGCCACAAAGAATTAAATACATGATCATTGCTAACATGTTAATGTTAACATGCTAATGTTAACTAACATTAGCCACTAGGAATTAAGTACATGCTCATGTTAACATGCTAAAGCTAACCTGCTAATGATAATTGCTAGCGCATTGTCTGTCTAAAATGACAGACAATGACAGCAGAGCAGCTAGCGTGTTAACGATTAGCATTAGCCATTAAGTATTAAATAAATGCTAATGTTAACATGCTAATGCTAACCTGGTAATGGTAACCTGCTAATGCGTATTGATTACTATTAGCCACTAAGAATTAAATACATGCTCATTGATAACATCTTAATGCTAGAATGCTAATGTTAACTGCTAGCACATTAATGCTAGCCACTCATTTTCAGTCAGTAAGAATACATGTTAATGTTAACATGCTAATATTAATTGTTAGCGTGTCAGAGACAGCAGAGAAGCTAGCGCGTTAGTGCTAGCTGTAAAGACATGCTAACTGGTAACATTAGCGGCCAATGCTAGAATTAATGCAAATGCTAATATACCAATTAACATTAGCCACTAAAAATTAAAGACATGGTAATTGCTAACATGACGCGCTAGCAATTATCATTAGCATGTTGGCAAATTGCCATGTTTTAATTTTTAGTGGCTTAGTGGCAAATGTTGATTTAGTGGATAATTAGCCACTAAGCCACTAAAAATTAAAGACATGCTAATGTGCTCCAGTGTCTAAATAAACATGTTAATAATGACTATTTGAGGTGTGCTTTTTGACTACAGACCCCCGGCAACAGCCCACTCGTCACTCTCAAAATTTCTGCGGGAATTTCTAGTTAGTGACGAGTGCCTACGACACTCGTCAACTACTCACAGAGCTAGCAAGCTCTGGGAGTAGTTGACGAGTGCCGTAGGCACTCGTCAACTATTGTTCTTCTGCGTGTTTCATGGCATTAAAATTATTATTATTCATTTTCCGCCCTTTTTCGAACATGAATGCGGCCCGCAGCGGTGAGAGGACCCCAACAAATTATATATCAAAACGTGCGTCTTGATCCCGAATCGAGCGCTATTACTTTTCTAAGAGATTCGCGTGTTTTTCGCGAATTTATTCTGGAAAAACTGCGAAAAATTTCCCATAGGGAATGACTGGGGAGGCCTGAAAAAAAGTACATTTCAACAGACATTTTCAACAATGAACTGCTCTGGCATACTTTAACCGAGAGACTGCATTTGAACTTTAAAACGGAGGTATGCTTCCCTTATCTTCAGGGATTCACGACACTCATCGACAGCTTTTACCGTTTTTAAACTATCAAGGCTCAAAGTTGAGCAGGTTTTTAGTCAAATTTCTGGGTTTATAATGGGTGTGTATGTGGCGGAATGTTTGTGCTAGAGTGGATGACATCATCAGCTAGAGTGAGGAGCAGGGAGAAAAATCTGTGAAAAAATAAAACGTATTTAAATATCGTGGCCTCAAATGCCCCACTACAGACATGATTATCCCCTCAAATGTAGGAAAATTCGAGGTGATCGCAGCGATAACACTGTTGAAGCTGTCTCTTTTATAGTTTTGGCTCCATACAGGCCAACTGATCGAGTACTCACATCCACAGCCTCATTCACTGCCATGTTAAAATAGGAGGGACATTTTCTTAAGGAAGGCAGAAGTAACGTTTCTCTCTCTTGCTCTTGAGGACACATTTCTTCATTTATCGACACAAAATAACTATGTACAACGATCAGGAAGGGCACGCGATGTCCCCAGTTATGTCGGTTCAATGATTGGAATTACGGTTTGGCCATAGAGCCCTCCTCTTCGAGGACTGGTCTCAGCATTTTCCCTCTCTCTCTCTGTCAGGATTTTCAACTGCCGTTCCAACTGACAACAGTTGCAGCAGCCCAGTGGCCATTTGAGCAGTTATTGGCTTCATTTGAACTTGTCTGTGTAAAATGGCCGACAGAGACAGCAGAGCAGCTAGCACATTAGCGCTAGCTGTAAAGACATGCTAACTGCTAACATTAGCAGCCAATGCTAAAATTAGTGCAAATAGTAATTGCTAGCACATTAGCCACTAATAACCAAATACATGCTACTTGTTAATATGCTAATGTTAATTAACATTAGCCACTAAGAATTAAATACATGATCTTTGTCAACATGTTAATGTTAACCTGCTAATGTTAATTAGCATTAGCCACTAGGGATGTAACGATGCATCTTACACGATTAAAATCGGTACAAATGTGTGACGACTCGCATCTGTTGACAGAAAAAATGAATCGCGATTCTTGGCGAATGCGAGAGAAGTAGGATATGTTCTTTTTCGTCTTTTTTTTTATTAGAAATAGGTTACGTTGTGGCTGCAGCTTCCACTGTCTCGTCTGCCTTTCTGTGTCTCACACACACACACACACACACACACACAGTCTCTCTCTCTCTCTCTCTCTCTCACTCACACACACACACACACACACACACAGTCTCTCAGTCTCTCTCTCTCTCTCACTCACACACACACACACACACACACACACATCCCTTCGTGGGACCTCTCCCGTCTGCTAACTGCTAACATTAGCAGCCAATGCTAAAATTAGTGCAAATAGTAATTGCTAGCATAGCGATAGCTATATCGATAGTGAGCATATATCGATAGTGAGCGCCGGAGTGAGCAGCCGCTTGTTACAGCAGCTCCGAACTTTCTACCTCTTTTTAGTTTTTTTATTTGTTGTGTTTTTACCTCATCGACACTTTAAGCAAGTGGGCAGCTATGGATGTTCACATTGTGACATTCGTGGTCTGCTCCTTGCTGTTTTCGGCACTTTTTGATGTGGCTGTGGGAACACATTGAACCAGGCTCCATTGTTTACTCTCGGGATCAGCTGTTAGGCTTGCGACACACACCCCTTCACTGAGCGGAGCGGCCGGAGATCCCCAGAGAGTTACGGAGGAAGAGAAGAGGATGCAGAGCGGAGGTGAAGCGCAGGGAGAAGAAAAGACGGTATAAACCATGTTTAGCTGACTGAACTTTCTCCGGACTCGCACATTAACCTGGACGGATTCCAGCTCTTCCGGGCGGACCGGAAAGCACCAGAGATCGGTAAGAAGAAGGGAGGGGGGATCTCTGTGTTTGTGAACGATAGATGGTGCCACCCGGGACACATCAGGGTGAAGGAGCAACTCTGCACCAGAGACTTGAAGCTGTTAGCGGTCAGCATGCGGCCATACTACCTCCCGAGGGAGTTTTCGCAGGTCATTGCCTGTTTGTGTACATCTCCCCTCCCCCCGCTGGGTCGCTCTGATCACAACCTCATTCACCTCATCACAGAATACACCCCTGTGGTGAATAAACAACCACCTGTGAACCACTAAGAATTAAATACATGATCATTGCTAACATGTTAATGTTAACCTGCTAAAGCTAATTAGTATTAGCCACTAAGAATTAAATACATGCTCATTGCCAACATGGTAATGTTAACATGCTAATGTTAATTGCTAGCACGTTAGTGCTAGCCACTCATTTTCAGTCACTAAGAATACATGTTAATGTTAATATGGTAATATTAATTGTTAGTGCGCCAAAGACAGCAGAGCAGCTAGCGCGTTAGCACTAGCTGTAAAGACATGCCAACTGCTAACATTAGTGGCCAAAGCTAAAATTACTGCAAATGGTAATTGCTAGCGCGTCAACACTAGCAATTAGCATTAGCCACTAAGAATTTATTACATGACAACTGTTAACATGCTAAGCTATTTGCTAGCACGTCAGCGCTAGCAATTAGCCTTAGCCACGAATAACCAAATACATGCTACTTGCTAATATGCTAATGCTAGCATGCTAATGTTAATTAGCACTAGCCACAAAGAATTAAATACATGCTAATTCTAACATGTTAATGCTAATTGTTAGCCGTCTGCGCTAGCAATGAGCATTAGCCACGAAGAATTAAATACATGATCATTGCTAACATGTTAAGGTTAATTAACATTAGCCACTAGGAATTAAGTACATGCTCATGTTAACATGCTAAAGCTAACCTGCTAATGATAATTGCTAGCGCGTTGTCTGTCTAAAATGACAGACAATGACAGCAGAGCAGCTAGCGTGTTAACGTTTAGCATTAGCCATTGAGTATTAAATAAATGCTAATGTTCACATGCTAATGTTAACATGCTAATGTTAACATGCTAATGTTAACATGCTAATGTTAACATGCTAATGCTAACCTGGTAATGGTAACCTGCTAATGCTTATTGATTACTATTAACCACTAAGAATTAAATACATGCTCATTGATAAAATGCTAATGCTAGCATGCTAATGTTAACTGCTAGCACGTTAATGCTAGCCACTCATTTTCAGTCAGTAAGAATACATGTTAATTGCTAGCACGTCAGAGACAGCAGAGCAGCTAGCTCATTAGCGTTAGCTGTAAAGACATGCTAATTGGTAACATTAGCGGCCAATGCTAAAATTAATGCAATTGCTAACATATGAATTAACATTAGCCACTAATAATTAAATACATGCTAATGTGCTCCAGTGTCTAAATAAACATGTTAATAATTACTATTTGAGGTGTGCTTTTTGAATACAGACCCCCGGCAACAGCCCACTCGTCACTCTCAAAATTTCTGCGGGAATTTTCTAGTTATTATTCATTTTCCGCCCTTTTTCGAACATGAATGCGGCCCGCAGCGGTGAGAGGACCCCAACAAATTATATATCAAAACGTGCGTCTTGATCCCGAATCGAGCGCTATTACTTTTCTAAGAGATTCGCGTGTTTTTCGCGAATTTATTCTGGAAAAACTGCGAAAAATTTCCCATAGGGAATGACTGGGGAGGCCTGAAAAAAAGTACATTTCAACAGACATTTTCAACAATGAACTGCTCTGGCATACTTTAACCGAGAGACTGCATTTGAACTTTAAAATGGAGGTATGCTTCCCTTATCTTCAGGGATTCACGACACTCATCGACAGCTTTTACCGTTTTTAAACTATCAAGGCTCAAAGTTGAGCAGGTTTTTAGTCAAATTTCTGGGTTTATAATGGGTGTGTATGTGGCGGAATGTTTGTGCTAGAGTGGATGACATCATCAGCTAGAGTGAGGAGCAGGGAGAAAAATCTGTGAAAAAATAAAACGGATTTGACTTCGTGGCCTCAAATGCCCCACTACAGACATGATTATCCCCTCAAATGTAGGAAAATTCGAGGTGATCGCAGCGATAACACTGTTGAAGCTGTCTCTTTTATAGTTTTGGCTCCATACAGGCCAACTGATCGAGTACTCACATCCACAGCCTCATTCACTGCCATGTTAAAATAGGAGGGACATTTTCTTAAGGAAGGCAGAAGTAACGTTTCTCTCTCTTGCTCTTGAGGACACATTTCTTCATTTATCGACACAAAATAACTATGTACAACGATCAGGAAGGGCACGCGATGTCCCCAGTTATGTCGGTTCAATGATTGGAATTACGGTTTGGCCATAGAGCCCTCCTCTTCGAGGACTGGTCTCAGCATTTTCCCTCTCTCTCTCTGTCAGGATTTTCAACTGGCGTTCCAACTGACAACAGTTGCAGCAGCCCAGGGGCCATTTGAGCAGTTATTGGCTTCATTTGAACTTGTCTGTGTAAAATGGCCGACAGAGACAGCAGAGCAGCTAGCACATTAGCGTTAGCTGTAAAGACATGCTAACTGCTAACATTAGCAGCCAATGCTAAAATTAGTGCAAATAGTAATTGCTAGCACATTAGCCACTAATAACCAAATACATGCTACTTGTTAATATGCTAATGTTAATTAACATTAGCCACTAAGAATTAAATACATGATCTTTGTCAACATGTTAATGTTAACCTGCTAATGTTAATTAGCATTAGCCACTAGGGATGTAACGATGCGTCATGACACGATTAAAATCGAGTGCTAGCCACTCATTTTCAGTCACTAAGAATACATGTTAATGTTAACATGCTAATGTTAAAATGCTAATGTTGACATGCTAATGTTAAGTGCTAGCACGTCAGTGCTAGCCCATAATTTTTAGTCACTAAGAATACATGTTAATGTTAATATGGTAATATTAATTGTTAGTGCGCCAAAGACAGCAGAGCAGCTAGCGCGTTAGCACTAGCTGTAAAGAAATGCCAACTGCTAACATTAGTGGCCAAAGCTAAAATTACTGCAAATGGTAATTGCTAGCGCGTCAACACTAGCAATTAGCATTAGCCACTAAGAATTTATTACATGACAACTGTTAACATGCTAAGCTATTTGCTAGCACGTCAACGCTAGCAATTAGCCGTAGCCACGAATAACCAAATACATGCTACTTGCTAAAATGCTAATGCTAGCATGCTAATGTTAATTAGCACTAGCCACAAATAATTAAATACATGCTAATTCTAACATGTTAATGTTAATTGTTAGCCGTCTGCACTAGCAATGAGCATTAGCCACGAAGAATTAAATACATGATCATTGCTAACATGTTAATGTTAACATGCTAATGTTAATTAACATTAGCCACTAGGAATTAAGTACATGCTCATGTTAACATGCTAAAGCTAACCTGCTAATGATAATTGCTAGCACGTTGTCTGTCTAAAATGACAGACAATGACAGCAGAGCAGCTAGCGTGTTAACGATTAGCATTAGCCATTAAGTATTAAATAAATGCTAATGTTAACATGCTAATGCTAACCTGGTAATGGTAACCTGCTAATGCGTATTGATTACTATTAGCCACTAAGAATTAAATACATGCTCATTGATAACATGTTAATGCTAGCATGCTAATGTTAACTGCTAGCACATTAATGCTAGCCACTCATTTTCAGTCAGTAAGAATACATGTTAATGTTAACATGCTAATATTAATTGTTAGCGTGTCAGAGACAGCAGAGAAGCTAGCGCGTTAGTGCTAGCTGTAAAGACATGCTAACTGGTAACATTAGCGGCCAATGCTAGAATTAATGCAAATGCTAATATACCAATTAACATTAGCCACTAAAAATTAAAGACATGGTAATTGCTAACATGACGCGCTAGCAATTATCATTAGCATGTTGGCAAATTGCCATGTTTTTAATTTTTAGTGGCTTAGTGGCAAATGTTGATTTAGTGGATAATTAGCCACTAAGCCACTAAAAATTAAAGACATGCTAATGTGCTCCAGTGTCTAAATAAACATGTTAAAAATGACTATTTGAGGTGTGCTTTTTGACTACAGACCCCCGGCAACAGCCCACTCGTCACTCTCAAAATTTCTGCGGGAATTTTCTAGTTATTGGTGTGGGTGCCTGAAGGGCAACCACACTATTGTTATCCTACATCTTTATTATTATTGAGTGTGCGTGCAAAGCGCACACTATATGTTATCCACCGCGCTTATTGAGTGTGCCTGAAAGCGCACACTATATGTTATCCACCGCGCTTATTCTTATTGAGTGTGCGTGCAAAGCGCACACTATATGTTATCCACCGCGCTTATTGAGTGTGCCTGAAAGCGCACACTATATGTTATCCACCGCGCTTATTCTTATTATTATTATTATTATTATTATTAATCTTACGCCCTTTTTTCGGTTCGCTACTCCTCCCAGAGTTTTTGTCGCACATACACAAAACGGGTATCGAAACGAGCGGCTCGGCCGGGACATGTGTGCTATGTCTTTTCTAAGAGTTTCGGCAAACGGCTTTGCCAAAAATCCAGAAAAACGAAGCCAAAAAAATGAATTGGTGTGTATTGCGAGAGCTAGAGTGCGTGATGTCATCGCTAGAGTGGAGAGGGGAGAGAGCAATCAGTGAAAAAATAAAACGGATTTCACTACCCTGGCCTCAAATGCCCCACTACAGACACGATTCATACATCGAAACGTAGGAAAATTTGTTTTAATCACTCACATTCGCCTGCCAAAGCTGTCAGACATATAGTTTTGGCTCCGTACAGGCTAATTGATCGACTACTCCCGCCAACAGCCTCATATACTCCCATGTTATTTTGAGCCGAGAATTTTCTAGAAGACGCAGGGAGCAATTGTGCTTTCTCTAAGTCCTACGGCCAAAGTTTATACAATTTCCGCCTGAAACTTGGCACAGACATTATACACAAGACGAGCATTCTTCTGGTCATTTCAGATTTTGGTTTGATTATAGGTTTTTTTTGGCCACCTTCGAGGGGGATCATTCAGACATATACTGTGCATCTCAGTGGGACAGAGGCTGCATGCAGCACCTGTGACTAATTACTTTGACCTGCAGCTCACCCTGGTTGCTTGGCAACATCAAGCATGCATCTCTCACAAACACAAACACATAGACAGACAGGCAGACACACACACACACACACAGAACAAGCACACATGTATTTAATTCCTAGGAGGAGAGGGGGGAGGGGCCAGCAGAACCTGAGCGGCAGCCATTTTAGTAGTTCTTGGCACTTAATTTGAACCTGTCTGTGTAAAATTTGCAGACAGAGACAGCAGAGCGTTAGCGCAAGCTGTAAAGACATGCTATTTGCAAACATTTGCTAACATTAGCGACCAATGCTAAAATTTGTGCTAATTAACATTAGCCACTAGGAATTAAATACATCTTGATTACTAACATGTTAATGTTAACACGCTAATGCTGACTGCTAGCGCATCAGCGTTATCATGCTAATGCTGACACGCTAATGCTAACATGCTAATGTTAACATGCTAATGCTAACTGCTAGCGCATCACCGTTAACATGCTAATGCTAACATGCTAATGCTTACATGCAAATGCTAACATGCTAATGCTAACATGCTAATGCTAACATGCTAATGTTAACTGCTAGCGTATCATTGTTAACATGCTAATGCTAACATGCTAATGCTGACACGCTAATGCTAACATGCTAATGTTAACATGCTAATGTTAACTGCTAGCGTATCAGTGTTTACATGCTAATGCTAAAATGCTAATTGCCAACATGCTAATGCTAACATGCTAATGCTAACATGCTAATGCTAAAATGCTAATGGTAACTGCTAGCGTATCAGTGTTAACATGCCAGCGTTAACATGCTAATGTTAACATGCTAATGCTAACATGCTAATGTTAACATGCTAATGCTAACATGCTAATGCTAACATGCTAATGGTAACTGCTAGCGCATCAGCGTTAACATGCTAATGCTAACATGCTAATGTTAACATGCTAATGGTAACTGCTAGCGCATCAGCGTTAACATGCTAATGTTAACATGCTAATGTTAACATGCCAATGCTAAAATTTAACTAAGAATTAAATACATGCTAATTGTTGACATGTTAATGCTAACATGTTAACTGTTAACATGCTAATGGTAATTGTTGACATGTTAATGCTAACATGTTAATTGTTAACATGCTAATGGTAATTGATTGCGCGTATCTGTATTGCTATTAATATTGCTATTGTTAATATTGCTAACATGTTAATGGTAATGGTAACATGTTAACTGATAACATGCTAACGATAATTGCTAGCGCGTCAGCACTAGCAATTAACGTTAGCCATATAAAATTAGATACATGTTAACATGTTAATGTTTTACATTAGCATGCTAATGGTAATGGTCAGCGCATCTGCGTTAACATGCTAATGTTAATTGCTAGCGCGTCAGTGCATCAGCTCTACATGGCAATGCTAACATGCTTATGGTAACATACCAATGGTAACATGCTAATGCTAATTGCTAATGTTAACATGTTAATTGCTAACATGCTAACGTGTTAGCCACTAATATATGCCTGTAATTGCTAACATGGTAATGCTAACATGCGCTGATGCGCTAGCAGTTAGCATTAGAGAGAGACAGGCAGACAGACAGATAGGAAAATCCTTCTCTCTTGGAGAGAGACAGACAGACTTGCCTGTCTATGCTCTTTGTATGTCATCACCAAGCTGCTCTCGCATTTCATGGCCTGATTTGACATTTAATAACTTTGATTGGAGGACAGTCACAGGAGGAATCCGATTGGATGTTTGTGTTTTGGCTCCATTTATACACTGTGCTCCAACTAGTACTCCCCCTTCCCGCTCTTCATCTGAGGTAAGAGGACATTATTTTTTATCTGTGTATTTAGTTAGCTAGCATGCTACTTTTATAATTGTGGCTTATAATGTTAGCTATGTTAATTATAATATAGTATAGTATAGTATAGTACAAGGGCTCTAGGTTAACACACACCACCAAATTCATTTTGTGCATCAAAAAAACTCACTAGCCAGCTTGGCCGGTGACAAATGAGGCCGTTTACCATCTATTTCACGGGACGCATGAGCACGGTTTCAATGGGAACCCGCAGAGGCTCCCATTGAATGTGAAATGTATGTGTAATGTATGTGTGTGTGTTTGAGAGAAACAGCTAAATGAATTGAGTGGGAGAGTGTGTGTGTGTGTGAGTGTGTCTTTCTCCATTTCTGCTCCCTCAGCCAAGCTGCATGATAAAAATACTAATGCAATCAATCTAACAATCAATCTAACCATGTTTATAATGGGTAATAAATAACTATATTACAATTAAATAACAATGTTAAAATTAATAACAATATATTTCTTTCTTTCTCTCAGTAGATAAAAAAAAAAAAATGGCAACCATTAGGATAACAGTTGGCAATTGCAGTAAGTACCAGTCTCGGCTACTAGAAGGTCACTATTATTGTATAGACTGCTGTGTGTATGTGGACTTCATGTTAGCTTCTTGCTAATTTTTTATATTGTTTCAATATGTTTGTTTCTTTCTCTCAGTGGATCAAGCTTCAAGGGTGGTTGTTACCACCTGTGCCGATAACAGTAAGTATCAGTCTCAGCTACTGGAAGGTCACTAGTAGAGCTTAGTGTACAATGTTGGCCTGACTAACAACTCTTACTGTGGGTGTGTAAAACATGAAGGCTACTGCTGTATATGGACTTCTTGTGATATTGTTTCAATATGTTTGTTTTCTTTCTTTCTCTCAGTGGATCAAGCTTCAGGGGTGGTTATAGCCACCCCTACCAATGCCGATAACAGTAGTATCAGTCTCAGCTACTGGAAGGCTCACTAGTAGAGCTTAGTGTACAATGTTGGCCTGATTAACAACTCTTACTGTGGGTGTGTAAAACATGAAGGCTACTGCGGTATATGGACTTCTTGTTATATTGTTTCAATATGTTTGTTTCTTTCTCTCAGTGGCTCAAGCTTCAAGCAGAACGGTGGTTATAACCACCCCTGACGATGCCGATAACAGTAAGTATCAGTCTCAGCTACTGGAAGGTCACTAGTAGAGCTTAGTGTACAATGTTGGCCTGACTAACAACTCTTACTGTGGAGTGTAAAACATGAAGGCTACTGCTGTATATGGACTTCTTGTTATATTGTTTCAATATGTTTGTTTCTTTCTCTCAGTGGCTCAAGCTTTAAGCAGAACGGTGGTTATAACCACCCCTGACGATGTCGATAACAGTAAGTATCAGTCTCAGCTACTGGAAGGCTCACTAGTAGAGCTTAGTGTACAATGTTGGCCTGACTAACAACTCTTACTGTGGGTGTGTAAAACATGAAGGCTACTGCTGTATAGGACTTCTTGTTGATATGGTTTCAATATGTTTGTTTGTTGCTTTCTCTCAGTGGATCAAGCTTCAGGGGTGGTTATAACCACCCCTACCGATGCCTGATAACAGTAGTTATTAGTCTCAACTACTGGAAGCTCACTAGTAGAGCTTAGTGTACAATGTTGGCCTGATTAACAACTCTTACTGTGGGGTGTGTTAAAACATGAAGGCTACTGCGGTATATGGACTTCTTGTTATATTGTTTCAATATGTTCATTTCTTTCTCTCAGTGGATCAAGCTTCAAGGCGGCTTGCCCGCGGCACCTGCCGCCCTATCAGATGTGCCAGTGGCAAAAACAGTAAGTATCAGTCTCAGTTATTTAGTACAGTCATGAGCCACGCTTTTTAGTTAACTTTTTTTTTCATCAACTGAAGTAATTGTTCTCTTGTCTTCCCATAGTCAGAGTCTGGATAATGGGGGACAGCTATGTCCGACGTGGTGCCCAGAGAGCTGCAGAGACGACCGGAAGGAACTTGGGCCTTAATGACGTCTCCATTTGCGGTTTGGCTGGGGTGGACTGCGTTGGAGACGTCTTCTTTCCTTTTTCCAAAACTGCCTGCGAGGAAGAGCAGCACCGGATGTCCTCCTCATCCACTGTGCCGGGAACGACCTGGGGGAGACCACCAGTGTCGAACTCGTCACCCGGATGAAGGAGACCTGCACCAGCTTCACCACTGGCACCCCTCACATGATGATAATGTTTTCTTCATTGTTGTCAGAGGTGCCAGTGGAGGGCTGCTGCAAATCCGGTGAGAGGGGACAAAGCTCGAAATTTGTCAACAGTGTTATGGCTACATTGGTCCATGGTTTGGATGGTGCCATTGTTGAGCACCCTCTCATTAAACATAACACTCAGGGCTATTCTTAGTAGATAAAGTTTCAATTTCACCCCTAGGGGAAATGATATTTTTTTAAGTGCAATAGCCAACTGTCTTAAAGACCACATCCAAATACAGTGAACTGCTACACTGCATTTGAATTTGGCCTTTAGGACACTATTTTAAGTCCTAAAGACAGCCCTGAGTGTCATGGCTAATGTTTGAGTTTTTCATGTTATTATTTTTATGTAAAAATGTAAAAAAACAAACTATAACATCTATAGCCATAACACTGTTACCACTTCTGACTCTTCTCTCACCTATCCTCTTTTCTTCTCCCTTTACTTTTCCTCTTCCCTTTCCTTCCTATCACTCTGCAACTCTCTGGGCCCATGTCGGGCATGGCTGTCCTTCTTGCTTAGAATTTTTATATTGTAAATATTTTTTATATTGCAAAAATATTAAATATTATATAGTATTGTATTATTGTTAATTTTGTTAGATTATGTATATTTGTAAATATTGTATTAGTAGTAATATTGTAAATATAGTTGTTATATCGTTTATAGTCTGTTATATAGTTATAGTCTGTATTATTTGTTTTTAATTCATTTCATTAAATGGTGAAGCCAGTGGGCTTCAAAACTATTCAGGTGAAGATAATTTCTTTTTTATCTATACTAATTTGAATTTATAACTACCTTTTTTTTAAATTTAGAATTTCATTATTATATTTGTCAGAAGAGATCTATTTTATATAATAGAACAGCAACATCCCTTTCGACCTTCAAAAAACTTGTAAAAACCTTTCTGTTTCGAGAATGC